>OZ024742.1:312812375-312824875 GCA_964016885.1 Eledone cirrhosa
TACACACTTAGCTGTGTTAACACTATACAAAATATCTATACTCATATATGTGAATATGTGGAGGCATGTGGCCTAGTGGTAAGAGTGCTGGTCTTACAATCATAATATCATGGGTTCGTTTCCTGGGCAGGGAAGGTGGAGGTGGCATATCTCACTTTCATACACTCTAGTTTCAGTATGGTCTCTACAGCTGGACACTCTTCCTATCACCAACCACTTTACAGAATCTACTTGATGGATTTTATCATTACACCAGTACTAGGGAATTTCTCATGCTCTTAATACAACTGGAGAGTTCTCTCTCTCTCTCTCTCTCTCTCTCTCTCTCTCTCTCTCTCTCTCTCTCTCTCTCTCTCACATACACACACACATACATATATATATATCCACTCCATGACTGGAGGAAGTCAAGTTCCTAGCAGGTTCAACTAAGCAAGGCAGGCCAAAGAATAGGAACCAGACAAAAATCTGAATCACTTCAAGAGAAAGCCTATATATCAGTGCTCCAGTACAGGTGAAAGCAAATATTAACAAACTGATATTATGACTATAATTCTGCAGATCAGTGGCCAAAGATCGTGCTATATTGTACAGTGACATGGGCTATCAGTTTATACAAATGAAACACTGTAGTAGTTAAGAGGACTTGCAAACCACTAACACTGACCATCACTACTCTGATGGAGCAATCAAAAGATGAAATATGTGGTAGAGGAAAATTAGTTGGGTTTTCAGAAGGCTTAAAAACAGTCTGTTAATTAAGAAGCAAGGAAAACTGTGTTCAAACACATATCTCTTTTTAATACAAATAAAACTGAGAAAACTTATCACTAGAACAGCCTTTAACCCTTCAGCATTTAAACTGGCCATACCTGGCCAGAATTCTCTCACCCTTTTCTGTTCAAACTGGCCGTAACTGGCTGCTCATACTGATGTTAAGGTATTGTTCTCAAAATAAATAATATCAAAATCTCATAGATTCGATATTGTGTGAGATAATTATGTAAAATAAAAATACAATAGAATATATAGAGTAATGTAAATGCTAAAGGGTTAAAACAGCTAAATGCTGTCAAAGACAGTGATGGGCAAAATTGCCTCAGAGGACAGAGAGCAGCGGCCAGTGGTCAACAGAGAGACAATCCACAAGGTGGGTGACAGTCAGATTAAATATAGACAAGATTGAAAGAGGAGGTGGACAAGGAGAGGTGCGCTGGTGCACAAAAGTGACTGGAAGAGGAAATAAATAAAGGTGATGTACAAGACAAATTTATATACACACATCTTCATCCTCATCAGCTCTTAAACCAACAAAATGGTTTCACACGATTAACATAACATTACTATGGAGGAAAAGTAATAAACACAATAAATCCAACATGAATTACAATAAAAATATTTGTCGCTACTTTTGGTACAAGGCCAGCAATTACCCAGTGCATTACTGGTACTTTATTTTATCGACCCCCTAAAGATGAAAGGCAAAGTTAACCTCGGTGGGATTTGAACTCAGAATGGCAAGGGTTGTAACTCTATGCATCAAAGCATGGTGTCCGACCCTCTACCGATACTGCCAATAATGTAAAATAATATATACATTCGTTTTGGTGCAAGTAAGAATGCTAGGCCGAACAAATAAATACCTTTCTGAAAGCCTTGTTTCCAAAGAACATGCAATACTTAGTGTCTTAACCCTTCAGCATTTAAACCGGCTGTATCCAGCCAGAATTCTCTCACCTCTTTCTGTTCAAACCAGCCATAACTGGCCAGTCATACCAACGTTCAGGTATTGTTCTCAAAATAAATAATATCAAAATCTCATAGATTTGATATTATGTGAGATAATTATGTGAGATAAAGCCTTTACTGTGAAAATACAATAGTAAATATAGAGTAATGTAAATGCTAAAGGGTAAATCTAATTCTGTTAGTGAAAGGAAAGTTGGTGGGAATAACTTGTGAAGCAGCACAAGAATCTAACTAACATGGATTCAAGAAGGATTTTGAAGATCTTTCAATATCTTAAGATTTTCATTTGGTTTTATAACCTGTTGTCAAGTGACCGAAAGCTTCTAGAATGTTCTAAATATATTCAAAGGTTGTATTTAGAATTTGATATGCCAAGTGACAGGCTAATTGAATTTAATGAAAGAGATGGGGGGCATGAATGACTAGTTTTTCTATTTTACTCTATCCTCTAAACACCCCCTCACCTACTCTCTGGCTGTCATTACCTTCTCCATCAACTTTACCCATATCTTTCTTAGTCTTTCCTTACAATTAGTTCATTCTACATTCATTTTTATCATTCCTTTCACCTAGTCACTTTCATCCTTCCTCATCACATGACCCAGCCATAAGATTTGAAAGTTAGTTATTTCACAAAACCTTTCATAATTCTTGATTAACCCTTTAGCGTTTACATTACACTATATATATTAATGTATTTTTGTGGTAAAGTCTTTATCTTACATAATTATCCCATATAATATTGAATCTACGAGATTTTGATGCTATTTATTTTGAGAACAATACCTTAACATCAGTATGAGCAGCCAGTTATGGCTGGTTTGAACAGAAAGAGGTGAGTTAATTCTGGCCAAATATAGCCAGTTTAAATGCTAAAGGGTTAATCATTGATAATTAATACAAAAAGGCAGTATATTCTTGTTAGAAATATGGTCACAACTTTCAACTTAGTAGCATCATTAAAATGAGTTTGTGTTATGTAGAAAACATACAATTTTCAGTCTATGTGTACCTGTGTTTTAGCAAGTATTATTGATTTAACAAAATAAAATTAATCAACAGCTACTTCTCCGAATTGAGACATCACTGCTCCGATACTATGGGCATGTGGTTAGAATGTCTCAGAAAAGAATCACTGGACAGATTTTACGGGCAAAAGCAACCAGCAGGAGACCCAGGGATAGACCCCGATGGTTGGATAACATCCATGGGCTTGGCTGGTCATGCTTGGAGATCCAACCGGATCCATTGGAGGCAGTTGCTTCTGACAGAACCCACTGGAAGGAGTGTTTGAGGACTGCGCCCACAACCCTTTCAGAAATAAGTGGGCGAAGAAAAAGAAGAAGAAGAGCTACAATAACAAAACAAATGCCAAACTAATGAGGGAGCATCTACATAGTCGCCTGACACTACCCCGAATCACAGGATAGGATGGAAGAAGTTTAGGGAACTACTACATCTGTTGACAACAAAGGTTTCTCTCTACATCAAAAGGATGGCTGTATGACACCTGTGTATACAGTGCAATGCTGTATAGTAGTCAAACATGGGCAGTGACTGCAGAGGATATGTGAAGGCTGGAGAGAAATTAAGTAAACATAATTCGATGGATGTGCAATGTTAATGTAAGAGAACACCAGCTTGAATGAAGTGAGAGAAAAATTAGGTATGAGAGGAATCAAAAGTAGTGTGCAAGAGAGAAGACAGCATTGGTGTGGACATATGGTGCTCATGGATGATGATCACTGGGTGAAGAAGTGTCAAGTGGAAGGAAGCCACAGTAGAGGAGGGCCAAGGAAAACCTGGAGAGAGGTGGTGAGAGTTGATCTGAAATCACTGAAACTCAGAGGAAATGATGAAGGATTAGGACTTGTGGCGAGATGCTGTGCTGAAAAGGACCCATCCAATGCATGCAAGTGTGGAAAAGTGGATGTAAAAATGATAATGATGATGACAGACTGAACAATCTAGTCATTGATCTACAATAATGCCACTAGAACCATTACAAGATTTTCTCTACCCCATATAGCTACAATAAATTGAAGTCAGAATGTTATCATTTCATATTTTGATTAAAGTTATGGTTGTCATCTCGAACCCCTATTGTTCACTTCAAGGAAACCACCAATCCCTTAATATGGTGGAAATAAGAAGCCATGCCTTTTCTTTAACAGTTTCTCTTCTCTTGTTTCATCTCCCCACTCTAATTCTATTGTTATCTGATTCTCTATATCTCTATGTCTGCTTTACTCTTCCTCTTTTATGCTGACTGCTGTGCATCTGGTGTCTAGTAAATTCACACATGCAAACACATACAATTAGTATTGTAATATATGCATGATATCACAGTATATATTTGAATATCACATAATAATTATATCACATATAACAAACCAGCCAGATATGTCATGGATATACCTACATGTATAATTATATGCTATATACTAATAATTCCTTGTTAAGAAAAATGTACTTTCTTAGGAAACGGTAGGCAGAAGTGAACAGCAATTATTGCATGGCACAAGACACAAGCCCATTGATTTGTCTTCAACAGAAATGCCACCAAAACATATATACCATCTTGAACAACCAGCCCACTAAGCTGATGTACTTATATTGCCAAGATAATTGGTTTATCTGTGCAAACCGTTTGGACAGTTGAATTACTCAAGTCAGGCAGAATTTTTCCTTCTACTTACTAGAGATCTTCATGACAAATTCTAAAGACAGCACATCTAAAATAATCAAAGGAAGAGAGGAATGTTAACTACTGCTAACAGTATCTGACTAACGTACATAATCAAAGAGAATGTTTTCATTGGAAGTCTTGTTCAAGGATTCGAAAAGTGTATTGAAGCTTGCTGCTCTAGGGAACTGTCACAGGAATCTATCTGCTAAATCTATCAAAGCTGATTAATTGAATTGGTCACAGGCCCATTTTATTTTTTGTTCAAACTCTAACACCATCTATTATGTTTCAGATTCTATACATATT
The DNA here is from genome assembly GCA_964016885.1 of Eledone cirrhosa. Taxonomy (NCBI): domain Eukaryota; kingdom Metazoa; phylum Mollusca; class Cephalopoda; order Octopoda; family Eledonidae; genus Eledone; species Eledone cirrhosa. The sequence goes on from OZ024742.1 coordinate 312,817,120, forward strand.
ATTCAAGACAATTTATCAATATTACTTTAGATCTCAGCTTATTATATAGTTGCAGCCAACTTGCTAGAAAGCGTTCAACCTGATTTATCTATTATATATATATATGTATATATATATATATATATATTCTTTTTTTTGTGAATGTCACCATGTAGAATTTCTTCAATGCAACTATAAGAGTGCATGTATACAATTTCTGTGTCTATGTCCATATGTGAACATGAATATACATAAAGATATACAAAGATAGATAGGTAGTTATAGAAATATGCAAACAAATATACAAAGAAACACACAGATATATGTTCAATTTTAGTATTTTATAGTAGTTGTTAGTGTAGATGAACAAACTTGAATCAGTGTTGAATTTAAACAACTATATAATTGGATATAAAAAATACAAAGAACATATATTCCCAGTAGTTTTTCATAGATTTGATGTTGCTATTCAAGATCACAGTATACATAGTTACGTATATATATATATATATATATATATATATATATATATATATATATATATATATATATAATCATCATCATCATTTCATTTTACTTCCGCTTTTTCCCTGCTTGCAAGGGTGGGACGGGAACTGATTCTGGCTTGATTTCTACAGCTGGATGCCCTTCCTAACACCAACCTCATTTACAGTGAGTGCTGGGTGCTTTTTTGCCGTGGCACCTCCACGACCACTTTGCAGTGGAATGACAGGGACCCCAGTCCCTATCATCTCATTTCTACAGCTGAGTAAACTGGAGCAATGTGAAATAAAGTGTCTTGCTCAAGGAAACAACACATCACCCGGTCTGAGAATTGAACTCACAACCTTTCGATTGCAAGGCCAATGTTCTAACCACTAAGCCATGTGCCTCCATATATATATATATACACACGCACACACACACACACACCCACACACACACACACACACACACACACACACACACACACACACACACACATGGAGGCAATCGAAAGGTTGTGAGTTCAATTCTCAGACCGGGTGATGTGTTGTTTCCTTGAGCAAGACACTTTATTTTGCATTGCTCCAGTTTACTCAGCTGTAGAAATGAGATGATAGGACTGGGGGTCCCTATCATTCCACTGCAAAGTGGTCGTGGAGGTGCCACGGCAAAAAAGCACCCAGCACTCACTGTAAATGAGGTTGGTGTTAGGAAGGGCATCCAGCTGTAGAAATCAAGCCAAAATCAGTTCCCGTCCTACCCTTGCAAGCAGGGAAAAAGCGGACGTAAAATGAAATGATGATGAAATGATGATATATATATATATATCATCATCATCATCATCATCAATTAACGTCCATCTTCCAAGCTTGCATGGGTTTGGACAGGAGTTTTCCCACTTGAGGCAAGAGTGGTTGTCTTGCTCGCATAGGACTGTCTGGCGGGTTTTCTACGGCTGGATGCCCTTCCTAACACCAACCACGTTTACAGTGTGGACTGGGAGGTTTTTACTGTGTTACCTACACGGCCACATTACAGCGTGGACTGTGTGTTTTTTGTCGTGACACCTACACAACCTCATTTGTTTCGGACTAGATGTTGTGGTACCAACATAACTTTATTTTGAAAGGGGTGGTGTGGATGGGGTGGGGGTAGTGGGATGGGGGTGTATTTTGTTAGAGATGCCTACTGACTGTAGTAGGTTTCACCTTGTACTTAGGTAAGGCGGGTCTTTTGTATTACTGTGTAGCGCCAAAGATCTCGGTCCAGTGACATTGTCTTGGAGAGGTGTAAGTGTGTGAGATCGGAATTTATCAGGTCGTCCCAGGTTTTTTGGGGTCTGCCTACTCCATGGCTACCGTCTATTTTTATTGCCCTGCACTTTTTTATACAGTTGTCGTCTTGCATGCGCATCACGTGACCATACCAACGTAGTCTTCACTTGAGTAAACAACATCTGATCCCTCTTATTTCTAATTGTTCCCTTAGTTCATTTATGCTTTGCCGTTCACGTATATTACTATTACACATCGTTCCTCTCCAGTCTGCGTATATCCTCTGCACACAATGCCCAGGTCTCACTGTCATGTAACATTGCTGTTCGTATGCAGGCATCATACAGCCTGCCTTTCATTTTTAGAGAGAACCCTTTAGCGGCTAATAGTGGTATAAGCTCTCTGAACTTTTTCCATCCAGTTCTGACTCTAGCTACTGTACTTTCAGAGCAACCTCCACCACTGCTGATTTTGTCACCCAAGTAACGGAAGGTGTCCACTATTTCTATAGAACCATCTGTGCAATGGAATGAGCTAGTATTCTGTGGGCACTTGCTGCTACTTATTGCACCAGAGCACCGGCCACATATAAAATCTATATTCTTAGTTAGCTTACCTGTGATCCCACTACATCTTTTATGCACCCATACTTTGCATTTGGGACATAAAATGGAGTTTCTGCCTACTCCTTTCCTACACACTGAGCATGACCATTCCCCGGATGGGACCGGTGCCCTATTTTCCTTCCTACAAACTAGAACTTTAGTCTTAGACAGGTTAATTTTAAGGCCTTTTGATTCTAGGCCATGCTTCCATGTTTGGAATTTCTTCTCTAGTTCAGCCATTGATTCAGCTATAAGCGTTAGATCATCTGCGTATAGGAGTTCCCATGGGCAGCCGGACTTGAACTCCTCTGTTATAGCCTGAAGGGCAATAATAAATAGTAGGGGGCTAAGAATGGAGCCCTGATGAACACCAACTTTTACGCTAAACTCTTCACTATATTCGTTGTTAATTCTAACCTTGCTGACTGTTTCTTTATACATGGCTTGTATAGCTCTCCCAAGCCATTCGTCAACACCTAGTTTTCTAAGAGCCCACCAGATAATGGAATGGGGGACTCTGTCAAAGGCTTTCTCCAAGTCGACAAAAGCTAACTATAGGGGTTACTTTTAGCTAGGTACTTCTCCTGTAGTTGTTGTACAATGAAAAGAGCGTCTGTGGTACTTTTACCTGACACAAACCCGAACTGCATTTCATCTAGATCAATTCACTCTCTGATTAGTTGCGCTATTACTTTTTCTGTGACCTTCATGACCTGGTCGATTAATTTAATGCCTCTATAGTTACCCCTATCTAGGGCATCTCCTGTACCCTTGTAGCAGTTAATGATGATGCTGCTACGCCAGTCCTTCGGAACAACCCCATTCTGTATGACTTGGTTTACTATCCGGGTGACCATAGTGTGTCCCACCGTTCCAGAAGCTTTCAGCATTTCAGCAACTATTTCCGAAGGCCCAGCCGCCTTACCCGTCTTCATATCTTTGATTGCCTTACTTATTATACTACCTTCGAGTAACACTGCTGGTCCCTCTATTGGATCGATGTGGGGGAGACTTCTTATCAGTGATGGCAAGTACACCATCATCATTAAGGACACACTTCTCCGACACACTTCTCCCTGACAATATCACGGTTTTCCTTGACACATTGCCTAGCAATCCTGAACACCTCACGTTTTTGGTCCTCGCGTTGTAGAACATGCTTGAACTTTCATTCCTCTGCTTCCCTTCTTGCGAAGTACACTTGACTCCTAGCTTCCCTCCTGGCCACTTGATAGTCTTCTCTACTTCTCCCATCCCGCCATACTTTCCAAGCCTGCTTTTTGGCCTTAATTGACTCCTCCTCTTACTGTTCCACCACCACGTTACTCTCCTCCTGCCTATAGGCCTGCTCCAGCCACAGACTTCATATATATCTGTATGTATACAATATACAAAAATCACAACTAGTTAGTAAACAAAAAATTAAACTTACTTACTACAATATACAGTATTAACAAACACTTTTAAAAATCTTTTCTGAAATATTTCACATTAGTGCAAACATCACCCACTGTATACAATCATTTTAGAAACAGTTCTCTTAAAAGCTATTAACAATAGTTATTCTAAAGTGATTCTAGATAATTCTCTGACAAATATATATATGCTAGTATGGGCACGTGATGTGTATATGGATGATGATCATTGGGTGAAGAATTACCAAGAGTTCCAATTAGAAGGAAGCTGTAGAAGAAGAAGAACAAGAAAAACTTAGTCACAAGTGATGAGAGATATCAGGATACTGAACCTCTCAGAGAAGATGAAGAAGTTACACATCAAGTGTAGAAAAGTGGTGCTAGAGAAGATTTATCCCAACAATGTTAGCATTGAAAAGTAAACATAAAAATGATGATGATGCTGATAATGATATAGAAATGTCTATCTACATATCTGTCTATCTATACACACACAGACACACACACACACAGACACACACACACACACACACACACACACACACACACACACACACACACACACACACACACACACACACACACACACACACACACACACATATATAACGACATTAGTAAAGAAACATTGGATTATTGAGGGAGTTGAAATGTTTAGAAAGTCTTGAACACAGAAAATAACTGTGAACACAGGTGATCACTACAAATAATAGCTTAGAAAATCGGGTTACATGCCCCTATAGACGGAAAAAGTGGCTACTTTTCCAATAGTATAGGTATTTTACCCAATTTTTTAAGCTATTATTTATAACAATAAACTGTGTTATATCATCATCATCATCATCATCACCATTTAACGTCCATTTTATCAAGCTACCATCGGTTAAACGAGTTGTCCTGTTGTGAGCAATATCAGGTCAGGTGACCATGTCTTGCTCGTACAGAAATGATTTTGGTTTGGTTTCTACAGCTGGATGCCCTTCCTAACACCAGCCACATTTATAGGGAATATTGGCTGCTTTTTGTCATGACGCCTACACAACCATTTTACAGTGTGGGCTGGGCACTTTTTGTCATATTGCCATCCCAACCACTTTACAGTGTGGGCTGGAGGCTTCACTAGATGAATGTTTCAGCCTGTATATGCATGTATATATATATTGGCATGTACTTCAGAAAGGTGATACAATGGGGTAGAAATATATAATGGGCAAAGTATGACAAATAAAACAAAAGAAATTAATGTATATTTCATAATATTTCAACCCTAAAATATTATGTTGATATATACTTGGTAAAAAAAACGCTGTAATCTTTGCCTATCTGAGAAATTTACCATTATATCTAATTTCAATTCTATAATAAATAGACGCACTGATTTATTTTCTCTCTGCTTGCATAAATTCCACAAAACATTCCATAAAGTATACAGCTTATATCTAATACCTTACTAGTTTAAAATCCTCTTTCTCTTATATATCTTTTAAAAATATACCCATCTTTCTACCTTATTTCAATATTATTTATTATATATTATATAATACAAGTTACTCATTCTATATCATTCCTCTTTATCACTTTCCTTTCTTCCTCTTTTCTTTTTAATTTCTAACCTCTAATCTGTACTTTTTCTTCCTAACTACTTCTCAATTCTTATTATTACTCACCACAACATTATCCATTCTTCCATCTTTCTTCATATCATTGGCCATAAAAATTATTATTATCTTTTTAATACATTATAGTATTACCTTTAATAGTCCTTCGTAAACATAAACATTTTTTTTTACGTTAGATTTTTCTTCCTTAAATTCCTTATCTCTTCCTTTCATGCTCGTTTGACTTTTACATATTACAATACATAAAAACAAACTTAAACCCTAACTAATTTCTTTTAATATATTATATTATTACCATTAGAAAATATTTCGTAAACATATATATATTTTTTGATGTTAGATATTTTCTTCCTTAAACATTCTTTTCTTTGCTTTCTGCACTCATTTTTAAACAAACTATTTACGTACATATATTACGAACACATATTACATTACATAAAAACAAACTTAAACACTAACTAATTCCTCTAAATTCATAACTCATTCCAAAGAAAGGAAAAGTGCCGAATGTCAGATCAGGCTAAGAAAATTATGTTTTCATTGGTCTTTCCCTTGCAGATACTATCTGCTTACTCAATATACTATAGTGTAAGTGAGTGATTATTTTAAGAGCACTTGCACTTTTAAAATAATTTTCATGCACAATCAGGCATAAAAACGATGATGATGATGTAATTGATATCTGTGTGTTTGATTTTAGTTCTGTGTCAAAGACCAGCAGAAAGATCTATTTTTCTTGGTGCATGATCTAGCATTTTAAAATGATACTCTTAATTAAATCATGCAAAACCATTTTACTGGTTTCAGAGCTGATGAGGGTGAAGATATGTGTGTATAAACTTGTCTTCTACATCGCCTTTCTTTATTTCTGTCTTCCAGTCACTTTTATGTGCCAACACACTTCTTGTTCTCCTCTTCTTTCAATATTTCTATATTTAATCTGCTTGTCATCCACCTTGTGAATTATCTTTCTGTTGGCCACTGGTTTCTGTCCCCTGAGACATTTTTGTCCATCGCTGCCTTTAACAGCTGTTCTAGGGATGAGTTTTTCATTTTTATTCAAATACACTCTCGCTTCGTCTTGATCAGAGACAACTTTGTTTTTTCATATATATGTATATACATATAGGCACATGGCTTAGTGGTTAGAGCATTGGCCTTGCAATCGAAAGGTTGTGAGTTCAATTCTCAGACCGGGTGATGTGTTGTTTCCTTGAGCAAGACACTTTATTTCACATTGCTCCAGTTTACTCAGCTGTAGAAATGAGATGATAGGGACTGGGGTTCCTATCATTCCACTGCAAAGTGGTCGTGGAGGTGCCACAGCAAAAAAGCACCCAGCACTCACTGTAAATGAGGTTGGTGTTAGGAAGGGCATCCAGCTGTAGAAATCAAGCCAAAATCAGTTCCCGTCCCACCCTTGCAAGCAGGGAAAAAGCGGACGTAAAATGAAAAATGAAAAAATGAAATGAAATATAATGCCCACTTATTCCAGAGAGGGTCATGAAGGCAGAGTCCTCATACGCACCTTCTAGAGCATCCTATCAAAATCAACCAGCTTATGCATGTTATCCAACCATCTTGCCTATGGTCTACGCTTGGCTCTCCTGCCATTTGGCTTTACTCATAAAATCTGTCTTGTGATTCTTTCCTTAGACACTCTAACCACACACACGTATATATATATATATTTGTTTTGCAAGGTTTCTGATATGAAATCGTGTGTCGAAACAAATATTGTTATACTTGGGGAGGGTCATATTGTAATAATATCGCCAGAAATAATAACAGAACACACTCACTGTTTGGTTGGTTTTCGCCTCTGTATCTTTCATATCTCCATAGTTAATTTATTTGGCAATCAATGTTTATGATTGATTGACCAGCGGTTAAAAATACAGATATAAATAAAGAGTCTAACAAAGTTCTTTCGTTGCACATCTGCAACATCATCAGTGGTACTATTATCATGTTCGCTTCTATTGTATTGTATTGTAATGTTTACACCATTTTAAATAAATAAAATAAAAATGGCTTAAACATTACAATACAATACAATAGGAGCAAACATGATAATAGTACCACTGATGATGTTGCAGATGTGCAACGAAAGAACTTTGTTAGACTATATATATATATTTATATCTGTAATTTTAACCGCTGGTCAGTCAATGATAAACATTGATTGCCAAATAAATGAACTATGGAGATATAAAAGATACAGAAGCGAAAACCAACCAAACAGTGAGTGTGTTCTGTTATTATTTCTGGCAATATTATTACAACAATATGACCCTCCCCAAGTGTAACAGTATATATAGATGGAGGCACATGGCTTAGTGGTTAGAGCATGGGGCTTGCAATCGAAAAGTTATGAG
>OZ024742.1:312827375-312832375 GCA_964016885.1 Eledone cirrhosa
AGCATTGGACTTACAATTGAGAGGTTGTGAGTTCGATTCTCAAACTGGGCTTTGTGCTGTGTTCTTGAGCAAGACACTTTATTTCATGTTGCTCCAGTTTATTCAGATGTAGAAATGAGTTGTGATGCAACTGGTGTCAAGATGTATTAACGATTGCCATTCTCTAGGACAACATCAAATGGTGTGGAGAGAGGTGACAGGCATGCATGGGTGACTGCTGGTGTTCCACAAACAACCTTGCCTGGACTTGTGCCTCAGAGGGGGAACTATCTAAGTGCAAATTCCATGGTCATTTGTGACCGAAGGGGGTCTTTACCCTTACACACTGCACACAGTAAAGTAATAGTGCTAGTGCTACAATAAAACATACCCAGTACACCTTATAAAGTGGTTGGCATTAGGAAGGGAATCCAGTTGTAGAAATCATGACCATGCCAAAATATGAAACATATGAGCAAGATCTGGTTCTCTGAGTGATCTTGGAGTGTGACTACATAACCAACCCATTCCCGCTAGGATTTAAAAAAAAAGGAGAGTTAAAAATAATTGTTTCTACTTTTGGCACAAGGACAGACAGCAATTACCCAGTACATTTCTGGTCCTTTATTTTATCGACCCCATAAGGATGAAAGGCAAAGTTAATCTCAGCAGGATTTGAACTCAGGCCGTAAAGGGACATAACTATGCTGGAAAGCATGGCATCCGACCCTCTACCGATACTGCCAATTGGAGAGTTAAAAATAATTGTTTCTACTTTAGGCACAAGGCCAGCGATTACCCAGTGCATTACTGGTACTTTATTTTATCGACCGCGTAAGGATGAAAGGCAAAGTAAACCTCGGCGGGATTTGAAATCAGACCTTAAAGGGACGTAACTATGCTGGAAAGCATGGCATCCGACTCTCTACCGATACTGCCAATCCACCGAAATAATGAAGATGAGATAGTAATAGTTAGTTTGGTTCTACAATTAACATAACATATGTAATAGTAGTTTGAATGTAAATTGTAATAACTTGACAAAACAAGAAGACAATATCTTCACTTATTCAGTAAAGTATTGATTCCACTAACAGGAATCTTCAGTCTGCCACAAATGGAACAAAATGGAACAAAATGGAACAAAATGGAACAACAGTGTTCTTGTTAAACAAATAAATGGTGAAGTTAAGTTAGCTCATCTCAGAGAATTAACGTTCTTATTCACATAATATGGCAGGAGGAGATGGGTTCCAAGCCATCATCATCATCATTAGTATCACCATCATAATTTTCACCATCATCATCATCATCTTCATCATCATCACCATCATCATCATCATCATCATCATCATCATCATCATCATCATCATCATCATCATCATCACCATCATCATCATCATCTTCACCTTCATAATCTTCATCATGTAAGTATTGAGGAAAATAGGACAAGTAACAGTTAATTCTTCCATTGATTTCACTTCCATTTGTCTATTTACTAGTAGAAATTGTCACATGATAACAGTGTCTACCATTCACTTCTCTCCTTCTTGACTACATTAACTCTTTTGTTACCATATTTCTAATGGAAGACACTACCTATTATGCCAAATCATTTTTAAAATAATAAAAAATTTGGTCGGCTGCACTGCGTCTGAGGCAAAAACCATATTGTTAGCTTGGACTCCAGACTCTTTTAATGACTAAAAGAATACAATTGTGAATACAAGCAGCCAAAATGGTATCCCTCCAAAGGGTCTATGGAGTAATGTTACTCAAAAGAGGGCATAGCTAGAGATCAGAGAGTCATTCCAGGTAGATCTGTTACTTCTCCGAATTGAGAGATCACAGCTCTGATATTACAGATATATGGTTAGAATGTCTCAGGAAAGAATCACTGGACAAATTTTACAGGCAAAACCAGCCAACAGGAGACCCAGGGGTAGACCCTGAGCAAGATGGTTGCATAACATCCATGAGCTTGGCTGGTCTCACTTGGAGATCCAGCTGGATCCGTTGGAGACGGTTGCTTCTGACAGGACCTGCTGGAAGGAATGTTTGAGGACTCTGCCTCCACGACTCTCTCAGAAATATGTGGGCAAAGAGGAATAAAAGATTTAGAGGGATTTAGTTATATAACTAAATTCTTCATTATTGATCTGGTTTTTTGAGGGCTGTAGATTGGCAGTATCAGTAGAGCATCAGACAACATGCTTTGTGGCATCTAGTTATAGCCCTTTATGTTTTGAGTCTAAATCCTGTCATGGTTAGTTTTCCCTTTCAACCTTACAGGGTCGATAAAATAAAGTACCAGTAATGCACTGAGATTGATTTAATCACCTTTACCCCCCCCCCCCCAAATGTGGTTTGGTATGAAAAGGGTCAACAAAGGAGCTGATATATGGTCATCTAACATGTTAAAAATAATAGCTAAATATTCCATCAAATAGTATGTTACTGTCTTATAGAAATGAATTAGACACATTAGGCAATGTCATTCTATACCATAAAACAGTATTCTGATATATATGATATAATATACTAGTTTTTAGCTCTTTCATTACCATATTTCTAATGAAAGAAACTGCTAATAATTTTCAAATCATTTTGAAAATCGTGAAGAACTTGGAGGATTTAGTAATATAACAAACTTTCTTGTTATTAATCTGGTGTTTGGAACATAACTTTACAAAGGTTCAATATGAAATTATGAGGGAAGGTTTTTAGATAAACATTTAAACCCATTTCATTAACATAGTTCTAATAAAAGACTTGGCTCGCCTAAGTCACCTAAGTGAAATCTTTCTTTTTTTTTTTACCAAACTTTTCAGTCATAATTTATCATTTTTATGATCGAGGAAAACAACGTGTACGAATTCTGAAGAAACAAATCAAACAACCTGAGTTACCGCCCTTTTTTTTAATGTAGGCACAAATGTAAATTAGCGCTTGCGGCTCGCCTGATGATGAGTCATATCTCGTGCAGCCTACTTCTCGAAAAAGGTTGCCCATGCCTGGTCTATGGTCTTCAAATAATTGTGAAAATTATCAAGAATCTAGAATGAATTAGCAATATAACTTTCTCATTAACCCTTTAACATTTACATTACTCTATATTTATTATTATATTTTCATGCTAAAGGCTTTATCTCACACAATTATCTCACATAATATCAAATCTATGAGATTTTGATATTATTTATTTTGAGAACAATATGTTAACATCAGTATGAGTGACCAGTTACAGCTAGTTTGAACAGAAAGAGGTGAGAAAATTCTAACCAAATATGGCCAGTTTAAATGCTAAAGAGTTAAGCTGGTGCTTGGAACATAACTTAATGAATGCTCAATATAAAATTATAATTGTTTCTACTTTTGGCACAAGGCCAGCAATTACCCAGTGTATTACTGGTACTTCATTTTATCGACCCCATAAGGATGGAAGGCAAAGTTAACCTCGGTGGGATTTGAACTCAGAATGGCAAGGGCCGTAACTCTATGCATCAAAGCATGGCGTCCGACCCTCTACCGATACTGCTAATCCACATAAAATTATAATGGAAGATTTTTAGATAAATATAAACACTTTTACAGCTTAGTATCATTGAACCAAGGACACTTTCAGGCAGTTTCATACCAATCCACAAAAAACTGCCTTTGTTGTTATAAGACAAAGTCATTGCTTTAAACAGTTATATTTGAATTAAAATCTTCCAACATAATTTTATATAAGAAACTTTTGTTATGATAGAAATATCATCTTAGTAATTGAAATAATTTACCTTCAAATTCTTCAATAATAAATTCAAATGCAATGTATTTTATTAGAAATATGACAATGAAAAGGTTAAAGCTGTTTTTATATCAAGCCAATAGGAGTCCCTCTATGTAGTTGCCGAACATGCTAGAAATAGTAGCCATACCTCTCACAAATTGCACCCTGCAATCTTATAATAAAAAAGGGTCTGAAACATGCAGCCTGTAGGCTGCATGTGGCCCACAAACTACTCTACCACACTACTCAACTGTTGAGGAAAAAAAATATAATAAATAATTCAATAAAAGTAGGTGCAGGCATGGCTGTGTAGTTTTGTATTCAATTCTACTGTTTGGCAGCCTTCTACTATAGCCTTGGGTTGACCATTATCTTGTGAGTGAAATTTGGTAGATGAAAATTGAGTGGAAGCCTGCTGAATATTTATTTCTCTCTCGGTAGGATTAGTTTGTGTAATGTTAATATAGCTAAGGTGTTAATTGAGTCAAGGATAGCATGATTTTCCCTTTTAAAATATATTCATTGTAGATGTGATATATTTTGTTGGGGAGGGTATAGTTTATTGCTTGCATTAATTTTTTTGTATTCTGTCTATACTGTTTAGTTTGTTAGTATGGGTATGATATAATGTTAACACATTAGTTTTACATAATTAATTAATTATGTTAAACATTGTTTTTGTAGTTGAGTAGTTGTAATTCATGAGGTAGGTCTTAGTTCGTTTGGGTTTGTATTTGTTTACCTTTATTTCAATGTTGGGTGTGGTTATGAGAGAAGAAATATTATATATATAAATATATATAAATATATATATATATATATATTTATTAAAATAACAGACTAAAGTTTAAGCAAAGAATCGCTGCTTTGACCCTTAACGGGATCTTCTGAAACTCAGAAGATCCCGTTAAGGGTGAAAGCATCGATTCTTTGCTTAAACTTTAATCTGTTATTTTAATAAATATTTGGTCTATGGTTTATATCTATTTGATATATATATTTATCCTTATCAAACCCTCTTGGGATTTTAGTCTTCACATTTATTATTATTACTATATATATATATATATATATATATATATATATATATATATATATATATATATATATATATATATAGTTCAAGGAAACAACAAACAGAGGTACAAAAAGTCTTATTAATTTCACACTTTATACGGAAAAGAGGAAAGAAAAGTTTGAAAATAGGAGTACAAAAATAGAGACAGGATCAGAAAGGGTAGATACA
>OZ024742.1:312837375-312844875 GCA_964016885.1 Eledone cirrhosa
ATCAAAGGTGCATGTATAGTACATAGAATAATATACAAATGTCAGGGAAGTGAATAGTGTATAAGTCATGATATACATGTGTGCGTGTGTATGGAGGGGGAATATTAGGTGCAGTGTTGGTGAATCTCAGGAAGCATGGAGGTTTTAAAGGATGCAGTATCTCGACAACTAACAAGTCATACAGGTAGTTTGTTCCATGCTTCAGCAACTCTGAGCGCGAAAAAATGTTTCCAAAAATCATGGGAACTGTGCTGTTTTCTGACTTTGTGGGCATGCCCACGTGTGTTAGACACATGGAAATCAATATTTCTAATGAAAGGCACTGCCAATAATTTTCAAATCAAATTCTGCAAGCAAATGGTAGATTATATTATGTTTGCATATGTAGAGTAATGTTGCATGGGGATGAAACCTGGAGATTGACTGTAGAGGATATGTAAAGGTTAGAAATAAATAAAGTGAGTATGGCCCATTGGATGTATAATGTTAGTGTGCATAAATGAGGCAGTACATATACGTTAAGAGAAAAACTGAATATAAGAAGAATAGGATATAGTATGCAAGAAAGAAGACTGAACACTTGATACTTGGATACTTGATATGAATGGATGATGATTGTTAGGTGAAGAAGTACCAGGAATTCCCTGTAGAAGAAAACCATGGAAAAATGAGGACCAATGAGGACATAAGCAAGAAATGGTGAATGCTGATCTCAGTATACTGAACAGCATGAAGAAAGTGACAAATATAAATGGTGAGACACAGTTTTGGGGAGAACTTGTTTAACACATGCAAGCATTGGAAAAACAGGTATGAAAATGATGACAATGATGATGATAAGTAGGATAATGGTGATGATAAGTAGGATAATGGTGATGATGAGAGGGTTGTTTTATAGGTTTGTGTACTTAAATATACTAAACATATTCTAAATAAAATAAAGAACTTAATATCATATATATATATATATATAATAATTGTTTCTACTTTTGGCACAAGGCCAGCAATTACCCAGTGCATTACTGGTACTTTATTTTATCGACCCTGTAAGGATGAAAGGCAAAGTGAACCTCGAAAGTGAACCATAAGGGCCGTACTATTTAGAAAGCATTTAAATATAAGTTTGACAGCAGAGACAACGGAAAGGAGTTTCAGCCAGATCCTTTCAACAAAATCTCCATATGGTTTAAATACACAACAAGGCTCCAATATCCAAATGGCTAAGCCCCCTTAGAGTGTAAGAAGTTAAGGGCCAAAACACTCGCTCGAGGATGGGTCACTGTCCAGCTCTCCTGAGAGTTTCTTACCATTATACACACACACATGTATATATATATATAGACACACACACACACATATATATTAAACATAAGACAAAATCTCATTTTGTGGGGATACATATATAGGTACAGATCGATACTGGAATCAGACCTATCACATCCATACCGACCCTGAACCAACTATCTGTGAAACATATGTAATGTTTAATATGTAATAAAAACATTTTAAAGTGAAACTTAATTTTCTCATTCATAATATGTATGTTTATATATATGTGTGTGTGTGTGTGTGTGTGTGTATGTAATCTAGAATAAATAGATAAATCACAAGAGAGATAGATAAATAGATAAATACAAACCTAGACAGCTATTGATTCCAACCCACAGACTGATTCATTAGTAGATAAATAAATACATAAATATGCAGATTTTTACATACATATGTTGTGTGGGATGAGGCAGGAGAGAGAGAGGGAGATATGAGAGAGAGAGGAGAGAGAGTGATAGAACGAGAAAAGAGAGTGTGAGAGAGAGAGTGACAGAGAGAGTGGCACAAAGAGAGAGAGAGAGAGAGAGAGAGAGAGAGAGAGAGAGAGAGAGAGAGAGGAGAGAGAGGAGAGAGAGAGAGATTAACAGAAAGCCAGACATGAACAAATATAGAGAAAGATAGTTTGGAAAGGCAAAACAAACAAACTGTGTACAAATAATTACTTTTCAATGATAAAGATAACTTTCTAAATCTTCAAGAGAGGAAGGACTGTATTATATAGAATAGCTGATGAAAATATCTTGACAAAACATACTTATAGAATTTGTAAAGACTTTGGAAACAGACATTTCAAGGAATGGTATAATGATTGAAACAACAGTCAGCTTATTGTATAACTGTTTCATTACCATATTTCTAATCAAAGACATTGCTTATAATTTTCAAATCATTTTGAAACTAATCAAGAATTTGTGGGGGATTTCGTAACTTAAGTAACTTTCTCATTATTTATCTGGTATTTGAAACATAATGAAGTTTTTTTTTAATATAAAGTTTTGATTAAAGGTTTTTAGATAAATATAAATATATTATTGTTATATTTGGGGAGGGCTGTTGTCCTAATATTGCCAAAAATGGTAAAACACATTCATTGTTTGGAATAGTAAAACGCATTCATTGTTTGGTTTAGTTTTTGCTTCAGTATATTTTTATATCTTTATAAAGAATTTAGCTGGCAATCAATGTTTATCATTGATTGACCAACAATTAAAATACATACTGTATGTTTTGGAATATAAGATGCACTGGTATATAGGACGTACTCTAAATTTAACATGAATATCCAGGAAAAATTAAATTAAGGAGAATTAACACTATTATTAACGATCCTGCCAACAACAACCCTGAGCACCTTTTTGATTTCCATGTGTCTAACACACGTGGGCATGCCTACAAAGTCAGAAAAAAGCACAGCTCCCATGACTTTCGGAAACATTTTTTCATGCTCAGAGTTGCTGAAGCATGGAACAAACTACCTGCATCAGTTGTTAGCTGTTGAGACATTGCATCCTTTAAAACCTCCATGCTTCCTGAGATTCGCCAACTCTACCCCTGATGTCCCCCCCTCCATACATATGCACACATGTATTTCATGACTCATACACTGCTCATTTTCCTGACATTTGTACATTATTCTATGTACTATACATGCACCTTTGATGAGTTGTAGTGCACCTGAGCACTGTACACAATAATTTCATTATTATCATTATTATTAAAATTTTAATCACTTTCAAATCTTATAAAATCATGACTACTGTCAACCTCATTGATTTCCTGGCTGTCACCCTCATCTAGTTCCTGAAATTCATCATCTTCCTCACATTCCTTGGAGTCATCACTGTTTTCAGAATCACTTGTGTTGCTATCATTATACAGAAAATCATCTTTGGTGCCATCTAGGGCGTTGCTGATGCCACATTTTTTTTAAAGCTTTTATAACTGTCTCGGTTTTCACAACACCCCAATATTTCCTACTTATTAATTATAAAATTTTTACATATGGTAATTACCCCCAAACCTGACCTTCACCTGCACAGTGATTTTGAGAGTCACATTTTTGAATAAAACTGTATCTAATATTCGGAAAAATACGGTATAGATAAATATAATTTCTCAAAGTTCCTTCATCAAATATTTCTGTAACATCTTCAGTGATTGGCAATATTAGGACAACATGACTCTCACCAAATATAACAATATCTGTTATAACACATGATTTCATATAAAAAAAGACATTCAAAACAAATACATCGCCACCATAAACATTTTAACCCTTTCATTATTATATTTCTAATGTAAAACACTGCATATAACTTTCGAATTGTTTAAAAAATAACCAACAATGTTGAGGGATTCTTTGTTAGAACCTTTAACCCTTTAGCATTTAAACCGGCTGCATCTGGCCAGAATTCTCTCACCTCTTTCTGTTCAAACCGGCCATAACTGACTGCTTATACTTATGTTAAGGTATTGTTTTCAAAATAAATAATATCAAAATCTCGTAGATTCCATATTGTGTGAGATAAAGTTTTTACCGTGAAAATAGAATAGTATATATATAGAGTAATGTAAATGCTAAAAGGTTAAGATACATTCTGAACATCAACTAAATAATGCAAAAGTTAGATATAGTACTAAATCTCTTTCAAAATTATTTGAAAATCATAGTGTTTGTCTGTTATCAGAAATATGAAAATGAAAGGGTTAAGATGGTTTTTGATAGCATTTAGTGAGTTAAAAACTATAGAAATATGAAAATGAAAGGGTTAAGATGCTTTTTGATAGCATCTAGTGAGTTAAAAACTATAGAAATATGAAAATGAAAGGGTTAAGATGGTTTTTTTATAGCATTTAGTGAGTTAAAAACTATAGAAATATGAAAATGAAAGGGTTAAAATGATTTTTGATAGCATTTAGTCTGTTAAAAACTATGATTTGGATTTGTAGTGTATAAAAATATTTGAAAAGATTATGTGAATGGCTGCTATGTTAACTCCAATTAACTTTTGTTCACATCCTTTCAATAACTTTGCATTATCCTCCTTGCCCTAAACAAATTTTATGTCACTCTCAATGCCTAACTTATTAAGCAACCATGCAATCCAATTCATTAACCCTACAAAAACTGAACCACCTGCAAACATATTTTAGAGAGAATTAACAAGATTAACTATTTTATTGACATATTTCTAATGGAATACATTACCTATGTGTTTTAATTAATTTTGAAAATAACCCAAAATTTAATAAAATAACTAAGTTTTTCATTAGTAAGCTGGTATTTAAAACATTACTTAAAAAAATTCTAAAATATAATTATGATGGAAGATATATATGGAGAATCATATTAAAATGAATGGTTTTGTATGACAAATCTAGGGCAGCTTCAGGCGGGTTGGTATCAAAAAGATTAAAAAAGTTTTAAGATAAACATTTTGTATGAATAGTAAAACCTGTCATAAACTAGTTTAAAGACGCCAATGAAAGACACCTCAACACATTATTGACTATTACCTCTCCATTACTAAACCTTATGTCGTAGTCTCATTAAGAAGAGAGCATTGGTGGTAACAAATCCTGGCACAAATCCAAATTGCATCTCATCTGAGCCAATACTTTTCTTAATCAGTCATACTAAAATTCTGTTACTTTCATAACTTAATCCATCAGTTTAATGATTGTATTGTTATGTCAGTCATTAGGTACAACACTATCATATATTATCTCATTGACTATGGTGCTAATTAGCTTGAGTCCGGCTTCACCAGATATGTTTAGCATCTCAGCGACTATTTCTAATGGTTTAGCAGCTTTTGGTTTTTCATATCCCCCATGATCTCTTTGAGAATATAACTGTCAACTCTGAAAGCTGGTCCCTCTGTTGGGTCTACTGAGAGTAGTCCTTCTTCCTTCCACTCATTCTTCACATTCAGCAATCACTTACAATATTTGTAACTGTCTTTCTTCAGAACATTAGTGAGTCACTCCAAACAGTTAATGGTAATGACACATTGACTTCCAATCCAGAACACCTATCATCTCTAATCTTCTCCACACAGAACATTGGTGAACTTCTTACTTTCAGAATATCTCCATGCCATGAAAATCTGACATCTAACGTTTCATCTAATTACTTGATATTATTCTAAGGGCGGTGGATTGGCAGTATCAGTAGAGAGTCAGACACCATGCTTTGCAGCATAGAGTTACGGCTCTTTACGGTCTGAGTTCAAATCTGGCCGAGGTTAACTTTGCCTTTCATCCTTACGGGGTCGATAAAATAAAGTACCAGTAATGCACTGGGGTATTTGCTGGCCTTGTGACAAAAGTAGAAACAATTATTCTATGCTGTTCTTCCAGTCTTTTCAGGCATGTCTTTTAGCTTTTATGAGTCTATCTAGAATATTATTCCATGACAATGCTATCATTCGTCTAGCTGGTACTTTGCTCTCACCCCAAAATTCACTCAAACACAGCTGGCCTCCTGTCCTCCGTTCCTACCTTCTTTCCTTCCTTCCTACATACTTACCTACCTGCTTATCTGCCAACTCTTGGGTCCCAAATAGTGTGTGTGTGGGGTGGGTGGGGGTTGGGGGTGGGGGCCTGGAATAAGTGGGAGTGGGGTGGAAAATCGGTAATCTTTTTAGGTTGTCTCCGTTGATTTTTTAAAAACCAGAATTAGTTGTTTAGTTTACATATTGAGACCCAACCTATTCTATTATTTCATAACCTATGGGATTTCTTGTAATGTACTTTTTTGGTCATGTATAATATGGTTTTTTAAATGTCTAAAGAAAATTAATTGTTACAGGAATGCTACCACTTAATATTAAATTTCGCTAATCTATTTCTGTTGAAATTTTATAAGTGGTGGGGGCTGGAATAAGAGCAGTGAGTGGTAGAGAAAGAAAAAATCTGAAAAATTAATAAGAGGGGTGGGTACGATCATGAATACAAGCAGCCGAAATGGGATTCCTCCGAAGGGTCTTTGGAGTAACATAACTCAATAATGTCTATAACTCGAAGATCAGAGAGTCACTACAGGTAGAGCCGCTACTTCTCTGAATTGAGAGATCACAGCTTTAATACTATGGACATGTGGTTAGAATGTCTCAGGAAAGTATTGCTGGACAGATTTTACAGGCAAAACCAACCAGCAGGAGGCCCTGGGGTAGACCCCCGAGCAAGATGGTTGGATAACATCCATGAGCTTGACTGGTCTTGCTTGGGGATCCAGCCAGATCATTTGGAGATTGTTGCTTCTGACAGGACCCGCTGGAAGGAGTGCTTGAGGACTCTGCCCCCATGACCCTCTCAGGAATACATGGGGGAAGAAAAGGAAGGGGGGATGATTATTTGAGACCCGAGAGTACCTATCTACATAACTAACTAATGCTGTCTTCACTAACCTAGTAGTGACTTCACTAACAACATTATTGATGAAGTTACTTAGTTCCCAGTTTTCTGTCAATTTATTTCAGGTTTATCAACTGTATAATTCTGTCTTTTTGTTTTAACTTCTTCCTTCTAAATTATCCAAAAGACTCTATTATATAATCTGCCTGCAATACTTTTCTAGAAAGAACAAAGCTGATTTATAGCTTGACTCAGTTATAATAAATCTCTTTATTTCTTTCTCCTTGCATTGTTTTTCTCCTTTGTCTTTCTATCTTTCTCTCTATCTCTCCTTCATTATCTTAGCTCTCATCATAAATTCAAGCTGTTTCATTTAAAACTCAACATGAAACAGCATTTATAGAAATATGAAAATGAAGGTGATCAAATGGATAATCAGATAAAATATCTAATTGTTACAGTGGTTGCAGCTCAATCAAAAGTTTCCATCTGCTTATATAGTATCATGGGCTGTCATTGATCCTAAATAATTTGTCAGGCTAGAGACAAGGAATGGCACAGCAACATGCGCATACTTTTCTGCCAATAGTTTATGTATAACTATTGCAGAAATACATCCACACATAGACAGCCTTTCTCTTCATATATATTATTTTAATATCATCAAAATCACAACCACCATCAACACCGCCATCAACACCACAACATCTATCAACACTACTACCACCACCACCACCACCTCTATCAACACCACCATTACTACCACCTCTATCAACACCACCACTAATACCATCAATACCATCACATCTATCA
>OZ024742.1:312849875-312857375 GCA_964016885.1 Eledone cirrhosa
TAGCGCAACTAATCGGAGAGCGAATTGATCTAGATGAAATGCAGTTTGGGTTTGTGTCAGGTAAAAGTACCACAGATGCTCTTTTCCTTGTACGACAACTACAAGAGAAGTACCTAGCTAAAAGTAAACCCGTCTACTTAGCTTTTGTAGACCTGGAGAAAGCCTTTGACAGAGTCCCCCGCTCCATTATCTGGTGGGCTCTTAGAAAACTAGGTGTAGATGAATGGTTTGTGAGAGCTATACAAGCTATGTATAATGAAACAGTCAGTAAGGTTAGAATTAACAATGAATATTGTGAAGAATTTAGTGTAAAAGCTGGCATTCATCAAGGCTCTGTCCTTAGCCCCCTCCTATTTATTATTGCCCTTAAGGCTATAACAGAGAAGTTCAAGACTGGCTGCCCATGGGAACTCCTATACGCAGATGATCTAACGCTCATAGATGAATCAATGGTTGAACTAGAGAAAAAATTCGAAACATGGAAGCATGGCCTAGAATCAAAAGGCCTTAAAGTTAACTTGTCTAAGACTAAAGTTCTAGTTTGTAGAAAGGAAAATAGGGCACAAGTGCCCTCAGGGAAATGGCCATGCTCAGAGTGTAGGAAAGGAGTAGGCAGAAATTCCATTTTATGTCCCAAATGCAAAGTATGGGTACATAAAAGATGTAGCGGGATCACAGGTAAACTATCTAATAACGTAGACTTTATATGTGGCCGGTGCTCAGGTGCAATAAGTAGCAAGTGTCCACAGGATACTAGCTCTTTCTATTGCCCAGATGGTTCTATAGAAATAGTAGACATTTTCCGTTACCTGGGTGACGAAATCAGCAGTGGTGGAGGGTGTTCTGAAAGTACAGTAGCCAGAGTCAGAACGGGATGGAAAAAGTTCAGAGAGCTTATACCGCTGTTGGCCACAAAAGGTTTCTCTCTAAAAATGAAAGGCAGATTGTATGATGCCTGTATATGAACAGCTATATTACATAGCAGTGAGACATGGGTATTACATGCAGAGGACCTACGCAGACTGGAAAGGAACGAAGCATACATGCTCCGTTGGATGTGTAAGAGTAATATACCTGAACGGCAAAGCATAAATGAACTAAGGGAGAAATTAGGAATAAGAGGGATCAGATGCTGTTTACTTGAGAGAAGACTATGTTGGTATGGTCACATGATGCGCATGAAAGACGACAGCTGTATAAAAAAGTGCAGGGCGATCAAATTTGATGGAAGTTACAGAATAGGTAGACCCAGAAAAACCTGGGACGATTTGATAAATTCTGACCTTACACACTTACACCTCTCCAAGACAATGTTACTGGACCGAGATCTTTGGCGCTATGCAGTAATACAGAAGACCCACCTTGCCTATGTACAAAGCGAAACCTACAGTCAGTAGGCACCTCTTAACCAAATATACATCCCAATCCACTACTCCTACCCTATCCTCCCCTCACTCCCACCAACACCACAAGATAATTAGATCAAGATTGTGTAGGTGTCACAACAAAAAACACACAGTCCACACTGTAATGTGGCCATGTAGGTAACATGGTAAAAAGTTCCCAGTTCCACATTGTAAATGTGGTTGGTGTTAGGAAGGGCATTCAGCCATAGAAAACCTGCCAGATAGTCCTATATGAGCGAGACACGGTCACCCGACCAACCTTGCCTCAAGTGGGACAACTCCCGTCTAACCCATGCTAGTGTGGAAGATGGATGTTAAATGATGATGATGATGATGATACACATACACATATATATATATAAATAATAATTAAGAAGACCAAAATCCAAAGAAGGCTCGATAAGGATTGTATATATATATATATATATATATTTATTAAAATAACAGATTAAAGTTTAAGCAAAATATCGCTGCTTTCACCCTTAACGGGATCTTCAGAAGATCCTGTTAAGGGTGAAAGCAGCGCTTCTTTGCTTAAACTTTAATCTGTTATTTTAATAAATATTTGCTATACGGTTCTTATATATTTGATATACATTTATACTTATCGAGCCCTCTTTGGATTTTAGTCTTCAAATTTATTATTATTACTATATCATCATCATCATCATCATCATCAACGTTTAACGTCCGTGTTCCACGCTTGCATGGGTTTGGACGGGGGTAGTCCCACTTGAGGCAAGAGTGATTGTCTTGCTCGCATAGGACTGTCTGGCAGGTTTTCTACAGTTGGATGCCCTTCCTAACACCAACCACATTTACAGTGTGGGTCTGGGAGGTTTTTACCGTGTTGCCTACACGGCCACATTACAGCGTGGACTGTGTGTTTTTTTGTCGTGACACCTACACAATCTCATTTGTTTCGGCCTGGATGGCGCGGCACCAACATAACTTTACATAGAACGGGGTGGTGTGGATGGGGTGGGGGTGGTGGTGGTGGGACATGGTGTATTTTGTTAGAGATGCCTACTGGCTGTAGTAGGTTTTACTATGTATTTAGTATATATATATAAATACGAGGTGGGTCAGAAAAGTTCCAGGACTGATGTCACAAAAGATTTATTTCAAACCCAAACTTCACACTAAGAGTTTTCTCCTTGAAAGTAATTCCCCTGGAGTATGTAACTGTAATCTTAGCTCTCTGCAGCGATCAAACTTTTTTCTTCATAATTTTATATACATGTCCTCTGTTTCAGGTCGTCAAGCAATGAGCACAGAGCAACGAACAAACTTGAAGTTTCTGGTATGGTTGGGGAAAACTCCGTCAGAAGCACTGGGATTGCTGCAGCAAGTGTATGGAGATGAGACGATGTCACGCTCACTGTTTTTGAGTGGTGCAAGAGGTTTAAAGAAGGATGCGAGGACGTGGAAGATGACCCCAGGAGCGGAAGGCCCTCAACAACCAGGACTGAGGTCAACATTGAGCGCGTCAGGCAGATGGTTCATAGCAATCGTCGGCTGACAGCTTGACTGATGGCAAATGAGCTGGGCATGAATTGGGACAGCGTTTGGAAGATTCTCACTGAAGATTTGGACATGCGGAAAGTCTGCGCGAAGATGGTGCCAACACTGCTGAACGATGACCAGAAGGGTCGACACATGCAAGTGTGCCAGGACATCCTCAAACGTCTTGAAACCGAACCAGACTTGCTAGGGACAGTCATCATCGGTGATGAGTCATGGATCTTTGAGTACGAGCCAGAGGGGACCCGTTTTGAAGACGTGGACAACATCAAAAAGGCTGTGATGACGGAACTGCGGAGGATCCCGGAAGAATCCTTCCAGGAGTGCATGCAAGCGTGGCAGACAAGGATGGAAAATTGCATTAGACTCCAGGGGGATTACTTTGAAGGAGAAAACTCTTAATGTGAAGTTTGAGTTTGAAATAAATCTTTTGTGACATCAGACCTGGAACTTTTCTGACCCACCTCGTATATATATATATAAGTATATATAAACCCGTAGAGCAAATATTTATTATTAGTACAGATTAAAATTTATATATAATCATCATTATTACCATTTAACATCTAGTTTCTATGCTTGCATCGGTTAGATAGCTGTCTTGTGCTGAGACCAGACCAGTCAGGTGACTAGGTCCTGCTTTTAGCTTAAGTTCTATGGCTGGATGCCCTTCCTTACAGCATTTTATCATGACTACATTATATATATATATATATATATATATATGTGTGTGTGTGTGTGTATGTGCACAAGAATGACTGTGAGGTTAAGAACTTTGATTGACAACAACATGGTTCTTTCTTCCACAAAAGCCATTCCAGGCATGGTGGTATGTAAGCTTCACATGCATACAAGCATGGAAAAATGAATGTAAAATAGTAAAAACATCATTGCACTTTATGAATACATGAAACCTTATCATCATCATCATCATCACCGTTTTACGTCCGTTCTTCCACGCTAGCATGGGTTAGACGGGTTGTCCTGTTGTGGGCAGTGTCTGGTCGGCTGACCATGCCTTGCTCCTACAGGAACTGATCTGGCTTGATTTCTACAGCTGGATGCCCTTCCTAACACCAACCTCATTTACAGTGAGTGCTGGGTGCTTTTTCGTGGCGCCTACACGTCCACTTTACAGTGTGGGCTGGGTGCTTTTTTGCCGTGGCACCTCCACGACCACCTTGCGGTGGGGGGGGGGGGCATATTGTTTATATGCTTCAGCATGTACCCATGGGAGGTCGGGTACCCTGTATTACTGCGTGACGCCAGAAGTCACGGTCGTGTGTCATTGACTTTGAGAGGTGTAGTTGGGTAAGGTCGGCTTTTATCACCTCATCCCAAGTCATCTTGGGTCTCCCCACTCCGCGGTTTCCATCAACTTCTAGTGCTCTGCACCTTTTTATGCAGCTGTCATCCTTCATACGCATCACATGTCCATACCAGCGTAACCGCCTCTCCTGCACGCAGCATTTGATTCCTCTTATGCTCAGTCTCTCTCTCAATTCATTTATGCTTTGTCGTTCACGTATATTACTGTTACACATCCATCGGAGCATGCAGGCTTCGTTTCTCTCTAATCTACGTAAGTCTTCCACCTTCAGCGCCCAGGTCTCACTACCATGCAACATCGCTGTTCGGATACACGCATCATACAGTCTGCCTTTCATTCTGAGGGAGAAGCCTTTTGCAGCTAGCAGTGGTAGTAGTTCCCTAAACTTCTTCCATCCCGTTCTTACCCTAGTTATTGTACTTTCTGAGCACCCACCTCCGTTGCTAATTCGGTCACCTAGGTAGCAGAAGCTGTCTACTGTTTCTACAGGGCCCTCCCAGAGATTGGTGGTACTTGTTTCCTGTGGCTGTTTGCTTGCTGTTTCAGCACAGCTGCTGCATGTGAATCCTACATTCTTAATTAAGCTTCCTGAGATCCCGCTACATCTCTTGTGTACCCATTGTTTGCATTTGGGGCAAAAAATGGAGTTCCTACCTACACCTTTCCTACATACTGAGCAAGGCCATTTCCCTGAGGGGATCTGGGTTCTGTTTTCTCGTCTACTTATAAGGACCTTAGTCTTTGTCATGTTGACTTTGAGGCCCTTTCTCTCTAGTCCCTGCTTCCAGGTTTGGAATTTATTCTCTAGTTCTACCATAGATTCAGCTATGAGTGCGAGGTCATCAGCATACAGGAGTTCCCATGGGCATCCGGTCTTAAACTCCTCCGTTATTGCCTGCAGGACTATGATGAACAGGAGAGGGCTAAGAACAGAGCCCTGGTGGACCCCAACCTGTACGCTAAATTCCTCGCTATACTCATTGCCAATCCTAACTTTGCTGACTGCTCCCCTATACATGGCTTGTACCGCTTTCACAAGCCATTCATCTACTCCTAGTTTTCTAAGAGCCCACCAGATTACTGCACGTGGAACTCTGTCAAAGGCTTTCTCAAGGTCGACAAATGCCAAGTAGAGTGGCTTACTTTTAGCTAGGTACTTTTCCTGTAATTGCCTCACAAGGAAGAGCGCATCAGTGGTGCCTTTCCCTGGAACAAACCCAAATTGCATCTCGTCTATATTCACCCGGTCCCTAATCAGCTGTGCTATAACTCTTTCTGTTACTTTCATGACCTGGTCCATCAACTTTATACCTCTATAGTTTCCTCTATCTAGTGCATCGCCTTTACCTTTGTAGCAGTTGACAATGATGCTACTGCACCAATCTTTTGGTATGGCCCCCTCTAGTATTACCTGGTTAACGATACGTGTGGTTATAGTGTGACCTACAGACCCAGATGCCTTCAGCATCTCGGCAGCTATACCCGATGGACCGGTTGCCTTCCCTATCTTCATATCTCTGATTGCCTTACTTACTACGCTGCCGCTGACTTGTACTGCTGGTCCCTCTATAGGGTCTACGTGGGGTAGGGTCTCTTCTTCCCATGCATTCTCCTCATTTAGTAATCTATCATAATGACTCTTCCATGCATCTTTCTTCTCAGCACTTGTGAGGGCAAGCTCACCTTTATCATTCCGGATACACTTCTCTCCAATGACATCACAACTATCTC
This sequence comes from Eledone cirrhosa, assembly GCA_964016885.1. NCBI lineage: Eukaryota > Metazoa > Mollusca > Cephalopoda > Octopoda > Eledonidae > Eledone > Eledone cirrhosa. The sequence goes on from OZ024742.1 coordinate 312,855,867, forward strand.
TGACACACTGCCTCGCAATCTTGAATACCTCCTGTTTCTGGTCCTCACGTTGTAAAACATGCTTGAATTTTCTATCCTCTGCTTCACTCCTAGCTAAGTATACTTGTCGCCTAGCTTCCCTCTTGGTCTCTATGTAATGTACCCTGCTCCCCCCGTTCTTCCATTCTTTCCATGCCTGTCTCTTGGCCTTGACTGCTTCATCTACCTTATTGTTCCACCACCAAGTCACTCTCCTCCTGCTTGAGGTCTTACTCCAGCCACAAACCTCATCCGTCGCCTCTAGTAAGTTATTTTTTAGGAACTCCCAGTTCTCTTCTACGTTAAATGTCTCTATCTGTTCTTCTTTACTGTCGTAGGCGTTGAGTAAAATATCTTTAAATCTGTTACTGGTTGAGGGGACTTTCAGCTTCCAGATCTTTCTTCTCCAGGTTGGCCTCTGTTTCAGGGCTCGTCTAGTTCTGACCGTGAGGTCGCTGACAACTAAGCTATGTTGGGATGTACATTCCTCACTAGGGAAGGCTTTTGTGTTTACGACCGTCCATCTGTCACGTCCTCTGATGAGGATAAAATCTAACTGACTAGAGTGCTCCCCTGATCTATAGGTGATCAGGTGGTTGTCGGGTTTTTTAAAGTTTGTGTTACATATCGACATGTCATTGGCGTCGCAGAATTCTAGAAGTCTGAATCCTTCCTTATTCCTTGTGCCAACTCCATGGCCTCCATGTACTCTATTGAAGCCGTCGCAGTGTTTACCTACGTGTCCGTTAAAATCTCCTGCAATGATTAGGAAGTCCTTGTCGTCTGTTAGAGCAGTAGTGTGTATTAGGGACTCGTAAAACCTATCCTTAAGTTCGTCTGGCAGCCCCGATTGGGGTGCGTAAGCTGATATTATTGTGGTAATTGTCTTATTCAGGACTAGTCTGAGTTTAATGATTCTTGCATTTACCCTGTACACTGAGATTACTTTATCTACCCACTTGTCAGCTAATAGTATACCTACACCACCCATCCCATCGTCATTTCCCACCCAGAAAAATTTGTAGCACTGGCTTTTTCCTACAAGGACTCTAGCAGACCCTCCTCTCCATCTAGTCTCTTGCACACAGCATACATCAACTTCCTTTCGCTCTAGCATTTCTACGATTTCTCCTGCTCTTCCTTTCATTGAGCCTACATTGATGGTACCAACTCGGAGTTTTGGGCATTTGTCGACACTCGTAGGGGAGGGTCTCTGGGTTGGCGCTTCACGTGGGTGCTTGGTAGCTCGCAGATTCCTATTTCATCTATTGATTCAGAGTTGCTCGTGTATTCCCAGCTCATCCATCCCTAACGGTGGGAAAATTGAGGGCTAGAAGGACAGTGGTGGTGGGGTAATGGCAGGGTGTGTTGGGATGCGCCAGAGGAGGAGAGAGTTAGTTAGGCAGGTAGTAGCAGCAGCAGCAGTGGAAATGGCATGCTAGGTTTGATTGGTCGAATAGACTATGGTGGTGTGTGGGGGTGGGGGGGGAG
>OZ024742.1:312864875-312877375 GCA_964016885.1 Eledone cirrhosa
CGGCTGCATCGAGGCTCCTTCTCATTATGTCATTGAGAGTGGCATGTTGAGGGAACTGGCCTGTGCTCTGGTGCCATGATAATGGGTGCAGGCCAAACTCATTGATGACAGCTCCACAACAGCATTTATGTGGCTTACATAAGGATCAGGATCTGTGCAGTAAGGTAAGAGGAAGGTGAGATGTGTAGAATGAGTGAGCATGAGTAGAGATGCTAAATCATAATTTCTGTACAAGGTGTGCATATATCGAGTATATATCGGGCAATGGCATTAGTTGGAATGAATTCCATACAGGGTGGACCACATAAAGGTTGCCGTTTCTCATGGCCTTGTCCAGGATGCTGCATCTAAACCAGTTGTCTTTGACCTTCCCAGAAAGCAACAGGTGTCCCTTAATTGGATCTGCACTACACATGCCAGGACAGTCCATCATCACCATCGATGGGAAATGAAAGACAGCCCAGCATGTGATTATGGGGACCCTTACCAGACAGTACTGTATGTTGTTCGGGATTGCCCTTCAGATGTTTTCCTGGTGGCCTGGAGGCTATCTATAATGCTGCAAATGATACCTTGGTCTGACTCACCGGTCTCAATCTGCCTCTTTAGCTACTATGTATGTGTCATACGATAAGAAGATAATTTCTGTTGTGTAACCCTTTCACTACTTTATTTCTAATGAAATACACTGTATTTGTATTAATCAGTGAAGAATTTAGTGGGATTTACTAAAATTATTTTGGTTATTTTAACTAACAAAAAGGTAACACAAATTTAAATAATTTAGAAAACCATACAATGCACTAGAAAGAAAATCAAGGTTGCTAACATAACAAAATAATCTTACCTTAGCAAATTTGATCATCTCAAATATTTTCGGGTTTAAAAACCCATTATCAAGGGAGTATCCCTATGAGAGACTTAAAAGATCAATCAGAGTTGACTTGAAAAAGGTTGAATCAGTGATGCACAATCTTTCTCAGAAGAGGTGGTAGCTTTGTGAAAGCATACTTTCGTTGATTCAATCTGATGATCAGCTTATTTCTCTATAGTTGCACTACCTGCTTGAAATAAGATTCAAATCACCCTCAAATGACACTCTATCATCTTAATAAAGAAGTCTGAAAGAAAGCGAGATGGTCTCAGCTTAAATGTCTTTCATTATATGTCTGCTCAATCAGGGATAACCTTGGTCTGAAAACCAATAATACCAAGAACACCACCAATAACAACAACAACATCAACATAAAAAATAACAGCAGCCCCAAGAACAACAACACAACACAACCAACACCAAGAACTCAAACAACAACAACACCAAGAACAACAACAATACCAACAGCATCAACATCAACACCAACAGCACCAACAATAACAACAACACCAAGAACAACAACAACAACAGCAACAACAGCAACAATAACAATGACAACAACAATACCAACACTACCAACACCAACACCAACAGCACCAACAACAACAACACCAAGAACAACAACAACAGCAACAACAGCAACAATAACAATGACAACAACAATACCAACACCATCAACATCAACATCAACAGCACCACCACCAACAACAACAACACCAAGAACAACAACAACAACAGCAACAACAGCAACAATAACAATGACAACAACAATACCAACACTACCAACATCAACACCAAGAACAACACAACCAACACCAAGAGCATCATCAACAACAACATCAGCAATGACAACAATGACACCACCACCACCACCACGCCACCAACAACAACAACAACACCAACATCAACCAAGAGCACCAACATCAACCACAACCACAACAACCAACAACAGGTTTACCAAGAGCATCAGCAACATCATCAACAACACCAATACTCACTCTCACCTTACAATTATATATAAATATTGAAAAGGAAATGAAAAGAGACTGATGGCCATATTGGAACAAGACATAAGGAGAGAAAGGCTAAATAAACAAACTGAAGCAAAGGACAAATAGATGGGGGAGTATGTGAAGATGGTGGAGTAGCTTTAGTAAGAGTAGCTTGGTGAATAAGAGGAGTAAATGTAGAGGGAGGGAGTGTGTTAGAAATAAGAGTTGTAGATGAGAGTGATGAGAGAAAAACAAGAAGTAAATGGAGAGAGTGTGTTAAAAATAATAGTTGTAGATAAGAGAAAGGAGAGACACAAGATTAGATGAAGGCAGGTTGTCTGAAAAGATTAATAGATATATAGAGAGATATAGAGAAGAGAGATGTGAATGTGTGTGTGCGTATGTATGTTTATGTATATCTGTGTATGTATGTATATATGTATGAATACACAGACATGCATGTGTGTGCATAATAGAGAGAGAGAGAGAGAGAGAGAGAGAGAAGGAGATGGTTAAATAAATACATAGAAAGAGAAGAGAGGGATTATATGAAGAAAAGTATAGTTGAAGAGAGAAATGAAATATTTAGAAGAAGCAAAAGTACACACACACATACATGCACACACATACACACATACACACATACAGCAAACCGGAAAAAAAATGAGATGAATGAGATCAATTTGCATAATGAGAATCACTAAGGAAATGCAAATTAGAAGAAAAAAGAAAAAGAAAGAAGAAAGAAGAAAGAAGAAAGAAGAAAGAAGAAAGAAGAAGAAAGATGAAGAAAGAAAGGAAGACGAAGAAAGAAGAAAGAAAGAAGAAAGAAAGAAGAAGAAGAAGAAGAAGAACAACAACAACAACAACAACAACAACAAGTTTCTACATTTTCTATAAGTGTACTGAATTAAAAGATATCACAACAAACAACAAAAACAAAGAATGAGAGTAAAATAATATAGAAATATGAATACCACTATATAGATATAGAGCCACTATATAGATATAGAGCCACTATATAGATATAGAGCCACTATATAGATATAGAACCACTATATAGATATAGAGCCACTATATAGATATAGAGCCTCTATATAGATATAGAGCCACTATATAGATATAGAGCCACTATATAGATATAGAGCCTCTATATAGATATAGAGCCACTATATAGATATAGAGCCACTATATAGATATAGAGCCTCTATATAGATATAAAGCCACTATATAGATATAGAGCCACTATATAGATATAAAGCCACTATATAGATATAAGCCACTATATAGATATAGAGCCACTATATAGGTATAAAACCACTATATAGATATAGAGCCACTATATAGATATAGAGCCACTATATAGATATAAAGCCACTATATAGATATAAAGCCACTATATAGATATAAAGCCACTATATAGATATAAAGCCACTATATAGATATAGAGCCACTATATAGATATAAAGCCACTATATAGATATAGAGCCACTATATAGATATAGAGCCACTATATAGGTATAAAACCACTATATAGATATAGAGCCACTATATAGATATAAAGCCACTATATAGATATAAAGCCACTATATAGATATAAGCCACTATATAGATATAAAGCCTCTATATAGATATAGAGCCTCTATATAGATATAGAGCCACTATATAGATATAGAGCCACTATATAGATATAAAGCCACTATATAGATATAAAGCCACTATACAGATATAAGCCACCATATAGATATAAAGCCACTATATAGATATAAAGCCACTATACAGATATAGAGCCACTATATAGATATAGAGCCACTATATAGATATAAAGCCTCTATATAGATATAGAGCCACTATATAGATATAAGCCACTATATAGATATAAAGCCTCTATATAGATATAGAGCCACTATATAGATATAAAGCCACTATATAGATATAAAGCCACCATATAGATATAAAGCCACTATATAGATATAGAGCCACTATATAGATATAGAGCCAATATATAGATATAAAGCCACTATATAGATATAGAGCCACTATATAGATATAGAGCCACTATATAGATATAAAGCCACTATATAGATATAGAGCCACTATATAGATATAAAGCCACTATATAGATATAGAGCCACTATATAGATATAAAGCCACTATATAGATATAGAGCCACTATATAGATATAAAGCCACTATATAGATATAAAGCCACTATATAGATATAGAGCCACTATACAGATATAAAGCCACCATATATAGATATAAGCCACTATATAGATATAGAGCCACTATATAGATATAGAGCCACTATATAGATATAGAGCCACCATATAGATATAAAGCCACTATATAGATATAGAGCCACTATATAGATATAAAGCCACTATATAGATATAGAGCCACTATATAGATATAAAGCCACTATATAGATATAGAGCCACTATATAGATATAAAGCCACTATATAGATATAGAGCCACTATATAGATATAAAGCCACTATATAGATATAGAGCCACTATATAGATATAGAGCCACTATATAGATATAGAGCCACTATATAGATATAAAGCCACTATATAGATATAAAGCCACTATATAGATATAGAGCCACTATATAGATATAGAGCCACTATATAGATATAAAGCCACTATATAGATATAGAGCCACTATATAGATATAGAGCCACTATATAGATATAGAGCCACTATATAGATATAAAGCCACTATATAGATATAGAGCCACTATATAGATATAGAGCCACTATATAGATATAAAGCCACTATATAGATATAGAGCCACTATATAGATATAGAGCCACTATATAGATATAAAGCCACTATATAGATATAGAGCCACTATATAGATATAGAGCCACTATATAGATATAAAGCCACTATATAGATATAAAGCCACTATATAGATATAGAGCCACTATACAGATATAAAGCCACCATATATAGATATAAGCCACTATATAGATATAGAGCCACTATATAGATATAGAGCCACTATATAGATATAGAGCCACTATATAGATATAGAGCCACTATATAGATATAAAGCCACTATATAGATATAAAGCCACTATATAGATATAGAGCCACCATATAGATATAAAGCCACTATATAGATATAGAGCCACTATATAGATATAAAGCCACTATATAGATATAAAGCCACTATATAGATATAGAGCCACTATATAGATATAGAGCCACTATATAGATATAGAGCCACTATATAGATATAAAGCCACTATATAGATATAAAGCCACTATATAGATATAAGCCTCTATATAGATATAGAGCCACCATATAGATATAAAGCCTCTATATAGATATAGAGCCTCTATATAGATATAAAGCCACCATATAGATATAGAGCCACCATATAGATATAAAGCCACTATATAGATATAAAGCCACTATATAGATATAAAGCCACTATATAGATATAAAGCCACTATATAGATATAAAGCCACCATATAGATATAGAGCCACTATATAGATATAAAGCCACTATATAGATATAGAGCCACCATATAGATATAGAGCCACTATATAGATATAAAGCCACTATATAGATATAGAGCCACTATATAGATATAGAGCCACTATATAGATATAGAGCCACTATATAGATATAGAGCCACTATATAGATATAAAGCCACTATATAGATATAGAGCCACTATATAGATATAGAGCCACTATATAGATATAGAGCCACTATATAGATATAGAGCCATTATATAGGTATAGAGCCACTATATAGATATAGAGCCACTATATAGATATAAAGCCACTATATAGATATAGAGCCACTATATAGATATAGAGCCACTATATAGATATAAAGCCACTATATAGATATAGAGCCACTATATAGATATAGAGCCACTATATAGATATAAAGCCACTATATAAAGCCACTATATAGATATACAGCCACTAAGTACTGTTAAAGCCACTATATAGATATACAGCCACTAAGTACTGTTGGTTGACTTCATCAAAAGCTTTGGAATAACCTAAGGGGACGAGAATCAAATGAAAGTCAGGTTCGTTACTAACCCTCTCTACATTGTACTACATGAAGTCAGGATTATCATGCATGGATCTGACAAGAATAGCATATCTCTGTGTTCCCAAACACTGACAAAGTGTACCAACCTCTTCATGAGCACCTTGATGATAATCTTAATCCTTTGATTACCATATTTATAATGAAAACCACTGCCTATGATTTTCAAATCACTTTGAAAATAAACTAGAATTTAGAGGGATTTAGTAATATCACTCTGATCAATTGACAAGATCCCAGACATCATTTGCTTGCCAAGTAGGGTGGGCCTTGTCAAATTGGACCAAGGAAACAATGTTTCCATAGGTCTTTCCATTACTGATATTATCTATTGGTCGCAACTCCTGGCAGAAGGAGCAACGTGAAATAAAGGGTCTTGTTCAAGGACACAATGCATCACCTGGTCCAAGAATTGAACTCACAATTGCGAATCCAACTCTCTAACCACTAACCCGCGCACCTTCATATAATATAACTAATATAACTAATATAATTAACTAATATAACTAACTAATACAACTAATTTTCTCATTATTAAACTGGTGTTTGGAACATAACAAATGCTCTTATATAAAATTATAATAAAAGGGTTTTACATAAATATAAATGCTTTAAAACAAACAGTTTTGTATTATAGAACAAAGGGTGGTTTCAGGTGGTTTGATATTGAAAGGGTTAAACTCTGCATTTGGGAGAGTTTGAGGCCAGTAATGATGTTTTTGTTTGCACCCTTCTTTATCAGCATCACCACTCCCTGGCTGACACTGCTGTTTCTGAATGTCTCCAGTTTGTTGTCAGTTGTGATAGATGTCTCTCAAGAGAAGGGAAAATAAGTCTGACATGTCCATTAAGCTTTCTAGAGTAAACCCTACAAACCAGATGATTTAGCCCCTCACAGAACCGCTTACCATCAACTGTATCTCAATTACCAATATCAGTATTTTTGCAATACTTAAGGGCAAGAATTGACAGAATTATTAGAACACTGGACATAGTTAAGGCCCTTTACAATCTGAGTTCAAATTCTGCCTTTCATTCTTCCTCCAAATCACTGGCTCTGTGCCTATACTAGAAAGGCTTTTGCACTTAAGTATCACCTAGCAGATATTCCAACACAATCCCAACATGTGTCCAAGAGACCATTCCAATATCCCAAGTGCACTGTTGAGCAGACAGTACCTAGGTACTTGAATATGTATACTGATCAGCTGCAGTCAGAACATAACCAGCCACTACTTTAAAGGAATGTTCACATTCATTTAAGTCCAAGAAGATAGTAGGTCAATACCCTGAGATCCAGACATTTCCAAAACATCAAGTGTCCTTAGTGTGAAATAGAGAGTCCTTCAATGATGAGGAGACTGGAGATCTAATTAAAGATTTCTATCACTCCTATTAAATTTGTAAGTTTAGAAGACATTCACTGTGACCATGACTACGTTTTAAGATGTGAAAAATACAAACTGAAATTTGTATGAAAGTTCATACATAGTTGTCAAAGTGATAAATAAGTAAAGTTTAGTAACAAGGTTTGTGAAAAATAATAGTCTGTCAACTCTGTAGGCCAGGAGCAAGTTGGTCAAGGCGGAATAGGCCTAGAACCTTTTAACTCTATGTTATACTAATATTTATGAAAAACTCTTTTGAATAATTTTTCGAATTTATGATACAAAGTATGCCAGCATATTTTCACTTTTTCAAAAATACGCTGTGAATAAAAATGTTTGGGAACCACTGCACAACTAGGTACTCTGTTGTTAGATTAATAAAATAAAAAATAAAAATAAAAATAAAAGAGATTGTCAAGAATATATTTTTGACAATCTCTTTTATTTTAATTTTTATTTTAAGTGAAATTCTGGATCAGGAAAATATTGAAGAAAATGATGGACAATAAAAAAGTTAATAACTATCCTCTGACAGATGTGAAGCATGGAGAAGCTGAGAGAAAAGCTGGGTAGAGAGAAATCAGAAGTAGTATGCTGAAGGAAAGATTGCACTGGTATGGACATGTGATGTTTATGGATGGAAATTGTTGGGTGAAGTACCAAGAAATCCCAGTGGAAGTAAGCTGCAGTAGAGGGAGACCAAGAAAGACCTTGGTAGAGGTTATGAGAGCTGATTCCAAATTGCTGAAGCTTGGAGATGATGAAGGATTGCAATGAGCGAAGGGATGCTGTGCTAGAGAAGACTCATCTAACCCTTGTAAGCATAGAAAAGCAGATGTAAAATGGTGATGATGATGATTGCTGGTTTAAAAGATAGGACTGAAAACGATGATATAATAAAATGGTGGTTTAGAAAATGAATAGACGTGTGGAGTAGAAAAGAAGGAAACACTATAACAACAGAGTCAAAGTCAAAAGAAAAATATAATTATTGATTGAATATAATTCCAAAAGAGAAGAAAAAACATCCTGCCAGTGTTAACTGGAATTATGTGAATCAATAGAGGGAGATAACTCAAGAAAATGTTGAACTAGATATGTAAGATCCTGTAAGAACATGTAGTTTTACTGTTGTGAAGCAACATGTAGTGTTATTTCTGTGTAGCAACATGTAGTTTTACAGCTGAAGTAGTATCAAGTAGCATTTCTCACTGCTAAGTAAGAATTTGTAGTTTTACTTACTGGTGTTTAAAAACATGTAGTGATACTGCTATGTAAGAACATGTAATATTACTCATTGGCATATAACATGTAGTTTTACTCACTGCTGTTTAAGAACATGCAGTTTTATTGTGGAAGTAGGAGCATGTCATTTTACTGTTGAAGTAGGAACATGTAGTTTTATTGTTCAAGTAAAAACATGCAGAGTTACTCACTACTGTGGTGGAACATGTAGTATTACTCACTACTGTGTAAGAATATGTAGTGTTACTGCTGTGTAAGAACATGCAGTTTAACTGTTGAAGTAGGAACATATAGTTTCACTCAATGCTGTGTAAGAACATGTAGTGTTACTCATTACTGTGTAAGAACATTTAGTATTGCACACTGGTGTGTAAAAACATGTAGTTTTACTGAGCCCCAACATGTAGTTTTACTCAATGTTAAGTAAGTAAAAGAAGTAATAGATGCCAGGCATAAAAATATAAAAAGTGTGAAGAATCAAGATGTATACAAATGTATATGCTATACTAATTAAAAAACTATATCTACAAGATGGGTGATTACTTCTTTAAAATATTTATTAAGTTCTTAATAATAATGAAATTATTGTGCACAGTTCTCACATAATTCAAGCCAATCACTAATAAAATGGCAAGAGAGTTTAGAGAGTTCCAAGGATATATAAATATGTACATCTTGTAATGATTTAGCAGAAAATATCTAAAAACAGGTTTATTAATTCAAATGTTTATAGTATATTTATTATGTGCCAGATTGTTGAGAAAATACTCGAATGTTAGTAGTCTTCAATTTTTTTTAATATGATGCAGCAAGTCACATTCTTCGTTTATACTTTTCAAGACTGTCTTACTTGGGCAGTTTCGAGTTAAGTATGCAAGTGATTTAGTATGTACATATATGTAGTTTCATGTGCAGATATACTTTTACTTATGTTAAGGGTGTACATATCTCTTTCGTACACAAGTCTATGTGAACAATTACGAATGCATGTAAGGACATACATATTTATGTATGTATAAGCTATCATTATTAACAACAAGATTATGGGTCTTACCATTCTGAGTTCAAATCCCGCCGAGGTTAACTTTGCCTTTCATCCTTACGGGGTCGATAAAATAAAATACCAGCAATGCACTGGGTAATTGCTGGCCTTGTGCCAAAAGTAGAAACAATTATTAACAACAAAATTATATCCTCCAGTTATTATTATTATTGTTGTATCCTCCAGTTATTATTATTATTATTATTATTATTGTTGCAAAGGGCGGTGGATTGGCAGTATCGGTACAGAGTCGGACACCATGCTTTGAAGCATAGAGTTACGTCCCTTTATGATCTGAGTTCAAATTCCGCCGAGGTTAACTTTGCCTTTCATCCTCACGGGGTCGATAAAATAAAGTAACAGTAATGTACTGGGTAATTGCTGGCCTTGTGCCTAAAATAGAAACAATTATTATTATTGTTGTTTTTTAATAATACCTGGCAGCTTATGAGCTGCTATTCGGTAGCTATGTATTTAATGACAGTATAACATTCTGCAGGGTTGATGTCCTTATGCTTCTCATTTGACAATGTTATCTAACTTGATTTAAACTGATACCCTTATGAGGCTTATTATATAATAAAATCTTCGTCTTACAAGTTTACATTCTCCTGTTCCTTATCTGATCCAATTATCATTCTGTTTCCTTGTAAGCTGATATTGTTTCGCTTCTCTTATGCTTATTCTTTTTTATTCGTTATTTGCTTATATTGGTTTCTAATATAGATGCAAGGCTTCATATTTATAGGAAATAATCAGTGTGAACATGTGACATTCATATCTTTCTCAAAAGCATAAATAGCATAAGTGAAAGGAGATGGCTTGAACTGAGAGAAAAATATTGGACTATGGACTTGTCTTGTTAGAAGCTTATAATGTACATTTCTTTCAGGACTCTTCTTCAGATAAATTGATGTTGAAATCTGTGGGCGATGGGTACAACAACACTTCAAAAACACATCAAGCATTTTAAGGCCCTTTTCTTTGATAAAGCAGAGTTTATCCATGCAGATTTTATAAAGGCTTTATACTCCTGATGGGGTCGTTTTTCTGGTAATGTATGTATGTAACTATGTTTGTATGAACCCATAACTCCTCATGGAGTTGTAGGAGTGTTGTAGTGTCATAGAGCATCTCTTGGCCATTTTTTTAAGCCAGACAGAACCCCCCCCCCTCCAGGTCTGAGCACAGCTGATTTCTTCCAGAGAAGGAGTGAAAAAGAGAAGTGAGGAAGAAATGACCCCAGTATTGGACAGGTACTTTTTTTTATTGACCTCAAAAGGATGAAAGGCAAAGTCGACCTCAGTAGGATTTGAAAGTAGAGAGTTGGAACAAATGTCACACAGAATACTATCTGATGTTTTAATGACTCTGCCAATTTACTGCCTGATTTTTTCTGGTACTAACCCTTTTAATTGCCTTGTACAATACACATGGCATGTGGGTGTTAGGTATAACATCTTATATTTACAGGGAGGATGGAGGGATGTTATGATGCTCATTCCTTTTTCAAGAACTTTGGAAATGTCAGAATTGGTAGATTTGTGAGAGTGTCAGATTAAATGCCTTGATATTTGTTTTGGTTCTCTGCATACTGAGTTCAAATGCCACTCAGCTCAACTTAGTCTTTTATCCTTTTGGGGTTAATAAAGCACCAATTCAGGAGCAGTGGATTGGCAGAATTGTTAAAGTGTCATACAGGGTGCTTTGCAGTATCTAATCTAGCTTTGTGCATTCTGAGTTCAAATCCCACCTCATTCTGTCAGGAATTGTGACCATCAGATAGTATCAGTAATTGAAAGACCAATGGAAATATAATTTTCTTGGTCTGATTTGACAATCAGCTCATTTCTTTTCCTTTCCTAGATATGTTAAGGGAGTTAAATAATTTCAGCTTAATATTAAAACCAAAATTCATTTTTTATTGGTTTTGTTCCACACTGTAAAGTGTTAGGAAGGGCATCCAGCTGTAAAATCCCTCACCAAATTCACAATCCTTGTTAATTCTGGCCAGATTTGTCTCTTGGTGTGGACGACCTGTCTAACCCATGCAAGCATGGAAAAATGGACGCTAAATGGTGATGATGATGATGGTCTGGAGGAGTGTCATTGTAGGCCCCTTGAGGCCAAAGGGGTTAAAAAACTTGCAAGAAGCTTTCTTTTTTGTTTGTTTTTTCCCTGTACAACACTTGCCATATGTGTAGCTATTAATTAGACTGAACATGAGCTGATATCACAACTATACTCAGGTACTACCAGGCACCTTATCTATCAATTTATATCACTGAGTTGTTTTGTGTGTTGACAACAGAGAGTAAATAATGTAAATAATGGTTAAATTTTACAGTGAAGACAACCATAGCCAAATAAGAACTTCTCATGTAAATGTAAAAACCTCAAGAAATCAATAATGTTGAAAAAGAATTAATGTTGGAACTAGTTTGAAATATTGATTTTTGTTATTTACTTGGGAAAATGAAATAAGAAAAATATTTTACTTGGGAGTTCAAGGAAAATAGTATAATTTGAGCAAATATTTTGACAGGAACAAACCTTCTGACTCATCATTGATGGAACATTTTCCCTGTCTGTTCACCAACTTCCTCACAGAGTAAATATTTAACAGTGATGCTAACACTGGTGTTTGTGCTACTTTATAATCAAACTTTGAAACAAGATATGAAAATAATTTGGAAAATGAACCAATGAGGAATTTTCTTATCTATTAGAATCAGAAAAAAGAAGAGATACAAAATTCACAGAAATATGTCCTTTCCTGTTATAATTTTGCTTGATCTTTGTTTTGTTTTTTATTTGTCTGCAGAGACACAATTTCTACATACCCACATTGAGTTCTCTCCCTACAGTGGCAG
>OZ024742.1:312882375-312937375 GCA_964016885.1 Eledone cirrhosa
CCACGGCAAAAAAGCACCCAGCACTCACTGTAAATGTGGTTGGTGTTAGGAAGGGCATCCAGCTGTAGAAATCAAGCCAGAATCAGTTCCATGTCCCACCCTTGCAAGCAGGGAAAAGCAGACGTAAAATGAAATGAATGAAATGAATATGCTATATCATCATCCTCCTCATCATCATCATTTTACTTCTATATTTCCATGCTGGTATAGAATGGTTGGGTTGCTACAGACTGTGTCAGTGCTTCATATGAGTTAGTCTTCTAGATCAGTCAGGGATTCTTATTTTACTCAATATGTTCTTTCTTTGACAAGATTTCTACAGCTGGGTGCCCTTCCTAACACATCAACCCCTTTACAGAGTGTACTGGGTGCTCTTCCTAACATCAACCACTTTACAGAGTGTACTGGGTGCCTTTCCTAACATCAACCACTTTACAGAGTGTACTGGGTGCCTTTCCTAACATCAACCACTTTACAGAGTGTACTGGGTACTCTTCCTAACATCAACCACTTTACAGAGTGTACTGGGTGCCTTTCCTAACACCAACCACTTTACAGAGTGTACTGGTTGCTCTTCCTAACATCAACCACTTTACAGAGTGTATTGAGTACATATTATCATGTCACCATGACTAGGGAGGTTGTCATGCTCTTAGCCTGACTGACAAATCTTCCTTACCATATGTTCTTACTATTCAAATGCCAACTCCCTTACAGAGTATACTCAGTGCATTTTATAACTGTTTCTACTTTAGGCACAAGGCCTGCAATTTGAAAGGGAAGGCAAAGTTGATTAAATCGACCCCAGTGCGTTACTGGTGCTTTATTTTATCAACAATGTAAAGATGAAAGGCAAAGCTATCCTCGGCAGGATTTAAACTCAGAATGTAAAGGGCTGTTACTATGCCGCAAAACATGGTGTCTGATGTTTTACCTAATTTATAATGACACAATCACTGGCAAGGCTATATTGTTCCCAGACAAACCTGATTGGAAGTGAAAATAGTATAGTAGTGGTTATGGGGGGAACAGAGATGTATGGTAAGTATGGGGGGGGGGGGTGAGATATATATATATATAGAAGGGAGTAATGGAGAGAGTGAGTGGTGACTGTATGACTGGTTGTTGGTAGGAGACTGAATAAAGAACAGCAATAGGAGAGTAAAAGGAGAAAACAAGAGAGGTGCATGATATGGCAAAAGGTTGATGTCAATGAAAAGCCATATGACAGCAAGAGGTATTCTCGGGGCTCAAATAATAGGGGGGAGGGGGTAAGGGGGGCTCGAATAAGCAGGGGGGTTGGAATATATGGGGATGGGTAGAACATCGGTAATTTTTCTAGGTTGTCTCCGTTGATTTTTTCTTTAAAAACGAGAATTAGTCATTTAGTTTACATATTGAGACTCCCAACCCATCCTATTAATTGTATAAAATATGAGATTTCTTGTAATGTTCTTTTTTTGTCATATATAATGCTTTTTAATGTATAAAGAAAATTGATTTTGCTGGAAATAGATTAACAAAATTTAATAAGTAGGGTTGGAAAAAATTAAAAACATTAATAAGCGGTGGAGGGAGATGATTATTCGAGAGTAGATGTCAATGGTTAGTCATATGGAATAGAGAACTTGATGGTCAGAGGTAGATAACAGGATAGAGAAGGAGAGAGAGTGAGAGCTATCATTAACAGTGGAGTATGATTGTCAGGGTCCCAAATGTGGGTTGTCATGGGGGAGGGGTAGATAGGTAAAATGCTATATGTGTGGTTGTAGAAAAGATACAGAACTAATAGCAATTGTTTCTACTTTAGGTGCAAGACCAACAATTTAAAGGGGAAGGGAAAGTCGATTATATCAACCCCAGTGCATTACTGGTACTTTATTTTATTGACTCCATACGGATGAAAGCAAAGCTAACCTCAGCAGGATATGAAATCAGAATATAAAGGGCCATAATTCTATGCCGCAAAGTATTTG
This sequence comes from Eledone cirrhosa, assembly GCA_964016885.1. Classification (NCBI taxonomy): domain Eukaryota; kingdom Metazoa; phylum Mollusca; class Cephalopoda; order Octopoda; family Eledonidae; genus Eledone; species Eledone cirrhosa. The sequence goes on from OZ024742.1 coordinate 312,884,352, forward strand.
GTCCGATACTCTACCAATTCTCCCAATCCTATGAATAATAATGGAGAGATTGAGAATAGACAGGCTAAGTTCCACACTTCAGTAGATGGTTGTGGGGCAGAGGATACAATAGAGGGCAACAGATTTTCATCCGCCACCCTCTATTCCATAAAATTACACTATGTTAGGCACATACAAAGTGTGCATATAAATGCATACAAATTCATAGTGAAACAAATACAGATTTAGAAAAGTGTAGTGTTTAAAAACATGCAACAACAGCTGTATATGTTCATAGATATTTGTGATAACACTACAATTCTATATATTCTATATAGAATGCTACACAAAACAAGGTGAATAATTATGGAAACTTTATTAATATCAGAATATAAAGCAAAAATTAACTCATAGATACAGTATAATCATCATCATCATCATTTAATGTCCATTTTTCCATGTTTGCATGAGTTAGACAGGCTGTCAAATTATGAGACAAGTCAGGTCCGGAGATCATGTCATGCTCATATGGATTTGTATTTTGGCTTGGTTTCTACAGCTGGAAGTCCTTCCTAATGGTAATGTAAAACCAATTATGATAACTGCTATGCTTCAACCATTTAGACATTTAAAATCAGGTGTCTGTGATTACCTAACTACTCTTATGATCCTTAATGACCATTCTTAGGCATGTGATCAATACATCATTAGTACAGCCATTCTGACTCTGGAGATGGAACCATGAAGTCTTCAAAACATAGATTTAGGAACTCTACTGTTCCTGACTAAATATAAAGGACTAGTAAAAATTACAACTCCTTAATAAAAATGATCAAACAGGAGCACAGTCATGAATTTAAATATGCAGATATTCAATGTGTATGTGTGTGTGTGTGCATAATATCTGTGTGTGTGTGTGTGTGTGTGTGTGTGTGCATAACATGTGCGTGCGTGCACATCTGTGTCTATGCATGTATACATAGAAACAGCTTTTCTTTAACAAGTTTTGTTGGATATGAAGCAGTTTATATGGTAATGATGCAAGTTATATACATTGGATTTATTTCAGACAAAAATACCCAAATTCACAAAAATATCATTTCCAGAAAGATTCTGATGAGATAAAGAACAAAATCTTGAAACATTTAAATATAAGAAGCTCTGACTGAGAAAATTCTCGCTTAAAAAGGACATTCTTAAAACTTCAGACTGATGTAATTCCACACACCACCCCTATGAAAAGGTGAGAGCAGAAAGGGAATCAAGGACTGTAAATATATATATATATATATATATATATATATATAATAGTGATGAAACATAAGTCAATTGCATGAACTCATAATCCTTTATTTACTGCTATATATATTTCGATGATAGCCATTGAATGGCTATGTCCTCATCAGGCAGTTAGTCAGTTCTTAGATATGCCAGCTCTGTGTAACTGACTAACTGCCTGATAACTCATTGGCAGTATCGGTAGAGGGTCGGACGCCATGCTTTCCAGCATAGTTACGTCCCTTTACGATCTGAGTTCAAATCCTGCCGAGGTTGACTTTGCCTTTCATCCTTACGGGGTCGATAAAATAAAGTACCAGTAATGCACTGGGTAATTGCTGGCCTTGTGCCTAAAGTAGAAACAATTATAACTCCAGAACTTATATCTTCGTTGAGTGCTCCCTATCCGCATACTGAAGTACTGGATTTTACCAACACTTTCTTGCTTATATATATATATTTACATCTTTTTTTATTTTTTTATATATATATATGTATGTATATGTGTTTGTGTGTATATGTATATATATATATATATATGTGTGTGTGTGTGTGTGTGTACATATATATATATATATATATATGTATATATATATATATATATATATATACCATGTGCATGTATGTAGTTAGTCATGCAGTAAAGTAGCACAAAATAGATTAAATCCCACAGTGTATATACAGTTACTCTGCCACGCTATCACTCTCTCTGTATCTTTGTCATTCTTTCCTTCTCTCTACCTTAGAACAAACACACATTCATATAAAGGTATGCTTTAAGACACTATCAGATATTAAACTACTCTCTTAGTTAATAATAGAATGTGTAATATTTATCACTTGCATCTACCAATTCAAACTCTTTGCTATTGGCAGCTTATACCATTAAATATATATAATTAATTAATTAAATTAGTTTATTCTTTTTCTGGTTTCAGTCATTAGACTTTGGTCATGCTGGGGCACCACCTTTAAAAGAATCATATTGACCTAGTACTTGTTTTTTCAAGTCTAGTACATGTATTATTGATCTCTTTTCACTGAACCATTAAGTCATGGACCACAAACAAATGGAAACACGCGCACACACACACACACACACACACACACACACACATCATGGGCTTCTCCACAGTTTCCATCAACCAAATTTCACTCAAGTTATTGATCAATGAAAGGTTATACTAGCTTATACTTGTCCAAGTTGACATGTAGCAGGATTGAACTCAAAGCCATCTGGTTTCTGGTTGCAAAGTACAAGTAAACTCCTTAACCACCCAACATGATTATATTTATTATTCAATTGGTGTTCAAAAGCTTGTTTAATCCTTTAGCATTTCAACCAGCCATATCCGACCAAGGTTCTCTCACTTCTTTTGGTTAAACTGGACATGACTGGCTGCTCATACTGATGTTAAGGTATTGTTCTGAAAATAAATAATATCAAAATCTCATAGATTTGATATTATGTGTGATAATTATGCGAGATAAAGCCTTTACCATGAAAATACAATAGAAAATATAAAGTAATGCAAATGCTAAAGGGTTAAAAGAATCAGTAAACATGTTTTAAACAAACACACAAACAACATACACAGGAATGCATACATACAGGTATACATACATACATATATATATATATATATTATTCAATTGATGAAAGTTGGTTGATCATATAATCTGCTGACTTTTTTGTAAACAGATGCAAAGCACTCTATGATTTGTATTCTTTAGGATTTTCTTGTTAAGGTATCAATCAGAGTTTCGAATAAAGGAAGATGTACGATATATATATCAGCATCATATTTAAACTTAATTTTACCATGTTTTCATGGGTTAGATGGGTTGACACATTATGAGACAAATCAGGACAAATGACCATGTTCTGCTCATACAGATCTGTATTTTAGCTTGGTTTCCATGGTTGGATGCCCTTCCTAACACCAACCATGTTACAGTGTGGACTGAGTGCTTTTTCATCATGTCACCAGCTTGACCACCATACAAGGTGACTGTGTTCTTTTTTCTTATGACACCATATATATATATATATATATATATCCCATCCAAACCCATGCAAGCGTGGAACATGGACGTTAAACGATGATGATGATGATGATGATGATGATATATATATACACACACACACACATGCATGCACATACATAGACATATACACTTGTTCATGTAAATGCCCCACATATACATATATATACTTTAACCATATCTTCATATATGTCTTGCCATTTACATTCACACACATATGCACACAATGTGTAACTTAGGTTTCAACATTTGAACTCTCATAGATGATGATGCTGTGTGTTCTATATTCTTATGACTACCCAGGAAAAAACAAAATGACTAGCCAGGAAAAAACAAAATGACTACCCAGGAAAAAACCAAAAAATGGGTATTTTTGTCATTGACTATGCTCTTAAAAGTGATAGTCTATAATGATAACTTATTAGTAAAGTAGCAAACATCGTCTTCCAGCTTATTCATATCGGAAAACTGAAACTTCCCTTTAGACCTAGCATGCGACATGTGCATCCAATTTAGAATAAATACACTGTATCCTTGCATGTTGTAAGAGGAAAGGCATCCAATACTAAATCATTGCCTCAAAAAGGACCTCATAATCAGTATGAAACCTGTCATAAAGTATGCAAGGCTAACTCTAACTTTAGCAGGGAAAATGGTTTTTAAATGTTTGTTGTTGCTTTAGGTTTGTAAGAAAATATGCATGTATATCATCATCATCATCATTTAATATCCACTTTCCACGCTAGCATGGGTTAGACGGGTTGTCCCTTTTGATGTAAGTTGGATCAGGTGACTGTGTCTTGCTCATATGGAACTGTTTCTGGCTAGATTTCTACAGCTGGATACCCTTCCTAATACCAACCACATTTACAGTGTGTGCTGGGTTCTTTTTGTTATTACACCTACATGACCACCTTGCAAGAGATTTCATGGAATTTCATGGTCAGGTATACTGAAAGGTGATAACTTATTAATATTGAAGCAAACCAGCAAATCAAATGTAGTATTCAGCTTGTTCCAGTACGAAGACTGAAAGATGCCATTAAAACCAGACATGCAGTCTAGATTTGATTGTATATAAACCAAAGTTACTTCAATCATACCACTCCAGCAAGTCAAAAAGAAGTATTTACTTAGGTATGTTTGCAAGTAAATTTAATCAAAAGGTTAATATCCATTACATGTACTTCAGATACATTGACAAGCAGACTTTCATGTTACTGGCTGACCATGTTTAGAAATTGAAAAAGCTCAAAAGGTTTACAGTTTTAAAGAGAGAATGTTTGCAACATGTAGATAATATACCAATGTGGCCAGGAAATGCCAACCTTAATTAGTAGAGCTGATGCACACATTGAGCAAGTTAAAATATTTCAGATCACCTTAAAAAGTTCATGTTAGCCAATTGGAAAAACCCTCCTATACCAGACCAACACTCACTATAGCATGCATTTCACACCCTCTAATCTAAAACATTGATATTACACAACTCTATATCAACGAGGAGTATGTTAGAACATTTGACACCTGAAAAACCTTTTTTAGATAGACCATAAAAAACTTCCCATCTCATTCCATATGCATCATATTAGATAAATTATCATTTTACACAATTATGCAAACAAGATATTATCTTAAGCATACCTAAGTACAAAAATACTTTGAGATAGACTTCCACATACTTTTCTTATACACATAAATACATTTATTATACAAAATAATGTAACTTTAATATAGGACAGCAAATTACATTTGACAAAAGGTCACATTTGTGTAACTAATAACATATTTTAACCCTTTTCTAACTATTTTATTTCTCCTTAAAAATTTATGCATTCTTACTTTTAAATATACTAGTGCAACACCCATTCCATGTAACTGCATTGCTAATTCTTCTATAGGAAAGCATTTCAAATTATTTTATTATAGAAATGCATTAAAAATCTTGTGTCTTTTCCATCAGTCCTCACCACACTAAATGATTATAGCTTTAGCCCACTATATATTTATTTGTTAAATGCAAATAAAATATAGGTTGCATGACTTCATTTCCTCACAATTTTCATAATAAGTGTATTTTACAGAGATACACTTTCAAATCTGTAGATTAAGATTATCAGTTATATAGTCAACAAGATGGCAAATTTATTGAGTTATTGGAATACCAGATAGAATGCTTTGCAGTTTTCATTTCAGCTTTCTGTAGTCTGTGCTCAAATCCCACTGATTTGAACTTTGCCTTTTATTCTTTCAAGGACCTTAAACATTTCCAGTCCAGGACTAGGGGCGGTTTCTTTCTCACTTACTCTCTATCATTCTCTCTCCTTCGTTAGAAGAAATCGGCTGTGTTCATACCTAGAGAGGGATGGGCTCTGCCAGGTTTTAAATACCCCCTGTATACCACTACAGTGTTCCTGTGACTCAATCACGTTATATGTTCATACATACAAACAATAGAGAGAGCTACACAGTGGGGTGTAGGCTTAAAAAAGTAATCTAAGCATTGCTTGTCCTCTAAAAATTATTCACTTCCAAATCAATATATATTTTTTCTTTAATATATTATTTAACATTCTGTATATAACATTCTGTATGTTTTTTTGTCTCAGTAGTTTTGTCTCAGTAGTCTATTGTAGTAGAAGTCAACTCTTGAAATATTAAAAGTATACTACACACAGATTTTTAAAATGTCCAAACACATACATGTTTCTTCAGATAAAACCAAATGCATGAACTGAAATCCACACATAACATAGACACTCATCCAATGATATTACCACTATCCATAAGAAAACCAACTCTAGTGCTTACCATGTTATTGATTCAGAAACAAAAGAAACAGCTACCAGTTTAAAAATAGATGACAGACTATAAAAATTAGTGTTAGGTGAACCATACATTACACTTAAGGATCATAAAGATAATTTTCTCACCAATTATCAAATATGAGAAAAATGGAAATAGGTAAGGTAATTAAAATTGTTTCAAATTTCATCATTTTAAATATTATAGGCTACTTCTGATATGGAATAATAGTTTATCAGTTATCAAGTGGTTTGATAACAGATAATAATCACCATTGCATATTTCTGCAGTTAGATATAGTAGAATTCCATCAGTCTATAACTATATCCTTTCTTGAAAAGGTTTAGAATTTGGTAAAAGTTTTATTTCAATTAGTGATTCTGACATTCATATTATTGTGTATGCTAGGAAATCTTTGCCATTGCATGCTAATTCATTTTGTTAAATGTAATGGCTAGGAATTGTTTGATGTAGTTATGGGATTGTACAATGAAGCCGAGGCTTAGGAATTGATAGGATTTTACACTTTAAACTAAACTTCATTTTCTCTCTCCCGATTTATCATTAAAATGAATCCATATCTCACAGTAGGAGTCTATTTAACTTTTATTGATTGTCCCGTCATATCTTTGTAAACTACTGATTGACTTTAATTAAATTTCTTAATTATTTATTTTTTCAGCTACTCTCTTCTGATGATAAAGTTTTCATTGACAGCTTTTAACTCCCTTTAAAGGGAACTAATTTATACTCAAGCATTCTTTTTTTATTATCTTCAAACAGTTTTCCATTTTATTTTTCATTCTTTTGATGGTGAAGTGTGTCGTCATTTGTGTGTCTGAGTTTAATAAACATCATCACATAATTGATAATCTTCCATAGATCACAGATCTTTTCTACCATTTAAAAAGATCCATGATAACACATTTTTTTTTTATTGTTTTGCTTTTGTTGAAGGGGTGGGCGCATATAAACAAGAGTTAATTTGACAAAATGAGGGAACACTAGACTGATGTAAATATTCAACACTGCTCCATTAATGAGTGTTAACGCTTTAGCATTTATATTACTCTATATTGACTATTGTATTTTCACAGAAAAGGCTTTATCTCACATAATTATCTCACATAATATTGAAAATATGAGATTTTGATATTTATTTTGAGAACAATACCTTAATGTCGGCATGAGCAGCTGATTACGACTGGTTTGAATAGAAAGAGATGAGAGAATTCTAGTGAGATATGGCTGCTTTAAATGCTAAAGGGTTAATATAGATCCAGTTCCTCTCGTACATCAAGTGTGGTACTTCTAGTGTCATGTATTTTAAAAATAAAATAATCTTTTCATGAAATATTTCACTTTGAATACATTTTGATTATCTTTGCACATCATTCCCCTAGCTTGTAATATATTTGTTATCATCACTGCTGTTACATTCACCATTCACTAATTAACCTCGTCAGTGCCATAGACGAGATAACTCATCCTAACATGTTTGAACTCTTTTCCAACAGTTTATAACTTCAAAGCTAGATGGGGTTACTAGTTTATTGATGGAATCATTCAGATATGTGTTGCCAATAAATGTTTGTTTAAAAAAATAGTCATTTTACTGAAAAAAAGACCCAGCACAGCAACTGTAGCTGTGTAAAATATACACGGCAGTCAACAGGTTAATTATAGTGGATGGTCAGCTTAACTGTGATATAACATAATAACAGTAGGAGCTTTATCTGTATGACATGTAGTATCAATGTTGATAAATGTATGTCTATTCCAGGAGAATGTCCACATGGTGTTATTTGAACATTGTTTGCAATTTTGAGAATAAAGTTACAACCATCTTCCTTCATTCAACAAATGTTTGGTGACATAATTGTTTTGTTGTAAAAGAATTTAACTGTGGGTGCAGTTCAACCTAGTGTTCTAGTATTCTATTCATATACACAACAGAAAGATTTGATTTTATCATTTTATAGCAATAAATAACTAAAAACAAATTGTTGATGAATGTGCAAAATGAGTAGGAGAAAGAGAGACTACTGTAGGTGACTCATTGGAGAGACCAGTTATCAAAATTGACTGTTATAGAGTCAAAGAAGCAATCATGGAGTTAAAAAAATGGTAAAACTCTTGGTCCCACAGAGATTGTCATAGAGATACTAAAATCTGCGGAAGCAGAAGACAAACTAGTCCTCCATGTAATCAATCAGGAAATATGTGATGGGGGTCACATATTAGTATACTCATTATTTACAAAGGAAAAGGTGATGTATCTAGAGAGGAGCAGCTACAAGGGTATAAAACTGATGGATCAAGTAATCAAAGTAACAGAAAGAGTTTTAGCATAACTAATTACAGAAAGTATCAAATTAAATGAGAAGCAATTTGGTTTTCTGCCTGAGAGGAGCCCTACAGATGCTCTCTTCTTAATGAGACAACTCTCGGAGAAGTTCTTAGCTACATCTACACCACTATCTTTAGCTTTTGTTGATCTGGAGAAGGCCTTTCACAGAGTACCATGACCTGTCATATGGTGGTCCTTAAGGAAACTAGGCATAGAGGAATGACTTGTGAAAGAAGTGCAAGCCATGTACAAAGAAGCTCTCAGTAAAGTGAGATTACGTAATGAGTTTAGTGAGGAATTCAATGTGCAGACAAATCAGGGCTCAGTACTCAGCTCACTGCTGTTTATTATTGCTCTCCAGGCGGTGGATTGGCAGTATCGGTAGAGGGTCGGACGCCATGCTTTCCAGCATAGTTACGTCCCTTTACGATCTGAGTTCAAATCCCGCCGAGGTTGACTTTGCCTTTCATCCTTATGGGGTCGATAAAATAAAGTACCAGTAATGCACTGGGTAATTGCTGGCCTTGTGCCTAAAGTAGAAACAATTATTGCTCTCCAGGCCACAATAAAGAATTTCAAGACTAGCTGTTCATGGGAACTTCTGTGTGCTGACAGAAAAGGTAGACTTTGTATGTAGCAGATATAGAGGGATAGTTGATCGTAAGAGCATCAGTGAAATAAACTTTGTTCAATCCCAAGAAGGATTCATAAAAGTGATTGAGAGCTTCTGTTGCCTCGGTGATCTAATTAGCAGTGAACAGTGGAGAAACTTGCATAGTAGCTAGAATAAGAACATGATGGAAAAAGTTGAAGTAGCTACTATCTCTGCTGACAACAAAAGTTTTCTCTTTATAAATGAAATGCCAGTTCTATGATGTTTGTGTGCAATGTTGCATCATAATGAGATAGGGACAGTGTAGAGGATTTATGAAGGCTGGAGAGAAATGAAGTAAGCTTGCTTTGATGGGTGTACAATGCTAGCATGTATGAAAAACAAATCATGGATGAGCTGAAAGAAAAGCTAGATATAAGAGGAATCAGATGTAGGATGCAGGAGAGAAGATTGTGCTGGTATGGTTATGTGATGCATAATAATGATGATCGATGGATGAAGAAATGCTGCCAGGGGAGCTACAGTAGAGAGAGGGAGAGGCCAAAGAAAACTTGTGTAGAGGTAGTGAGAGCTGATCTAAAATCATTGAAGTTCACAGACGAGATGACAAAAGACCAAAATGTGTGGAGAGATGCTGTGCAGGAAAGGACTTGTCCAACCAATGTAAGCATGAACAAATGACGATGGTATAGATAATTAATAATTGTTTCTACTTTAGGCACAAGGCCAGCAATTACCCAGTGCATTACTGGTACTTTATTTTATCGACCCCGTAAGGATGAAAGGCAAAGTCAACCTTGGCGGGATTTGAACTCAGATCGTAAAGGGACGTAACTATGCTGGAAAGCATGGCGTCCGACCCTCTACCGATACTGCCAATAATAATAATTAATAATAAGTATGGATGAGGTGTCAAATTTTCATTTTTTCAGGTATGATGTGTGATTCACGATTGATGAGCTCAAGATTTGATCCCTGCTGATTGGGCCTGTGAAATGTGCATCACATCTGAATAAACTTAATTAAATTTGACATCTTGTCCATACTTATTATTGATATTACACTCTGCTTAGTACAACCTCAAAGCACAAACTGGAGACTACACATTAAGTGCTCACTTTTGTGAACCAACAGTAACTTGACATTACAATCCCTAAACTATATATATGTATATATATAAATTTAAATAATTTTTAAAACCAAACAATGCGTTAGGAAGAACTTTAAATCTCCAAGATAACAAAAGAATCTTACCTTGGCAAATTTAATGATTTAAATTTGCTAAGGTAAGATTTTTTGTTATCTTGGTGATTTAATATTCTTCCTAACAGATTGTTTGGTTTTCAAAATTATTTAAATTTGTGTTTCCTATTCGACAATGCTTAAAGCAAGCTACAAAACTCCGTTATATATATATATATATGCAAGCATGGAAAAGAGCATAAAAACGATGAGGATGATGATGATATACATAAACAAAAGAGATGGTGACTTGAATTAGACGTATTTTTTCTCTAAGAAATTTTGTTCTCATTTCTGCCACACTGCCCACACTCCTCTATCTTTCTATTTGTTCTTTAATTTCTGATTCTAGTTTCTGATGAAGGAGTAGCGTCCGAAACGTTAAGACTCTTTTCTTACTATATCAAGCTTAAAACTAATAATATATTTCTTCCTTGTACTGTCTCTTTTACTTTGTTATTTCTGTTTGCCTTTTGCACACACACACACACACACACACACACACACACACACACACACACACCCCCACACACACACACACACACACCCACACACACCCACACATATAAATACACACACATGCATGTGAGTGTATGTGTGTATGTATGTATGAATGTATGTATTTATGAAATGAAGCACCAGTGAACAGAAAAACAATCAGTAGGGCTAAAATTCCTGACTAAATTAAAATCTCTAAAGTTATTTGATAGGGAATTATTTGTTAAGGTGAATAAGAAAAAAAGATGATACTATTGATGATGATGATGATGATAATAATAATAATAATAATAATAATAATAAAGACAGTACAGAGGGAGATCGGTGAGCAGGCACAGCAACAGACTGATTTGAGTATCACAGTTGAAACTCTTAAGGGGCAAGCCAAAAAACTAACCAACTGGAAATCACCAGGCCCAGATGGTGTGCAGGGGTATTGGATTAAACATTTAACATCCCTCCACCCGAAGCTGACGGCCATGTTCAATGACTGCTTGGTGTCGGGTGAGGTGCCAGAGTGGTTGACAAAAGGTACCACAGTTCTGATAATGAAAGACCGAATCAAGGGTAATGATGCTACCAACTATAGACCTATCACATGTCTGCCCGTAATGTGGAAACTGTTGACGAGCATTGTGTCTGAGGAAATCTACCATCACCTCCACACAAACAACTTGTTACCGGACGAACAGAAAGGATGCCGAAAGAAGTCACGTGGTACAAAGGACCAGTTGCTTATTGATAAGATGGTAATGGGGAATTGCAGGAGGAGACACACTGATCTTGCCATGGGATGGATAGACTACAGAAAGGCATTTGACATGGTGCCTCATTCCTGGATCACCAAAAGCCTGGAGATCTTCAGGGTGGCAGATAACATCAGACAGTTGCTAGGCAGGAGTATGGGGTCCTGGGAGACAGAGTTGACATCAACTGGAGTATCCTTGGGAAGCGTGAAGATCAAGAGAGGTATCTTCCAGGGAGATAGCCTGTCCCCTCTGTTGTTTGTCCTTGCCCTGATGCCCTTGACCATTATGCTGCGAAAAGTGAGAGCAGGATACAAGTTGGGAAGGGGAGAGCTTACCATCAATCACCTCCTCTTCATGGACGATCTTAAGCTCTTCGGGAAAAGTGAGAAGGAGTTGGATGTGCTTGTTGACACTGTCCGTATTTTCAGCAGTGATATATGTATGCAGTTTGGTATTGGTAAATGTGGAGTCATTGTGATGAAGAGCGGTAGGTTGAGCAGAAGTAACGGGATCCAGATACCAACAGGTGAGATGATAAAGGAAATTGACTCTGAGGAAGGATACAAGTATTTGGGCGTTCTGGAGGCTGATGGCATAAAGAACAAAAAAATGAAGGAATTGTTAAGAACTGAATACATTCGGAGAGTAAGGAGCGTATTGAAGTCACATCTGAACAGCAGAAATGCCATAAGCGCAGTAAATTCCCGAGCTGTGTCTATTATTAGGTACAGTGCGGGAATTCTGAGATGGAATGTTGCTGAACAAAAAGAAATGGATAGGAAGACTAGGAAGCTATTGACTATCTACAACATGTTCCACAAGAGGAGTGATGTCGATAGACTCTACCTAAGGAGATCTGAGGGTGGAAGAGGTCTTATCAGCATAGAGGACTGTGTTCAGATGGAGAAAAACAACCTATACAAATACGTGACCTATAGTAAGGAGCCAATGCTCAGAACTGTACTGAAGGAGGGGACAGTAGGCCAGGGGATGTCCAGGGAGGAAATAACATCAAGGAGGAAGAGCAGCCTTAAGGGAAAATCCCTTCATAGTACCTTCTTTGAGAAAACTGAATTTAGAGATCCACAGACATGGAACTGGTTGAGAAGAGGAGACCTCAAAAAGGCTACAGAAGGAATGCTAATGGCTGCGCAGGAGCAGGCCCTCAAAACGAAGTGGTTGAAGCACCATATCTACAAGGAGGAGGCTAGCCCACTGTGCAGGATCTGTGGAGAGAGAGAGGAGACTGTGGCTCACATTGTGTCCGAGTGTAAACACCTAGCCCAGACCCACTATAAGGGCTGGAGACACGATGTGATGGGCAGGGTGATCCACTGGCACCTGTGCAAAGTAAACAATCTACCACATTCTGAGAAATGGTATGAGCATAGGCCAGAGGCGGTGATGGAGAACAATCAGGTGAAGGTGCTGTGGGATTTTAGGATACAGACGGACAAAAAACTGAAACACAATAGACCTGACCTGGTGGTTGTGGACAAAGAAAAAAGATCGTGCCTGATTGTGGATGTGGCCTGCCCGTTCGACACGAGAGTGCAAGAGAAGGAGAGGGAGAAAATTAACCGATACCAGGACCTAAAGTGGGGGGTGAAAAGGATTTGGAACTGCCATGAAGTCAAAGTGATCCCGATTGTCATAGGCGCACTGGGGACTATCTCCAAAAGTTTCCAGGGATGGTTAAAGAAAATCGGCCCCTTCACGCTTTTTGGAACGCTTCAAAAGGCATGCTTGCTTGGAACAGCAAGAACCCTCCGATACGTCCTGAATATCTGAGGCTGCAGGTAGTGGCTTGATATTCAATCCAACCGACTTTCCAGTTAACCAACATCAATGACTGAGATTCAAGGAATAACAATAACAATAATAATAATAATAATAATAATAATAATGATTTCTTTATTAACCACAAGAGTTTACATAAAGTAGACATACAAATGGGCATTTCTGCGTGTAAAGAACAAAAACAGAGGATGTAACAAAAAATAACAATGAAAAATTCCCCAATAGGGGGGAGACTTCGGAGGGACATTTGTGGAGAAAGCCCAGTAAAAGGCCACAGTGACCCTGACCACCAAGGCAAGTGCCCTCTCCCAGTTTTCCACCTTCAGTTTACAGGCATATACTCAGAGTAGGCCCATTCACTCGGGCCATATTTGCTTCTCTCACCCATCTTTCAACAAAATGCTGGGAAGAGAGCACCTCCCTCTCTACCCTGATTTTCCTTTTCAAATGAAATTTGAAAAAGTTAATCAGGGCATCACCGAAGAGGTAAGTGCTCGTTTTCAGCCCTTTCAAACGTGTCCACCACACTATCTCTTTCGCCATGGCCACCAGACAGATAAAAACTGCCTGTCCTTCCCGGCTAAAAGAAGAGGGCGGGGCAATCCTCACGATGGACTCAGATGATAGCCGGATCCGTCCTACACGCGACAGCAGGTGTTCGACATAAACCCACAAGTCAGCAATTTTCGGACACTGAACGAGTGCGTGCAGGACGGTTTCGTCGCCCTGCGCGCATCTCGGACATGCCCGGCTGACGGCACCTCCATGCCTGTAGAGTTTATCCCGAACTGGCAAGGCTCCTCGGTAGCACTGCCAGGCCAGAGATTTCTGGAAGTTGTCCATAGGTCCCGGCCCGAAAGTTCTCCCGAAGAGATTGGCTAGTTGATTTTCGTCGACGCCTAGAGTTTCCCCAAGTACGTCGTCGCGCTTCCCCTCCACTAATCCTCTATAGAACGCCGAGGTGGAGTTTCCACCGATCACATTGCCCGATTGGTCGAGGGCTGTGAGCGCCTGAAAACATTCCAGTCTCCAGGCGCTCCCTCTCGGTCTTCGCTTGACCCAGGACTGCAGCTCCGTCAAGGAAACGAGCTGGGGAAATACGTGTCTAGCAAACGGCGACCACACCTGATCACCGTCGAGGAAGAGGTGGAGATGTCGTAGCCTGAGCGCGTGTCTGCGCATCATCAGCCACGGCATTCCCAGCCCTCCACGTAGCGGGTGTTGACAGCAGATGGACCGCCTGACCATCGGAGCGCGTCCCTTCCACAAAAAGCGAAAGAGCAAACGCTCCAGCGCAGTCAGGCGAGGCTTAGGACAAGGTACGACGGTCAGGCGGTAGCAGATGACAGACGCGATGTACGCGTTAGCCACCTCCGCTCGACCTTTCAGGGATAGCTTCCTCTCCGCCCATTTCTGGGTGAGAGAAGCCACCCTGCTCGTCACCTCGTCCCAGTTTTTGTCCGTCTGGAGGTCCGGACGGAACCAGACCCCTAGCAATTTAACCGGTCCGTCCGTCCAGCGTCCGACGACGCTGTTGGACGGCATGGACCTGCCTCTCCAGGTGCCGAGCTGCAGGCCCACTGACTTTTCCTGGTTGATCATTGCTCCTGTCACCGCTTCGTATTCTCTTAGTGTAGTGCCGATTGCCTCGATGTGTTTGGCGTTCGACACCACTACGGTGACATCGTCCGCATATGCTGACACGGATCTTCCGCATCCTAGTTCGCGCGGGACGCCCCTCAACGTCTCCAGTTTGTGCAGTAATGGCTCGAGAGTCAATACGTACAAGAGGGACGAGAGGGGACATCCTTGGCGGACCGAGCGCATGATGTTGAACGGTTCCGACAGGTGACCGTTCACTCTCACCACAGAGCAGATGTCGCTGTGCATGGCAGCGATCCAGCCTCTGAAGACGGGCCCAAAACCAGCCGCCCTCAGGACTGCCGCTAGGTAACGATGGTCGACTCTATCGAAAGCTTTCGACTGATTTAAATTGATCAAGGACCCACCCGTGCCAGGTTCCATAGCTACCCTCTCTACGATGTATCGCATGAGGTGGAGGTTGTCGTGGATGGATCTGTCGGGAATGGCGCATGTCTGCGCCTCTCCCACCAGACCACCAACGACAAGCGCCAACCTCTTTGCTAGCACCTTGGCCAAAATCTTGAACTCTGTGTTTAGCAGAGTTATGGGCCGGAAATTATCTATGTTATCCCCCTTGTTCGGATCCTTTCTCAGCAGTGCCACCGCTCCTCGGCTCACAGAACTGGGAATTCTCCCGTTCTGTTGCCAGTTGCAGTAGACGTCCGCCAAGAGGCCTCCGAACAAGTCTGGCATCTGTACGTAAAGTTCATAGGGCAGACCATCCAAACCAGGCGATTTACCCCTTGTGCAGCCAGTCATTGCCTCCCTTACTTCAGCGGCTGTTATCGGCTTTTCGCAACACTCCGCCTCAGTGGCCGAGAGCCGCGGCAGTCCGTCGAGGTAGACACTAAAGTCCATCCCTCGACCCGGCCCACCGCTGCCCCCGAACAGCTGAGCGAAGTGTCGCTGAAAAGCTTCACACATTTTCCCGGGATCGAGTAGCATGCGCCCGTCGTGGTCCACCAAAGACCGGATCGTGTCTTTGTTGCCACGACGCGCCTCCGCCACTCGGGCCCATTGAACGGCTTTCGTCCCCTCGTGTCTGAGAGCACGCACCCTTGCTCTGACAACGCAGCCTTCGTGCTTTGCATTGAAGAATTGGTCAAGGGCCAATTTCGCCGCAAGCACGTCGGTCGCAATGCCTTTGCTAAGCGCCTCGTCTAATTTTCTAACTAGTTCTCCCTCTGCTCTATTTTTCTCTATTGCTAAAGCCTTACTAAACCTAATGGATTCTATTCTAATCGCTCTTTTCAGAGCAAACCACCACTTGTTGTTGACGATGGCCCCCGTCAACGCCCGCTTAACTAGTTCGCTAATCCGGTCTCTGTAGGCCTTGCGCGCTGGTAAGGACGCGTTTAGCTTCCAGTAGCCGGGTCCTCGTCTATGAAGCCTATCTAAGTCAAGCACACAGATCACGAATTTGTGGTCCGTGTAGCTGACTATCTTGAATTGTGGACAGCCTATGCTAGACCTATCTATTTCCCTACAAAATACTCTATCTAGATATGATCTGGATGACCCTATGCGATTTGTCCAAGTCCACATTGGCACATTCGGGAAATCCAATCGGTACCTGTCAGACAGTTCAAAACGCCTGAGCAGGTTGGTGAGGCTCTTGCACCCTCCACCCCTATCCGCTAATCCCACACAGTCCCAGCGTGCATCTAAGATCCCGTTCCAGTCGCCCACTAACACTAAAGAGCGGGACGTTCCAAGAAAGGTCTCCAGACGCCGGAAGAAATCAGGCCGCCCTGCTCCTGTCGGGGCATAGACGGCCACTAGCCTGAAAGCTTGCCCGTCTCCGCTGGTCACGTCCAGCACCACCAACTTACCCTCTGGGTCCAGGAAGATGGCCCGTATGGCGAGATCCAAACCTCTCCGAAAAAGCACAGCAACTCCTCCCCCCGATCCAGGACGGCTGGGAGATGCGTACACATCGTAGCCGCCGAAGATCGGTGCGAAGGCCCGTGCTTCGGAGAATCTGGTCTCGCTGATGGCCACTACATCTATGTTTAGTGACCTGAGGTCGTTGAGCAGGTGACCCTGCTTCCACGACGACCCCAAGCCACGCGCATTTATGCTGCCTATTCTGAGTGAGGCCATGTTTAAAATAGAGTGGAAAAGATGGGAAAGACCACTTACCGTACTTTTCGTAGAGGAGGGATGGTTTTTCCATCCCTTTTCACTTGATCGTCTGGTGAAGGGACCGTTGAATCGTCCCTTCGGCTGGTCGTCGGCTCTTCTATGAGTATGTCCGAATATACTCTTCGGTTGAGTGTCCCTCCTAGGTCTCTGAAATCACCAACTGCGTTGGGGAATTTCGTTTTCATGTTTGTGTATTGTTTCTGTGCTATTTTTAGCAGTCTTATGTTAGTTGGCGTTTTGATTGGTGCTGGTATTATGTAGACGTGTTGTGAAATGTCTGTGTGTTCAATTATGTAAGTCATTAGTTTCTTGTGTGTATTTATTGCCGTGCATTTGTTTTTCTGGGGGTGGGGTGTGGTTCTGCTATTTTCTTGTCGTTGTTGCTGGGTGAGTGTGTTTTGTTGTTGTGTTTGCGATGTTGGTGCTTGTGGTGGTGGTGTTGAAGGTGTTGTTGGCGGTGGGGTTGTCGCCGGTGGTGATGGTGGTGCTAGTGTGGGTGGTGATGATGTTGGTGGTGTTGCTGTGAGTCTCTTTGCAGTAGCCTTTACCCTTTTTTCATTTCTTTCCTCCCTTTTCAAAGGCGACGATGCGCTGCTTCTGCGTTTGTGCCTTCTTACGACCTTTTGCCACCCCTCTCCCACCTCACACTCCATGTCTGATTATGTGAGGTCGGGGAGGGGTACCAGCTCCACTCTTTCACTTGTTGATGATGTTTGCACTGGAGTCTCTGTTGCAGCTGCATTTGGTATTGCTGTTGTTGTTGTTAATACTTCCACTGTTGCTGCTGTTTTTGATTTCCGTGGCGTGGGTATGGGTGCCGCGGACCTATCGTTCCTGGTTGCCGCTTGTCCTGTTGCTGGTAGCCGTGGAGCCGGTTTCGGAAGGAGGGGGGTTTTCTCCTTTCTCAGGGTCTTCTCGTTGCAGAAGGCCCTGAGGTGAGTCTTCGATCCACAGCGAAAGCATTTCGGGCGTTTGCCCTCAACACTTATGGGCAGTTGAGTGCCGTTATCGAAGTCTGTCACATCCGGGATAGCTTCGATACACTCCTGGTTGGTTTGGATTAACATCTCAATGGAGATGCCGACCCAATCTTCTCTTACTTTTTTCTGTACTTGCAGTACAGTTGTTTTGTCCTCGATTCCGACGAGGACAGACACGGCCAGCCAAGAAGGGGCCATCCGGGGGGGGGGGGTCTGTTTGACCCTCACAATTTTTTGCCCGCAGTAGGAGGGCACCAACACCATTTCCTCGCTCCTTAGGGTCACTAAGGATTGAGCCTTTGCCTCTGGGGTGTAGCAAAAAGTACGTCTACGGTGGCATATTTCTTGCCTCGGGTGATGTGCGTTTTCCGCTGCCACACAGACCCCAAGGCTTTTTGTATTTGAGCTTCTGTGGCTCTTTCAACCCTACGGGATTTTGTACTTACTGTACGGTACGTGACCGTACAGTGCTGTTGGGTTTCGAAAAAATTTTCCGCTCCCTTGCAGATTGCTCGGTGTCCAGTTTTTGTCACCATCTTCTTCGCTTCCTCTAATTCCTCATTTGTTATGAGGATGGTTTCCAGGTTCTTTGCGATACCTGCAAACGAGATTGGTTTTTCTTTGCTGCTGTTGTTGTTGTTGTTGTCATCAGAGCTGCTGTTACTTTTGTTGTTGCTGCAGGTACTACGACTACTGCCGCCGCCAATGCTGTTGTTGTTTATGCTGCTGCTGATGCTGTTGCGGCTGCTACTGTTGTTTTCCTTGTCAGTGTTGCTGTTGTTATTACGGCTGCTACTGCTATTATTTCTGACGTCAGACGAATGAAATGGGTTTTCGTATTTCCCGCACACCTGTTTCGTCGTTGTCGTCGTCGTGGTGGAGAAATCTTGCTCGCTTTGCACGTGATTTGCTTTTCTGGCGTCGCTTGCGAAAGAGAAGGGAGGGAGAGAGACACATTTAGAGAAGGGAGGGAGAGAGACAATCTTCTCTCTGCTGTAGTGACGATTGAGGAAGAAGACGGAATGAGTGGGAGTGACCTATGAAAATTCTTTTTCGTAGCCATGTTGTTTTTTTGTTTAAAATAAATATTGGGCACAAAACCCCTATAGGCGGTTATTTAACCCCGAAGGGCCAAATAACGGGCAGAAAGACCCCTCTCACGAGGAGGAGGGTGTTTTTGTCTACAAGTTGGTTAAAGTTTTAAACAATTTACAATTGTTATAGCGGTCAAAATTTACAATACCTTACAGAGCCGAGCCTCCGTCAACCATAGCATTCAATAATAATAATAATAATAGTAATAATAATAATAATAATAATGTCAGGTGAGGTACCAGAGTGGTTGACAAAAGGTACCACAGTTCTGATAATGAAAGACCGAATCAAGAGTAATGATGTTACCAACTATAGACCTATCACATGTCTGTCCGTAATGTGGAAACTGTTGACAAGCATTATGTCTGAGGAAATCTACCATCACCTCCACACAAACAACTTGTTACCGGACGAACAGAAAGGATGCCGAAAGAAGTCCCGTGGTACAAAGGACCAGTTACTTATTGATAAGATGGTAATGAGGAATTGCAAGAGGAGACACACTGGTCTTGCCATGGGATGGATAGACTACAAAAAGGCATTTGACATGGTGCCTCATTCTTGGATCACCAAAAGCCTAGAGATCTTCAAGGTGGCAGATAACATCAGACAGTTGTTGGGCAAAAGTATGAAGTCCTGGGAAACAGAGTTAACATCAGCTGGAGAATCCTTGGGAGGCGTGAAGATCAAGAGAGGTATCTTCCAGGGAGATAGTCTGTCCCCTCTGTTGTTTGTCCTTGCCCTGATGCCCCTGACCATTATACTGTGAAAAGTGAGAGCAGGATACAAGTTGGGAAAGGGAGAGCTTACCATCAATCACCTCCTCTTCATGGACGATCTTAAGCTCTTCGGGAAGAGTGAGAAGGAGTTGGATGTGCTTGTTGACACTGTCCATATTTTCAGCAATGATATATGTAGGCAATTTGGTATTAGTAAGTGTGGAGTCCTTGTGATGAAGAGGGGTTTAATGAGCAGAAGTAACGGAATCCAGGTACCAACAGGTGAGATGATAAAGGAAATTGACACTGAAGAAGGATACAAGTATTTGGGTGTTCTGGAGGCTGATGACATCAAGAACAAAAAAATGAAGGAATTGATAAGAACTGAATACATTCGGACAGTAAGGAGCATATTAAAGTCACATCTGAACAGTAGGAATGCCATAAGTGCAGTAAATTCCCGAGCTGTGTCTATTATTAGGTACAGTGCGGGAATTCTGAGATGGAATGTTGCTGAACAAAAAGAAATGGATAGGAAGACTAGGAAGCTATTGACTATCTACAACATGTTCCACAAGAGGAGTGATGTCGACAGACTCTACTTAAGGAGATCTGAAGGTGGAAGAGGTCTTATCAGCATAGAGGACTGTGTTCAGATGGAGAAAAACAACCTACACAAATACGTGAGCCAATGCTCAGAACTGTACTGAAGGAGAGGACAATAGACCAGGGGAATGTCCAAGGAGGAAATAAAAAGGAGAAAGAGCAGCCTTCAGGAAAAATCCCTTCATAGTACCTTCTTTGAGAAAACTGAATTCAGAGATCCACAGACATGGAACTGGTTGAAAAGAGGAGACCTTAAAAAGGCTACAGAAGGAATGTTAATGGCTGCGCAAGAGCAGGCCCTCAAAACAAAGTGGTTGAAGCACCATATTTACAAGGAGGAGGCTAGCCCACTGTGCAGGATCTGTGGAGAGAGAGAGGAGACTGTGGCTCACATTGTATCTGAGTGTAAACACCTAGCCCAGACTCACTATAAGGGCTGGAGACATGATGTGATGGGCAGGGTGATCCACTGGCACCTATGCAAAGTAAACAATTTACCACATTCTGAGAAGTGGTATGAGCATAAGCAGAGTCGGTGATAGAAAACGATCAGGTGAAGGTGCTGTGGGATTTTAGGATACAGACGGACAAGAAACTGGAACACAATAGACCTGACCTGGTGGTTGTGGACAAAGAAAAAAGATTGTGCCTGATTGTGGATGTGGCCTGCCCATTCGACACGAGAGTGCAAGAGAAGGAGAGGGAGAAAATTAACCGATACCAGGACTTAAAGTGGGCGGTAAAAAGGATTTGGAACTGCCATGAAGTCAAAGTGGTCCCGATTGTCATAGGCGCACTAGGTACTATCTCAAAAAGTTTCCAGGGATGGTTAAAGAAAATTGGCCCCGCCACGCTTTTTGGAACGCTTCAAAAGGCATGCTTGCTGGGAACAGCAAGAACCCTCCGATACGTCCTGAATATCTGAGGCTGCAGGTAGTGGCTTGATATTCATTTCAACAAACTTTCCAGTTAACTAACATCAATGACTGAGACTCAAAGAATAATAATAATAATAATAATAATACAAATTTATCTCCTTGGGGCCAAGATGTGTACAATGTTAGGACAAAAAATTATAATAATGATTTCTTTATATAAGGCAAAAAAGAGCAAAGCAAAGAAAAAAAAAATATTAATAATAACGATAATAATTTAACTAACATCAATGACTGAGACTCAAAGAGTAATAACAATAAAATAATATATATATATATATCATCATTTCATCATCATCATTTTACAGCCGCTTTTCCCTGCTTGTAAATATATATATATATATATATATATATATATATATATATATTTAAATGATGAATAAGGCAAAAAAGGAAAGGGAATATAAAAAAAAACTAGGAAGAAAGGAATGAAGAAGAAGAAAAAGCAAAAAAAGAAATCAAGAAATATATATAAAAATATAACAAAAAAGTGAATGAACAACAAAATATCTTCACAACATACAGAATAGAAAACAGGTCAGAATTTCACTAGCAACTAAAATAAACATATATCTAAATAAAATATATATAAAAACAATAACAAGCAACAAGAAAATGGGGTCAGTTACTCATCTGTCAGACAAAGCTTGGTGTGTTTTGACACACCTGATCCATTCTTTTCTTATAAATATTATTTTCTCAATTGACAAGATAAATAATATAGAAAATAGACAGACAGACAGAAAGAAAGAAAAGTGAACACATAGGATAGTGATGATGATGATGATGATGATGTTGTAGTTACTGAAACTGCTGATGATGATAGTTGCTATATTTTGTTTACATGGGCAAAAAAAAACCCCAAAACAAATGAAATAAAATAAAATTAAAATAAAGAATAAAGATAAAGATTGCAAAACAAAAAAAAAACAAAAATATAAAGATGGCAAGAAATATGATGTATATAATATTGATTTCTACTTAAGGCACAAGGTCTTTTGAGGGGTAGGGTAGAATCGATTAAATCTGCCCCAATTGTTGATTGATAATGTAGTTTATTGAACATGAAAAGATGAAAGTCAAAGTTGATCATGGCACGGTTTGAACTCAGAATGTAAAGAGCCAACAAAATACTACTATGTTGGTTGTCTGACACTTTAATTCTGATAATTAATGATGATGATGGCAACAATAATAATGGTTTGGAATTTAGGCACAAGGCCAACAATTTTGGGGAAGAGAAAGTTGATTAAATCAACTCCAGTGCATAACTGGTATTTTATTTTATCAACCATGTAAAGATGAAAAGCAAAGTTGACCTCAGTGGGATTTGAACTCAGAACGTAAAGGGCCATATCTATATGTTGCCTAGCATGGTGTCTGATGCTCTACTGATACTACCAATCCACCAATAATAATTGTTTCTACTTCTTGTACAAGGCCAGCAATTACTCAGTGCATTACTGGTACTTTATTTTATCGACCCTGTAAGGATGAAAGGCAAAGATAACCTCGGCGGGATTTGAACTCAGAATAGCAAGGGCCGTAACTCTATGTGTCAAAGCATGGCATCCGACCCTCTCCCGATACTGCCAATCCACCAATAATAATAAGGGTTTCTTATTTAGGCACAAAGCCAGCAATTTGGAGGGGGGTCAAGTCGATGAAACTGACTCCAATGCATTACTGGTATTTTATTTTATCGAGTCTGTAAGGATGAAAAGCAAAGCTAACCTTGGCAGGATTTGAACTCAGAACATAAAGGACCATAACTCTGTGCTGCAAAGCATGGTATCTGATGCTCTAGCAATACTGCTAAACCATATCAATAATAATAATAATTGTTTCTACTTTTGGCACAAGGCCAGCAATTACCCAGTGCATTACTGGTACTTTATTTTATCGACCCTGTAAGGATGAAAGGCAAAGTTAACCTCAGCGGAATTTGAACTCAGACCATAAAGGGACGTAACTATGCTGGAAAGCATGGCGTCCGACCCTCTACCGATACTGCCAATCCCCAAACCATAGCAATAATAATAATAATTGTTTCTACTTTAGGCACAAGGCCAGCAATTACCCAGTAATAATGATTTCATTTATTTGCCACAAGGACACTAGAAGAAAGGGACATTACAAGGACAGATAACAGGGTATAGAGGTTTACATAGAGTATTAAATGATTGATTAATGATTTGAAAAAAAAAGGGGGTTATGTAACATATGAGGGTGGGCTGAAAAGTTCATAGGCTGATTATGAAAGTGCAATGCTAGAGCTGCACAATCTTGCATATATTAATTTCAACTTTTCTTGTTAATAATTGCATTGTTTCTTTCCAGGGACTATGTTGAAAAAGAAACCTCATTTGGTCATTCCATGAGAGCATCTTGGTCAGCCTATGAACTTTTCAGCCAACCCTCATACATATATATGTGCAGTATATATAGTACATATAATAAAGCAGTCCGCCTTATACAGATGAACGTTAAAAAAGGAATGAGTGAGGAACCCCACTAGTCCACGGTTACCATGACTACAAAGGGCAAGTGTTCTCTTCACGAAAAGGGACTCCTTTTCAAATTTACAAGCTTGTACTGAGAGTAGAACTGTTCTCGCACACACACACACAGACCATATATTAAGAAGAGCACTAACCGAAATGTACGATAAAGTTATATTTGTATACAAACAGAGTGTGGAACCGAGACTGCACTAATGTGTATATATATATATATATATAAATATAAAGGTTTACATATACATAAAGTCATAGATATATATGTTGCAACCGGTCACGTTGTGGCTCAATGAAGAATTAATAAATTATATAATCAGAACAATATATCATAAATCATGTCCTTAGAATTATTAGATAAAATATATACCATTTCCTCTCCCAATTAGCATAATTAACCATATAAAAAATCATTTAGACCAGGCTATAAGAATAATGGCTCCTCTGAAGAAATTTCCGACAAATAACCGAAACCGGCCTCTTCGCGGTGGCCCCAATAGAGTATTTATCCAACATTTTAACAGCATGTAGAAACTGACTAAATATACCGTCAACCATACACAATTAGGTGTAAATTCAAACTTAGAAGAAATGTGTACATACCGTAATTATATCTCTACCATGGTTTCGTCCGTATTTTTAGACATCCAATTATCAGGATATATCCGGAGTAACAGACTCATCAGGAGAAAACTCAAAATTAGACATTTAATTTTCCAAAGTGATCGCGCCAAAAATAGATTCAAAAATGGCTAAGAATCGTGACGTGGCAGTGATCAAGTCAGAAAGAATGTGATTAGTTGCTTACGGTGGGTAGGCTTGTTGCTAGAAAGCGCAGCCCAATATCGCCCAATTGTATCTCAACCTAACGGGAGATTATTAAATATAAAGATTTACATATACATAAAGTCATAGATATATATGTTGCAACCGGCCACGTTGTGGCTCAATATATATATATATATATATATATACACACACACATATTGAAGATGTAGGCATGTAAACTTGGCAGAAAATACAAATTTCCCTGTAAATTGAGAAAATGATTTAATCGATTTTTAAACCTAGTTGGGACCTCATCAGAAGACGTGTACATCAAAACAACCACAAGGAAACATGTATTTGATGAGATTATATACCCATTCACTCTTAGTATTATTCTAAAATAGACATTCTAATTTGCACTAATTTACACTCATTTTGATAATTAATTAAGATACATAACGTCTGTCTTCCACATTATGTGGCTATTAATGTCTGGTTGCATAAGCTTAATTTGGGAAATAGGCAGTCTGCATATAATTTGACAAATTTGAAGGGTGACTATGGTTTGTTTGGCAGGAGTCATGGCTACAGATTGTCATTCCGTATTTGCTGTGTGAGGGTGGGTAGGTTGATTGGAGCAATAATGGTCTTATTTATGAGTGTGTGTGTATATATATATATACACAGTCTCATAAACACCATGTGTTTAGATGACCATGGTTCTTATGAGGTTGTTTGCTTACAAACATAGTGAAAATTTATAATAATATAATATAATTGTTTCTACTTTAGGCACAAGGCCAGCAAATACCCAGTGCATTACTGGTACTTTATTTTATCGACCCTGTAAGGATGAAAGGCAAAGTCAACCTCGGCGGGATTTGAACTCAGATTGTAAAGGGACGTAACTATGCTGGAAAGCATGGCATCCGACCCTCTATTGATACTGCCAATCCACCATAATATAATGTTATATATATTGTGTTACACACAAACAACGGTCAGCAGAGGCCACGTACCGTTCCTCTCCGACAGATAACTTTCTCCCCCGGAAAACCCCCCAGTTGATGGATGCGATATATATATATATATATTCCAAACCCATGCTAGCGTGGAAGATGGACGTTAAACGATGATGATGAGATATATATATATATAACATATATATATATATAGCATTATATTATATTATTATAAATTTTCACTATGTTTGTAAGCAAACAGCCTCATAAGAAACATGGTCATCTAAACACATGGTGTTTATGAGACTGTTTGCTTGCAAACAGACCAAATATTAATAATATCATGGCTTAGAGCATTGGCCTTGCAATCGAAAGGTTGTGAGTTCAATTCTCAGACCGAGTGATGTATTGTTTCCTTGAGCAAGACACTTTATTTCACATTGCTCCAGTTTACTCACCTGTAGAAATGAGATGATAGGGACTGGGGTCCCTATCATTCCACTGCAAAGTGGTTGTGGAGGTGCCACAACAAAAAAAGCACCCAGCACTCACTGTAAATGAGGTTGGTGTTAGGAAGGGCATCCAGCTGTAGAAATCAAGCCAGAATCAGTTCCTGTCCCACCCTTGCAAGCAGGGAAAAAGCGGACGTAAAATGAAATGATGATAATGATGATGATGATTCACTCATGAGGGCGGTGGATTGGCAGTATCGGTAGAGAGCTGAACACCATGCTTCACAGCATAGAGTTACAGTCCTTTACAGTCTGAGTTCAAATCCCGCCGAGGTTAACTTTACCTTTCATTCTTACAGAGTCGATAAAATAAAGCACCAGTAATGTACTGGGTTTGATTTAATTGATTTTCCCCTCCCCAAAATTACTGGCCTTGTGCTTACACTAGAAATCATCATTATTGGATTGGCAGTATCGTTAGAGGGTCGGACGCCATGCTTTGCAGTACAGTTACGTCCCTTTACGGTCTGAGTTCAAATCCCGCCGAGGTTAACTTTGCCTTTCATCCTTACGGGGTCGATAAAATAAAGTACCAGTAATACACTGGGATAATTGCTGGCCTTGTGCCAAAAGTAGAAACAATTATTATTTACTCAAGTATATATATACAATGATATTAAATAAATGGAAACTATATTTATAAAACCATATTTATTCTATTATATATACTGTATTTCAAGGGTACCAAAACTTTGGTATGCTCTCATCAGATAAAATACAAAGTTTGTTTTATAAATATTGACATATCCAGGAAGGAGATCTTAACGGTTCAAGTTTTTTCTGGATTTAATATCATTGAATATTATACTCCAGAAAACTTGTCGAGTGCTTCGAATCAGTTATAAACATAAATATTTGTTGAATTACCAACACATTAAATATCCCTTTTGCTTATATATATATATATATGGTCATGTAGGCATCATGACAAAAAGTGCCCAGCCCACACTGTAAAGTATTCATGTAAGTGTCATGACAAAAAGCATCTGGCACACACTGTAAATGTGGTTGGTGTCTGAAAAGGGCGTCCAGCCATAGAAACCAAGCCAAAACTAGTTCTGTATGGGCAAGACATGGTCATCTGACTTGGCTTGTCTTACAATGGGGCAACTTGGTTAACCCATGCTAATATTGAAAAATGGACGTTAAACAGTGATTATCTATGTATGTATGTATATATGTATGGACCCATAACCTCTTATGGAGTTGTAAGGACCCCGTTATGACATATGGTGTATCTTGAGCATTATCTCCAAGTCTGAAAACAGCTGATTTATTTCAAAATGAGAGAAAGAGAGAGTACAATTTTTTATTGACCTCAAAAGGATGAAAGGAAAAGTTGACCTTGGTGAGATTTGAACTCAGAGAGCTGAGAGCTGGACCGAATGCCACCAAATCTACTTTGGGTTTTCTTTATTTACTAAAACAGACAAGTAAATGCTTCAAAATATCTAAACCACTTTGAGCCCTTTTATTTGTATTCAAAAATAGTCTTTCGAATTTAATGCTTTGTACATCAGAGATTTCATTTGTGCAGAAGGAAAAAAAAAAATTCTTTCCACCCTCTTTCACTGACAACATATTTAACATTTCAACTGGCCATTGTCCACAGGAATGTTTTTGTGGTCTTGTCTGCAGGGCACATCCCCACCCTAAGCCTAGAGCCTGCCACCCTCCCCACCCATCCCATTCTTCTGTGACCCTAGAGCCCTTATCTTTCCCTCCCTTTTCCATTTTCGTGACCACAAAAGACATTTGCATTTTTACAATAAAACCTTTTTCAACATTTGTATTGGCTATATGAAGTGGTTAAAAACCACTGGGACAAAGCTTTATCCCAAAACCACGTACTTCCCTACTGAATATCTTCAAACACAGACACTATTTTGGACCAGAAAATGTTGCTGCTGTAACAAATAGCAATTGTTATTCTATCTCATAAAGCTGCCATAGGTGAGAGCATTAGTAGCAATGTAAACAAACTGTTATCATCATCTTCCTCATCGTCATTATCATCTCCTTCTCTATTTAAGTATTATTTGCTTTCTCTCATTATCTACATGACAAGTTTCTCTCTTTGGTGTTCTCAAATTTTCTATCTTTCTCTATTCCACTTTCTCTCTTGTATATTGTTTTTACATACTATCTGTTTCTCTTTTTCATTGTCTCTCTTTCCCTAGAGAGCAGAGAAAATGGTCAAATATTCTTTTTCATAAGAATACTGAAATATAAAAAAATTCAATTCATAAACCTTACTGCTTTACATATCAAAATAAATGCTACTGGAACCTTCCCTGTGAGGTGACAAGTAATAATATATGTAGTTTTATGGGTGTTCCTTTGATAGTTTTTGAATAAAATGTGGACACCCACACAGATAACTTACATTTATTTATATATATATATATATATATATATATATATATATATATATATATATATATATATGTGTGTGTGTGTGTGTGTGTGTGTGTGTGTGCATGTGTGTGTGTATGTGTGTGCATGTGTATACACACATACAAACGCATACACACATATTCACATGAATGATGAAACATGCAACCACATATGTATACAAAATGCTATCACAAATACCAAAGCTTGTAAAATGATCTTTTTGAGCAAAAGCTACTGGAGCATAACATTTTGTTAGAGGAGAGCAGAATAAAATACAGTCACTTGAGTATACAAACATACATAGGCACACACACACATTCATCTTGTCAAGATTGTACAGGACAAAAGCATATTTACGACTATATACAGAAATGTATAGACAAGCATACATAAGATCTTCACACAGACACACTAACATAATTTTCTTAGTTGTTTTATAGTACAGACAATTAAACATAGTGTGCCACAAACTCTTAAACTGTTTAGAAAGTGTTCGATGACCATAAGACATAGTTTGAAATCTAAAGTAATTTATAGAGATAATCTTTAATTAAATAATGTTTCCAGCATATATATATATATATATGTGAAGGCAGATGGCTTAGGGGTTAGAGCATTGGGCTTGCAATCGAAATGTTGTGAGTTCAATTCTCAAACCGGGTGATGTGTTGTTTCCTTGAGCAATACACATTATTTCACATTGTTCCAGTTTACTCAGCTGTAGAAATGAGATGATAGGACTGGGGTCCCTATCATTCCACTGCAAAGTAGTCGTGGAGGTGCCACGGCAAAAAAGCACCCAGCACTCACTGTAAAGTGGACATGTAGGCATCACGGGAAAAAAAGCACCCAGCACTCACTGTAAAGTGGACATGTAGGCGTCACGGGAAAAAAGCACCCAGCACTCACTGTAAATGAGGTTGGTGTTAGGAAGGGCATTCAGCTGTAGAAATCAAGCCAGAATCAGCTCCCGTATGAGCAAGACAAGGTCAGCCGATCGGACACAACAGGACTACCCGTCTAGCCCATGCTAGTGTGGAAGAACAGACATAAAATGGTGATGATGATGATATATATATATTTATATACATATATATCTATTTGTAACCTAATATATACCTTTCATATACTGTACCAATGGTGTTGTTATTTCTGTTTACCTTTTATATATATATATATATATATGTATATATGTATATATATATATATATATATGTCTAATGGGAGCTAAGATGCTTCCATAGGCAGTATGCTGGTTGAGCACTCTATGCTCCTATGGAGCAGAGTATGATAGAATGGAAAACGAAAAATGAGTGATGTATCGGAACTCAATTTATTGTGTGTTACAATTGTTTCCCCGGCGGACAGCTCGAGTTGCGATCTATGTGTGGATCGACCTGACTCTGGACTCGCAGGTTCCTCGAACACGTCTATTGATTTCGGAGGATATGCTCCCAAATCAATAGACGTGTCTCCGGGGAACCTGCGAGTCCAGAGTCAGGTCGAGCCACACACACAGATCGCACTTTGAGCTGTTCACTGGGGAAACAATTGTAACACACAATAAATTGAGTTCCGATACATCACTCATTTTTCGTTTTCCATTCTATATATATATAAATATATAATTGGTGTAGGATGCTTAAAGTGTCCGTAAGCAGTAGGCCATTTAAGCACTCGATGCTCTTACAGAGTATGATATCACATAAGAAACGAAGAATCAGTGTTGTGATGAATAAAATTTATTAGACATATTACAATCGTTTCTCTGGCGATCAGCTCGAGGCACGATCGATGTAATGATCGAACCTGACTCTGAAATCGCAAGGTCCTCAGATACGTCTCGATTCTACAAAGCAGAGTTTCAAAAAAACTCTGCTTCGTAGCTGATCGCCAGAGAAACGATTGTAATATGTCTAATAAATTTTATTCATCGCAACACTGATTCTCCGTTTCTTATGTGATATATATATATATATATATATATATATATATATATATATATAGAGAGAGAGAGAGAGAGCAACATATTTGTAGGTAAAAGTGATAACAAAAATATCAAAACAAATGTCACAGTACATGGAAGAAATATATTAGCTTAACGCTTGAATTAACAAGAAGAGAGTCTTAACATTTCGGACACTAGTCTTTCATCAGAAGATAGAGTTAGAAATAGACGATACATATAAAGTAAAGTATGATGAGAGGAAGGAATGGAAAAAATGAGAACAAAATTGGGGAGAAAAAAACACATGTGTGTATTCAGTCGGCCATCTTATTTCATTTTTGTATTTGTTTTGCATTGATGTGAAATCATGTGTTGAAACAAATTTTGTTATACTATGAGAGGGTCATGCTTCCCATAAAAACATATACACCAGTTGAATTTCACTTCAGTTTATCATTAATTGAGTAACTAATCCATTCCTTGGTTAATTTAGTAACTCTATGATTGTTTAATTGAAAACTCTTTTGTTACACATCCTGTGACCTCCTCAACAAATATTCTTGTTTCTCTGTGTCTCACACATTTGATTGTATATCTGTCAATTTGAGTAGATGCTCCCTCTGTTTGGTCTGTTTGGGATATTTCCTCTGTTTCTTACCTATTCTTCCCATTCAGCAACCTCTTGTAGTAACATTTCCATAATTCTTTCTTCTTAGTACCGATGAGAAGAAGTGTGCTATTAATATTACACACACACACACACTTCACTAATGACTCTCTTATTCACACTCACATACTACTTTAAACTCCACAACATCTCACACCTCTCATCACAGAACATTGACAAACCTCTTACTTTGTGCTTCTCTCCTAGCAACTTGAAATTATTCCTTGGTTTTCTCTTTTCTTCCATTATTTCCAGGACAATATCTTAACTCCTATGGTTCTATATACTTTATCCTTCCACAAACATGTTCTGTTCTATTTAAGTGGAACCTTCCTCCATTTGCAGGTCTACTGAGTGGCTTCCAGCAAGTTATCTAATGAAACATTCCAATTATCTTTTATGTAACATAGTAGTGCCAAAGTTATGATAAAATGTTCCTAGTACATGCTGAAAAGTGGTTGGTGTTAGAAAGAGCATCCTGAGTAAAAACCAAGCCCAAAACAAAATATACAAGCTAGACATAATCACCTTGTCTAACCTCAGCACTCAGTACCGGAAAGCCTATCTAACCCATGCAAGTATGGAAAATAGATGTTAAATGTTAACAATAATAATGTTGATGATGTTGCTGTCTTCTAAGCATAACCTCGTATATCATTGAACCTATATCTGGCCAAGGGATATTCCTGTTTTCTTACCTTCCATTTCTAGATTGTTTGGTGCCTCTAATTTCTTTTTTCTCTTACTCCAGCATCACTAATCTATAGTTTATATTGAGTGCTACATTCTTTACCATTTTCACAACCATTTTACCTAGCACACATTGTGAATGTGGTTGGCCTCAGGAAGGGCATCCAGTTGTAGAAACCAAGCCAAAATCAGTTCTATGTGAGCGAAACACGGTCCTTCAACCTAATCTCTCACAAAGGGCCAGCCCATCCTTCAGATGTTAGCATGGAAAATGGATGTTAAACAATGATGATGATTATTATTATGTTCATTAAAGTAACAAACTAACCAACAGTGATAATAAAATCACTTCCATTGTCATCATAGTAATCTGCAAAAGGCCTGTATAGTAATGGTCCTTTTGTGCTCCACTGTCAATCCCGATTGTTGTGGATTTGCAAAAATAACTGCTGCTGTCATATTGCATATGACTAACCTAATAATTATTCTTTCACATACTCTGACTATGCCAATTACATTTCTCTGCTAAAACTATGCCTTTTCCACCAACTCTAGTGATATTATCTGCCCTAATGAATATGTATTTGTGTTCCTTGCCTCTTAATAAGTCTGGATGAGGCTTTCTACCATCATAACTCTTGTAAACAGCACAGATCCATTTACCTTCATTGTATCATCTCTACAACTTCTCATCTTGTCAATGGTTGATTAACATAAAACAAAAATTGAATTTCAAGCATCAGTAATGTTTTAGGTACTAGAATGGTCATTCAATCAATTACCAAAGCTTAATTTTAAAAAAAATATATTTTGTCAATCCTTACTAAGCAAGATAAAAAAAAAATACTTCTAATTTGTTTTTCAATATATTGCCTGTTTTAGTTTCTGACAGGAGAGCTGTGAGTTTTAGGTAAACAGAATCAGTAACATGACAAACGAAATACAAAAAAAATATATAAACACTTGCAAACATATAGAATTATATAGCATCACAGTTTCTATGTTCCACATAATGTTAGTAGTTATAATGGGCAAAATACATTCAAATACTAACTAGGTATGTAAAGAAAAGTTTCCTTTTAGTTAATTGTTTGTTTAATATTGAGCCAAACAACTCTTTAGAATATATAAAGGAAAGAGGGGAGTAACAGAATGAAAATAGACCTTTTAAAAGCTATTTGAAAGCTATTAAAACTTTTAAAGTGTTTGAACATCTGAGAACACACAGAATGCTATTTAAAGCCTACTACTAATATTTAAAATAAAACAGAAATGACTAAAAAATGAAAAACAAAAAACTACGTATTTGAAGTTAAACATAAGATTGTATGCATTTGAAAGTAAAATCTCTAATACATGTTGGAAATGCTACCAAATGGATAGATTAAATTTAAAGTAGATTTTAATGAAAGTTATATTATAAAACCTTAAGCTGTGATCTAAAATGATATTGTAAGTAAACAGATCCAAGGAAAAAAGACTGGTATCATTGGCACTAACATCAAAAATATCTTTCTCCGAGGAAAGATTCTGTTTGAAATAGAGTTTTCCTCTTCCTCACAGAAAAAAAGTATTCTAGCTTTAACCCTTTGGCATTTAAACTGGCAGTATCCAGCCAGAATTGTCTCACCTCTTTCTGTTCAAACTGGCCATAACTGGCTACTATTACTGATGGTAATGTATTGTTCTCAAAATAAATAATATCAAAATCTCATAGATTCAATATCATATGAGATAAAGCTTTTACTGTGAAAATACAATATTAAATATAGAGTAATGTAAACACTAAAGGGTTAAACAAAAAAAAAATTATTTTGATTTCACAGTTAGGGTTGTACAGTTGATTGATTTAACCTCAATAAATTACTGGTATTAATATATTACAAAGATATGAGTGTGAAGTATCCAGTTTGTGTAACACTGCCATAGCCACCTGCAGTTTCTTTATCCCTTTCATTACTATATCTCTAATAAAAGACATAGCCTATAATTTTCAATTCATTTTGAATGATTTAGGAATATAATTAACTTTCTCATTATTAGGTTGGTGTTTGGAGGGCGGTGGATTGGCAGTATCAGTTGGGTGTTGGACAACATACTTTTCAGCATAGAGTTATGGTCCTTTACATTCTGAGTTCAAATCCCGGTTAGCTTTGCTTTTCATCCTTACATGGTCGATAAGTATAGCACTAGTAATGCACTGGGATCAATTTAATCGACTTCCCCCTCCCCACAAAACCTTTTGGCCTTGTGCCTAAATCAGAAATCATTACAGTGCATCTTCGCTTATCCGGACGGTCAAAACCAAACAGTTAGAAAAAGATCCGGTTAAGTGAAATATCCGGATAAGTGAATTCTAAAATCCCATTGTTACATAATGCTCGTGGTTTCTAATGTTTTGGCTTCTTTTAGTCAAAATAAAAAACAAATGCTAAGTAAAGAAAGTTTAATAGAATAACAAAAGAACAGCTAGAATTTATAAGAAAATTAATTAAACAAACATAAGAAAAACTAAAAACTTGGTACAATTGAATTGAGTCAAACAATAAAAAGTTAGTACTTTTTTTAAATGAATAAATAGAAGATCGTTTTCACGCTGAAGCTCGTCGTTCCACTACCATTTCTCGCCAATGTAAACATGTCGCAGTGCTAACCAGATCCGCCAGTCCCTCATACCTCAAATATGTTAAAAATTGGTCTATATGATGATATGCTTCCGCATGCGTCACGAAGCGTTTCTCAACAACTTTTTCGACTAAAACTTTCTCTTCTTCTTCGTCATCCCCCTTTTGACTTTCGTGTTCAACAATTCCGACGTCATCGAAATTTTCATACCCTAGCCTGTCATTCTCAAACCATTCGATCAAATCTTCTGCCGAACTCTCACCAGTAATTTCTGTCAAACCCGTTAAAAGCGCTTCGTCCGTAATTGGAATTTCGTAATTGTCCTTGTTTCCTTCTGCATTGTCCTTGTTCTCATCCGACATCAATTTTTTCCACGATCGACGCAAAGTTTCCTCAGTTATCGAGTCCCACGCAACAGCTGAATGGTCAACCACCTCCCTCATCTTTATCGCATGTAAAAATGGAATCATTCCCGTGTCCCCCTTTCCGATCAAATCCGGCAGCAATTGTTTTCTGTAAATCCGCTTTAGTGTCTCCAAAACTCCCTGGTCCATTGGCTGAATAAGTGATGTAACGTTCGCCGGAAGAAATGCTGCCCGAATCTGTCCATCTGCCGAAATCAAGTCCTCCTCATCCGGATGCGCTGCACAATTGTCCAAAACAAGAATCGCTTTTGTCTTCACCCCCATCTTAGCCAAAGCAGAATGGACAAACGGAACGAAAACTTTGTGAAACCACTTGCCGAAAATTTCTAGAGTTACCCAAGCATTCTTCGAGTTCCGATAGGTGACCGGCAAGTTCTCCATGTTGATTCCCGCAAAACATCTCGGCCGCTTCGCTTTTCCAATGAAGAGAAGGGGAAGTTTGATTGTCCTGGAAGCATTCATGCAGGTGGAAATGGTTACCCGGTCTTTTAGTTTCTTCATTCCTTCGGGGTCTTTTTCGAGGGCAGTGGCTAGTGTACGCGAAGCGAGAAGTCGGAAGCAAAGGTCCGTCTCGTCAGCATTGAAAATTTGATCTGGAGTGTAGCCGGAAATTATTGTTGGAAAACGTTGGACGTAATCTTCAGCTGCTTCTTTATTTGCGCTGACTTTCTCACCCGAGATGGCGAGATTCCGTATTCCATAACGGTGGCAAAACTTTGTTTGGTAGCCCGTGCTTGCAAGAAAGTCTTTTTCCACATCAGGATAAAGCCGCCGGTAGAAGTCCGATGCCTATAAAAGAATGTATGAAAACTTGTTTATTTTCCAGATCTCATGAATATTTAAAGAGATTTAAACAAAACAGGGGAAAGACAACATTGGACAGGCAGCTCATGCACTTTTCAAGTGCAGGGAAGGGCAGCTCATGCACTTTTCAAGTGCAGGGAAAGGCAGCTCATTAATATAAAACCGGTTTAAACAAGATGAGTAAATTACACTGTACACACCTTTTCCATTAAAACAGGAACGTTTTTTTCTTGAAGCTGCTGGAACCAAATGTACAATGCCTGGTCTAATTGCTCCGTAGTCAGACGTTTTCAGGCATTTCGCTTTCTTTTCCACTTCCTTCAAACCAATTTGCAATTTTTCTGGTACGAATCCGCGTAGCTTGACTTCTGACCGGTTGATATCCAATATTGTAGACGTCCCGACATTGTATCTTTTCGCGAGTTCATTTGGTGTAGCTGTTTTCTTTTTCAATACATCACATATAGAGAGCTTATCCGCGATAGTCAAAACAACTCACTTTCGCTTTTCTCCAGCCATTATGTTTAACGTGGATTGGCAGTATCGGTAGAGGGTCGGAAACCATGCTTTCCAGCATAGTTACGTCCCTTTACAATCTGAGTTCAAATCTCGCCGAGGTTGACTTTGCCTTTCATCCTTACGGGGTCGATAAAATAAAGTACCAGTAATACACTGGATAATTGCAGGCCTTGTGCCAAAAAGTAGAAACAATTATGTTTAACTGAGAGCCAAGTTAGTTTTCTTAGCTTTTAAACAGTCAAACAAATAAAAGAAATCAATACACGCCACGTGTTAGCTGCGTGTGATGGCTAGGCATAAGTAGCCAACCGGCACTAGGCGCATTTTCTATAAACTTCATAAACCCTCAGATAAACATAAACCTTCCCAAACAACCTTCAAATACACATTGTTTGCAGTATAGAAATAGCCGTCCGGTAAATCGAATTTCGGAGAAGCGATATCCGGATAAGCGAAGATGCACTGTATTAAGTTGGTGATTGGAACATAACTTAACAAAGGTTCTTACATAGAATTATAATGGGAGGTTTTTAGATGAATATAAACACTTTAAAGCAAACAGTTTTGTATCATAGAACTAGGGACAGTTTGGTATCAAATGGTTTAATATATGAATGACAGAGACAATGAGAGAACGGCTGAGCAGCCTAATTTGCATATTGAGTGAGTTAGTCGGCCGGGCGTTTCATTCTTTTCCATTTATCGTTTTCGGTGCGCCCGGTCGACTAACTCACTCGATATGCAAATTAGGCTACTCAGCCATTAATATGCATATTGAAAGTATATACTTTCAGACATTCAATCATCTGGCAGGAAGGTATACGATGCTGACGATAGCTAATAAGCTTGAAACTAGTACATCGTTCCAGTGTCAGTGTTGAACACAAAGGCGACGATGGTTGCCTGAACACTGTACGGTGTAATTCGGGCTGTTTGTTTGTTTACAAACGAACAAACCGAACATTATAATAAATGTAAACCCATACGTATATATATATATGTGTGAATGTATGTATATATATATATACTACTGTACGTCTGTATACATATATGTATGTATGTATACACACA
Source organism: Eledone cirrhosa (assembly GCA_964016885.1). Taxonomy (NCBI): domain Eukaryota; kingdom Metazoa; phylum Mollusca; class Cephalopoda; order Octopoda; family Eledonidae; genus Eledone; species Eledone cirrhosa. The sequence goes on from OZ024742.1 coordinate 312,921,740, forward strand.
TACTTACATTTAAGTATCAGCCATACTAAGAGTGAGAAATGAAATTTTGTTTCATTCTTTTATATATATATATATATCATCATCATCATCATCGTTTAACGTCCATATTCCACGCTTGCATGGGTTTGGACGGGAGTTTTCCCACTTGAGGCAAGAGTGGTTGTCTTGCTCGCATAGGACTGTCTGGCGGGTTTTCTACGGCTGGATGCCCTTCCTAACACCAACCACATTTACAGTGTGGAACTTGGAGGTTTTTACCGTGTTACTTACACGGCCACATTACAGCGTGGACTGTGTGTTTTTTTGTCGTGACACCTACACGACCTCATTTGTTTCGGGCTGGATGTTGTGGTACCAACATAACTTTACATTGAAAGGGGTGGTGTGGATGGGGTGGGGGTAGTGGGACTGGGGTGTATTTTTGTTAGAGGTGCCTACTGACTGTAGTAGGTTTCAATTTGTTCTTAGGTAAGGCGGGTCTTCTCTATTACTGTCTAGCGCCAAAGCTCTCGGTCCAGTGACATTGTCTTGGAGAGGTGTAAGTGTGTAAGGTGTAATATATATATATATCAAGTTGTCCCAGGTTTTTCTGGGTCTGCCTACTCCATGGCTACCGTCTATTTTTATTGCCCTGCACTTTTTTATACAGCTGTCGTCTTTCATGCTCATCACGTGACCATACCAACGTAGTCTTCTCTCGAGTAAACAACATCTGATCCCTCTTATTTCTAATTTTTCCCTTAGTTCGTTTATGCTTTGCTGTTCATGTATATTACTATTACACATCCAGCGGAGCATGCAAGCTTCGTTCCTCTCCAGTCTGCGTATATCCTCTGCACACAATGCCCAGGTCTCACTGCCATGCAACATTGCTGTTCGTATGCCGGCATCATACAGCCTGCCTTTCATTTTTAGGGAGAACCCTTTAGCGGCTAATAGTGGTATAAGCTCTCTGAACTTTTTCCATCCAGTTCTGACTCTAGCTACTGTACTTTCAGAGCACCCTCCCCCACTGCTGATTTTGTCACCCAGGTAACGGAAGGTGTCCACTATTTCTATAGAACCATCTGTGCAATGGAATGAGTTAGTATTCTGTGGGCACTTGCTGCTACTTATTGCACCAGAGCACTGGCCACATATAAAATCTATGTTCTTAGTTAGCTTACCTGTGATCCCACTACATCTTTTATGCACCCATACTTTGCATTTGGGACATAAAATGGAGTTTCTACCTTCTCCTTTCCTACACACTGAGCATGGCCATTTCCCGGATGGGACCGGCACCCTATTTTCCTTCCTACAAACTAGAACTTTAGTCTTAGACAGGTTAATTTTAAGGCCTTTTGATTCTAGGCCATGCTTCCATGTTTGGAATTTCTTCTCTAGTTCGGCCATTGATTCAGCATTGAGCGTTAGATCATCTGCGTATAGGAGTTCCCACGGGCAGCCGGTCTTGAACTCCACTGTTATAGCCTGAAGGGCGATAATAAATAGTAGGGGGCTAAGAACGGAGCCCTGATGAATACCAACTTTTACGCTAAACTCTTCACTATATTCGTTGTTAATTCTAACCTTGCTGACCAATATATATATATATATATATATATATATATATATATATATATATATATATATATATATAGTCCCTATCATTCCACTGCAAAGTGGTCATGGAGGTGTCACGGCAATAAAGCCCCCAGTACTCACTGTAAATGAGGTTGGTGCTAGGAAAGGCATCCAGCTGTAGAAATCAACCCAGAATCAGTTCCCGTCCCACCCTTGCAAGGTCACTCTTTTTTATTAAAGATTTTCCTAATTTCCTTATTAGTCCATTATATTTAGTTTGGAACATTGGTATTCTTAAATACAATACATTAGTCCATTGATATTTCAAACCTTTCTCAGCTTCATCCACAGAAGAAAAAAAAATGATGATATTTATGAGATATTGCTCACATGTTTTACAGGAGGTGACAAAGGATCAAGGAAATGCTGGTAAAATCTTCAACACTAGTTGACAATCATAAGCAATATCTTTCAAGCAATTTTTTTCATGTTATTTACCTGTATCCAGCCAGCATTCTCTCACCTCTTTCTGTTCAAACCAGCCATAACTGGCCACTCATACCGACATGAAGGTATTGTTCTCAAAATAAATAATATCAAAATCTCATAGATTCGATATTATGTGAGATAATTATGTGAGATAAAGCCTTTACCATGAAAATACAATAGTAATTAGAGAGTGATGTAAATACTAAAGAGTTAAAGCAGGGATTAACTTTGTAGACCCTGATGATAATTTTCATACTCATCATAGGGGTTCTTTTTAAAGAAAAGATCTATAGCAAGATGTTCTTCCTAGAGCCAACCCCTTTTAGTTGCTTCTTATGACATGTAAGGATACAGTGTACTTATTTTAAACTGGATACATACAGTATGATTTCATGAGAAATATGGTAGCAAAAGTATTAAAGAACACATATCAGTAATAAAACTAATGCAAGAGAACACCAGCTTCGAATTTGTAATTGAATTTCAGTTGGGGTTAATCAGAACTACTATTGTTTTGGTATTTGCTTCTTTTTTCTTTTTAATATAGTGTAAAACCTAAATTATCAGTTGTTATATAAATACCATGAAAACTGCTGCAGAAATATCTGATGTGTCTTTTGTTCTGTTATTGGATGTGTCAGCCAGTAATACAGGCTTAAAATACGTAGGTTTGATTTCTAGTATTTAAAAATAGCTCTCGACTAGAATTTATTGCTGCTAAACTTCATGGATAAGGTTATTCTTGGTATTCACTTGTAATATAAAGCAATTTGAGACATTTTTAGATGTTCTGATACTAATTGTTACAAAACAGACAACATGACTGCAATTATCACTTGGTCTCATATATACATAGATACACACACATACATATATATATGCATACACACACACACATATATATATACATATATATATATATACACACACACACATATATATATACACATATATACACACACACACATATATATATATATATATATATATATATATATATATATATATATGTACACACACACACACACATATATATATATATATATATATATATATACATACACACACTCACACACACATATATAATAATAATAATAATAATAATAATAATAATAATAATAATAATAATAATGATTTCTTTATTAACCACAAGGGTTTACATAAAGTAGACATTAAGGACAGTACAGGACAATACAGGACGGTACAAATGGGCATTTCTGCGTGTAAAAAAAACAGAGGATGTAATAAAAATAACAATGAAAAATAATAATAATAATAATAATAATAATAATAATAATAATAATAATAATAATAATAATAATAATGATGATTTCTAATAATAATAAAATAAAACAAAATAGTACCAACAACAGCAACAATACAAACAAAAAATATTTCAATGTCTGGATTTATAAATTTGCACCAGAAATCTGTCGAGAATTTGAAAGAAAGTTAGGAAGAGAATCTTTCGGAAGATCAATAGCTAAAATAAAACATTGAAATGGAATTCTGTGATAGAAAATTAGTCATACAAAGAAGTAAGTGTTAAAATGATTGAGAGAAATTATCTTTTGAGAAGTGTTAACATTCTTCAGCAAGACATCAATGGGTTTCAACAATTCAATTATTCCATACATACATACATACATACATACATGTATGTATATATATATATATACACACACATACATGTATGTATGTATGTATGTATGTATGTATGTATGTATGTATGTATGTATGTATGTATGTATATAGAAAGAGAGATGTGTGTGTGTATATATATATATATATACACACACACATACATAGATACATGTATGTATGTATGTATGTATATATATAGAGAGAGATGTGTGTGTGTGTGTATATATATTTATATATATATATAGAGAGAGAGAGATGTATGTGTGCATATATATATCATCATCATCATCACCGATATATATATATAGAGAGAGAGATAGAGAGACATGTATGTGTGTGTGCATGTGCATTGCATTCAGATACATTATTCTTTATCAATTATTTTATTTTTTAACATCCTTTAATCTCTCTTGAACTATTAATCAATAATAATTTATCGTTCCATGAATGCTTATTCTTTATTTGTAACAGAAAAGAGAGACTTTGCAAGTGGCAGATACACTGGGATAATTGATAGTAAGAGCACCAATGAAATAAACTTTTTCCAGTGCTGGGAAGATACCTTGGAATTCATTAATAGCTTCTGTTACACAGTGGAAGAGGTTACTCTGAATTCATAGTAGCTACAATAAGAACAGGGTAGAAAAAGTTTAGTGGGTGAAAGGTATGTTATATGATGCCTGAGTGTGATGCATGATGCTGAATGGCCGTGAGACATGGGCAGAGAATATACTTTAACATGCGCCTGGAGGAGGACTGTTGGGTAAAGAAGTGCCAAGAAATCCCAGTAGAAGGAAGACGCAGTAGAGGAAGACCACAAAAAACATGGACGGAGGTGGTGAGAGCTGATCTCAGATCGCTGAAGCTCACGAAGGAGATGCCGAAGGACCGTGACGAATGGAGAAATGCTGTGCTGAATAGAACCCATCCCACTCTTGCAACTAGGGAAAAGCGGATGTAAAATGATGATGATGGTGATGATGATCAGTATGAGTGGCCAATTACAGTTGGTGTGAATAGAAAGAGGTGACAGAATTCTGGCTGGATATAGCTGGTTTAAATACTAAAGTGTTAAAAGTATCATAAAACTTTATCACAAAGATATGAAACTTTGCATTAAAGTCAAATTGTCATTTGCTATAAACCTTCTTGAAATTTTTTGCTTAAAAAATCTTTCTGAAATTTTGTCCCCAAAACATCATGAAAATTCGAAGTCTAAAGAATGTAAAGTGTAGACATTCTAGTAAGCAATATCAATGCATCCAACAGTGAAAGGGCAAATGAGAATCAGTAAATATTGGAGTTTACAGCTTTTAGAACAATAATCATTCATAAGAGATTGCATCATTAAAAATGACTGCAAAATGACTGCAAGACTCCAGTTTCATTAACAAACATGATAAAATACAGAATACAAACAAAGTCCAAAATGTCCGCCTAACCCTCACACATTCAATCATATCAACTTTACTTGGAAGAATATATATAATAAATATGTATATATATGTATATGTATATTTATATATATATATATATTATATATATAATAAATATGTATATATTATATATATATATATAATAAATATGTATATATTATATATATATATATATATATATGTGTGTGTGTGTATATATTTATATTTATATATGTATATATATATATATATCCTAGCTTCATTGAGATTCAGATTCATTTTTCTCAGCTTAGACAAATAAGTTGGTAGTATTCTGTATATCAAATATATTTATTTCCATAGATGAACAAAATAAACATAGTCAGGCTATTGACTTTCATAGACTGATAAGTTGTAGCTATGGATATTAGAAAAATGATGTATGATGCATAAACTTATACGATCACTTATACAAATAAACACACACATATACACATGCACACACACATACACACACATACTTATATGATCACTTATACAAATAAACATACCTATACAAATATAGACACATACATAAATTAAATTATATATTAACAGTTGTGGAATTTATATAAATTAATATCCCTTCAAATTGTATTTGTTTACTTATGTATATCAGTTAATGTGTGATTTTGTGAATATATATACATTACACATACATGAATTCATACACAGATGTACATATTTGAATGTGTGTGTATATGTATGCGTAAGTATGTACATGTAAATATATATTTATATATATATAGAATATATATATATATATATATATATATATATATACATTTATATATATATATATATATATATATATATATATATATATATATATATATATATATATGTGTGTGTGTATATATATATATATATAATATATATAATATATATATATATATATACATTTATATATATATAGAATATATATATATATATATATATATATATATATATATATATGTGTGTGTGTGTGTGTGTGTGTGTGTATATATATATATCACGACAAAAAGTGCCCAGTTTAAACTGTAAAGTGGTCGTTTTGGTGCCACAATAAAAGACATCTAGTCCATGCTATAAATATGGTTGGCATTATGAAGGAGATCCAACCATAGGAACCAAGCCAGAAACAGTTCTGTATAAGCAAGATATGGTAATTTGACCTGACTTGTCTCACAACGGGACAACTCGTCTAACTCTTCCTAGCGTCGAAAAATGGACGTTAAATGGTAATGATGATGATGATGATGTATATGAAGAAAAGTTGCACGAGGGAAAAACAAACATAAACGAATGAATGAAAGCATCCAACTTGAAGAAGTTGGATCAGTCTCTACTTGGGCAATGCAATTTCCTGCATAAACAGCTGTAGTGCAAAATATTGAGCCTAGATTGCACAACAGCCTTAACAAGCCACTAGAAAGATTCATATGAAACAGGGAAAAACATGGGAGTGTCTCTTGGTCAAAATAGCAATGTGTGTACATAAACATATAGCCATAAAAGTCTTACAAATGGAAACAGAACAGGATATGGTACAGGGAATTTGTGAATGTAGTAATGTAGGAAGGAGGGAAATAGAAACAGAATTTTGTCAAAAAAGAGGAGACAGAAAGAGTGAGAGAGGGGCAGGGCAGTGAAAGGGCTAATAAGTAAACAATTAGTTAATCAGAAGAGGAGCACATTTATTTATTTATTTATTCAATTTAAACATCCGTATAGAGCTAGTAAGCCATGGCAGGCAAGTATTGAGTACTCCTTACAGTTGGTTATCAAAAAGAGCTAGCGAGACATGTAATAAAAAAATAATTTAAAAAAGGGGAAAAAAATAAAATAAAAATAAAATTTCAAATATTGAAGATCAAAGGGAGGCAGATTATCCATATGAAAACGAAAAAGAAAAGAGGAAACAGTGTTATCATAATAATAAATAGCAAAGCTGTGCACAGAAAATAAACCATGTAGGATAAAAACATAAGCATTCAACTTCCTCGTCATCCACCCACTGGTCAGTGCAATTTTGTGCATATTGACAGTACGGTATGTCTATGGAGATATAGACAAATATATAGATGTGTAAGAGGGTCAGCTGAAAATTCATAGGTTGACCAAGATACTCTCATGAAATGACCAAATGAGATTTATTTTTCAACATCGTCACTGGAAAGAAATAATGCAGTTATTAATAAGGAGAGTTGACATTAATGCATGCAATATTTCACAGCTCTAGCATCAACCCTTCATAGTCAGCCTATGAACTTTTCAGCACCCCCCCCCCTCCTCACAACAACCACCACACACACACATATACATATATATACATATATACATATATATATACATATATATATACATATCCTCAGTGTATACTGATTAATGTTCAGAGCCATCCTCAGCATTCTCGTGTAGCACCCATCCACCATCTGAGTGAGTTTCCTGGTCAGTGTCCAAGTCTCAGACCCGTACAGCAGCACAGACTCCACTAGCAATGAAGAGGCGGATCTTCAGGTCTTCATGAAGGTCTGACTTCCACACCGATCTCAAGCTGTGGCACGCCGCCCAGGCTTTCCACTTCCTCTCAACCACATCATCTTCCATATTCCCAATCTTTGCTCCCAAATACAAGAAGTCCTCAATTAATTCCAGCGGCTTCCCGCCTACATTAATAATCTGGATGAAAAACTCAGAGCTGTATGGGAGCCTCCCAAAAGTCAGCTTAAAAGTGACACAGAGGAGATTGAGGTTAGCTGGACATGCTCATCGACATCCAGAGTTGACACTGCACTCACTGTTCATGTGGGAGCCCCTGCATGGACACACTGGAAGAGAAAGACCAAAGTTAACATATGTTGATGCCCTAAGGACAGACACTGGTCTGTTGGAGATGCAGGACATGGCAGCGATAATGAAGGACAGAGACGGCTGGAGATAACTCGTCCATGGATCTCGGGAATTTTACCCACCCTAGATATATACATATATACATATATATTTATTTAGGTTTGAAGGTTCACCACTGGATAGAGCTGGTCATTCCGTATGGTCAATCTTGATGTAATAATATGGAGAGTACTCAACGTAAAGCAGCTCAGCCGTCTTCGTTTGTTAATAATATATATATATATATACATATATATCATCATCATCATCATTTCATTTTACGTCCACTTTTCCCTGCTTGCAAGGGTGGGACAGGAACTGATTCTGGCTTGATTTCTACAGCTGGATGCCCTTCCTAACACAACCTCATTTACAGTGAGTGCTGGGTGCTTTTTTGCCGTGGCACCTCCACGACCACTTTGCAGTGGAATGATAGGGACCCCAGTCCCTATCATCTCATTTCTACAGCTGAGTAAACTGGAGCAATGTGAAATAAAGTGTCTTGTTCAAGGAAACAACACATCACCCGGTCAGATATATATATATATATGTGTATATATATATACATATATATATATATATATATATATATATATATATATATATATATATATATATATATACACATATATATATATACACATATATATATATACATATATATATATACAGTTGTTATATAGTAAGGTGTATTATTGGTTGTGTAAAATGGTCCAATAAATTTATGTTAGCAATATTATGTTCTCCACGCTTTTGTATATCTCCAATTCCATTCAAGGCAACAGCTAGATGATGTAAAACTGAGTATAAGTATCAAAATGAAAATCCGAAGGCAAGGTAAAATGTTCACTCACAGAGTTTATTCCCTCATATGAGGGAATAAACTCTGTGAGTGAACATTGCTAATTTTCTCCCTCATATCAAGAATTTCAAGACAATTCATTTTCACCTGATGAGATCAGTGATAATTGATCATGGCTTTACGGTCGATCTATCTCTTATTGAAACATGTGTTGTGATTAAAATGATTTGAATTTTACCTTGCCTTCGGATTTTCATTTTGATATATATATATACATATATATATATACATATATACATATATATATGTATATATATATATATATATCATCATCATCATCATCATCATTCTTTAACGTCCATCTTCCACGCTTGCATGGGTTTGGATGGGAATTTTCCCACTTGAGGCAAGATTGGTTGTCTTGTTCGTATAGGACTGTCTGGCGGGATGCCCTTCCTAACACCAACCACGTTTACAGTGTGGACTGGGAGGTTTTTACCGTGTTACCTACATGGCCACATTACAGGGTGGACTGTGTGTTTTTTTATCGTGACACCTAGACGACCTCATTTATTTCGGACTGGATGTTGTGGTACCAACATAACTTTACATCGAAAGGGGTTGTGTGGATGGGGGTGGGGGTAGTGGGACGGGAGTGTATTTTTGTTAAGAGGTGCCTACTGACTGTAGGTTTCGCTTTGTACTTAGGCAAGGCGGGTCTTCTGTATTACTGTGTAGCGCCAAAGATCTCGGTCCATTGACATTGTCTTGGAGAGGTGTAACTGTGTGAGGTCGGAATTTATCAAGTCGTCCCAGGTTTTTCTGGGTCTGCCTACTCCATGGCTACCGTCTATTTTTATCGCCCTGCATTTTTTTATACAGCTGTCGTCTTTCATGCGCATCACGTGACCATACCAACGTAGTCTTCTCTCGAGTAAACAACATCTGATCCCTCTTATTCCTAATTTCTCCCTTAGTTCATTCATGCTTTGCCGTTCACGTATATTACTATTACACATCCAACGGAGCTTGCAAGCTTCGTTACTCTCCAGTCTGCGTATATCCTCTGCACACAATGCCCAAGTTTCACTGCCATGTAACATTGCTGTTCGTATGCAGGCATCATACAGCCTGCCTTTCATTTTTAAAGAGAAACCTTTAGCGGCTAATAGTGGTATAAGCTCTCTGAACTTTTTCCACCCGTTCTGACTCTAGCTACTGTACTTTCAGAGCACCCTCTACCACTGATGATTTTGTCACCCAGGTAACGGAAGCTGTCCACTATTTCTATAGAACCATCTGTACAATGGAATGAGCTAGTATTCTGTGGGCACTTGCTGCTACTTATTGCACCTGAGCACCAGCCACATATAAAATCTATATTCTTAGTTAGCTTACCTGTGATCCCACTACATCTTTTATGCACCCATACTTTGCATTTGGCTCATAAAATGGAGTTTCTGCCTACTCCTTTCATACACACTGAGCATGGCCATTTCCCAGATGGGACCAGTGCCCTATTTTCCTTCCTACAAATTAGAACTTTAGTCTTAGACAGGTTAATTTTAAGGCCTTTTGATTCTAGGCTATGCTTCCATGTTTGGAATTTCTTCTCTAGTTCAGCCATTGATTCAGCTATGAGCATTAGATCATCTGCGTATATATATATATATATATATATACATATATACATAAATATATACACATATATATATACATATATATATATACATTAGAAAGTGAGGTTTTTTTTACAAAATGAAAAATAACCGAGGTGTCCTACACGAGTGAAAGTATAAAGAAAAAAAGATGAAATCGAAAATGCAACTGGAGTCTTATTTTTTTTTAAAATATATATATTTATTTCGTTCCTTTACCGGTTTCGCAGTTCTTCTGCTTTTCAAAAGTAGAGTTGAGATAGAGGGTCTGTGGTTTTTCTCACATCAGATGTGAGAAAAACCACAGACCCTCCATCTCAACTCTACTTTTGAAAAGCAGAAGAACTGCGAAACTGGTAAAGGAACGAAATAAATATATATATATTTTTTAAAAATAAGACTCCAGTTGCATTTTCGATTTCATCTTTTTTTCTTTATATATATACATATATATATATATACACATATATACATATATACATATATATATGTATATATATATATATATATAATATACATATATATAAATATATATATATATACATATATATATATATATATATATATATATATATATATATATATATATATATATATATATACATCTATATTTATGGAGTGAGAGAGAGAGGAAGATGTAATCAAATATATACACTTTAGATTTGTTTATACAATGTAAATATGATATATGAAGTGAAATATGTAATGTCTATATTTTATGCTCATTTGCTTCAGTAACCAACAATATCCAGCAATGGGCTATTAGCATAATGTCATAAATAACCTAAATAAGGTGAAATTATTCCAACTTGACATACATACATGCGCATACATACATACATGCATATGGATACATACATGTGAATACATACATACATGTAAATACATACATACATGCATACTTTCTTATTTGTATACATACATACTTATTTACACACACACACATGCATACACATATATCATCATCATCATCATCAGGTTTAGCGTCCGTGTTCCACGCTTGCATGGGTTTGGACGGGGGTTTTCCCACTTGAGGCAAGAGTGGTTGTCTTGCTCGCATAGGACTGTCTGGCGGGTTTTCTACAGTTGGATGCCCTTCCTAACACCAACCACATTTACAGTGTGGGGCTGGGAGGTTTTTACCGTGTTGCCTACACGGCCACATTACAGCGTGGACTGTCTGGCTGGTTTTCTACAGCTGGATGCCCTTCCTAACACCAACCACATTTACAGTGTGGGGCTGGGAGGTTTTTACCGTGTTGCCTACACGGCCACATTTACAGCGTGGACTGTGTGTTTTTTGTCGTGACACCTACACGATCTCATTTGTTTCGGCCTGGATGTTGTGGGACCAACATAACTTTACATTGAAAGGGGCGGTGTGGGTGGGTGGAGGTGGTGGGACGGGGGTGTGTTTTGATAGAGGAGCCTATTGACTGTAGTAGGTTTTTACTTTGTATTTAGGTAAGGCGGGTCTTCTCTATTACTGAGTACCGCCAAAGGTCTCGGTCCAGTGACATTGTCTTGGAGAGGTGTAAGCGTGTGAGGTCGGAATTTATCAGCTCGTCCCATGTTTTTCTGGGTCTGCCTACTCCGTGGCTACCGTCTATCTTTATTGCCCTGCACTTTGTTATACAGCTGTCGTCTTTCATGCGCATCACGTGACCGTACCAACGTAGCCTTCTCTCGAGTAAACAACATCTGATCCCTCTTATTTCTAATTTTTTCCTTAGTTCGTTTATGCTTTGCCGTTCACGTATATTACTATTGCACATCCAGCGGAGCATGCAAGCTTCGTTCCTCTCTAGTCTGCGTATATCCTCTGCACACAATGCCCAGGTCTCACTGCCATGCAGCATTGCTGTTCGTATGCAGGCATCGTATAACCTGCCTTTCATTTTTAGGGAGAACCCTCTAGCGGCTAATAGTGGTATAAGCTCTCTGAACTTTTTCCATCCAGTTCTGACTCTAGCTACTGTACTTTCAGAGCACCCTCCCCCACTGCTGATTTTGTCACCCAGATAACGGAAGCTGTCCACTATTTCTATAGAACCCTCTGCGCAGTTGAAGGAGCTAGTATTTTGTGGGCACTTGCTGCTACTTATTGCACCAGAGCACCGGCCACATGTAAAATCTATGTTCTTAGTTAGCTTACCTGTGATCCCACTACATCTTTTATGCACCCATACTTTGCATTTGGGACATAAAATGGAGTTTCTACCTACGCCTTTCCTACACACTGAGCATGGCCATTTCCCCGATGGGACCGCCGCCTTATTTTCTTTCCTACAAACTAGAACTTTAGTCTTAGCCAGGTTAATTTTAAGGCCTTTTGATTCTAGGCCGTGCTTCCACATTTGGAATTTCTTCTCTAGTTCGGTCATTGATTCAGCTATTAGCGTTAGATCATCTGCGTATAGGAGTTCCCATGGGCAGCCGGTCTTGAACTCCTCTGTTATAGCCTGAAGGGCAATAATAAATAGTAGGGGGCTAAGTACAGAGCCCTGATGGACACCAACTTTTACGCTAAACTCTTCACTATATTCGTTGTTAATTCTAACCTTACTGACTGTTTCTTTATACATGGCTTGTATAGCTCTCACAAGCCATTCGTCAACACCTAGTTTTCTAAGAGACCACCAGATAATGGAACGGGGGACTCTGTCGAAGGCTTTCTCCAAGTCGACACGTGGCGAATTGGCAGAGTCATTAAGACGTCGGATAGAATACTTTATGGCATTCATCCCACCTCATTGCGTGCTCAAATCTCGCTCAAATTGCGACTTCAAATCCCACAGAGGTCAACTTTACATTTCATCCTTTCGAGTTCAATAAAAAAAGGACATATATTTGTGAAAGTGTCTACAAAGATCTGCCAAGATGTTTTGATGTTGGTGGAAATGTGTGCGTGTATAAAAGAGCAGTCAACATGTGATAGTTCGTTCATAATTGCAGGGTTAATCATAAGATTCTACTAAAAAAACTTCCAATATTGGAAGGTTACTACAGTGGATCAAATGTTTCCTGACAGACAGAACCCAACATGTTGTAGTCGAAGGAGTAAAATCAAGCCCCGCCAAAGTCAGCAGTGGTGTCCCACAAGGCACTGTGTTAGGCCCATTTCTTTTCATCATCTACATTAATGACATTACTGACATCATCAAGCACAGCAATATAAGAATCTTCGCAGATGATTCCAAGCTCCAAAGGGTCATCAATGAGGTGGGTGACCGGACTTGCCTTCAGTCAGACCTACTGGCTGTTATCCAATGGGCAGAGACGAATAATATGCTGTTGAATGAGGATAAGTTTGAATTAATCCACTTTGGAAAAAAGGATGCCCTGAAACTCCCATACTCTCTTCCTTCGAGTGAAACTCTATCGCCCCGAATATAAATAGCAAAGCTGACATGACCCGCAGAATGTGTTTCTGGATTCTCAGAACCTTCCAGCCGAGAGTTATCCTTCTCTTCTCCACTTTTGCCCGACCCCACCTTGAATACTGTTGTCCACTGTGGTCTCCCCACACCAAACAAAGTATCATGAAAGTTGAAGCACCCCAAAGATCGATTACAAAAAAGATAGATGGCATGACAGGCCTTGACTATTGGAGTCGATTAGAAAAGCTCAACCTTTATTCTCTCCAACGTCGCCGTGAGCGCTACATTATCTGCATGATGTGGAAAATATTCCATCAACTTTGCCCAAATGATGTTGGCATCACCTTTAATGTACACCCGAGGCTTGGGCCCCGTGCTATCCGCCCACAACAAAAATCTCACTCGCATCACATAACAACAATATGGCACAATTATTTCACCTCAATTGGTCCCGCTCTCTATAACATTACACCAAAACACATTAAAACAGAAACAGACCCCATCATGTTCAAGAAGTCTTTGGACAAATTCCTTGAAGAAATCCCGGATAAGCCTCCTACACCCGGATATGCCTCCGTAAACAATAACTCTCTGCTCGAGTGGGCCATGGTGCCCAAACACTGATTTGTAAGTCTTCGCCAGGTGGTGCTATTAAGATAGACATGGCCTGGACCAAAACTGGCCGAAACCTATCAAAGTTAAAGTTATATATATATACATATATATACACATATATATGTATATATATATATCATCATCATCATTTCATTTTACGTCCGCTTTTTTTCCCTGCTTGCAAGGGTGGGATGGGAACTGATTCTGGCTTGATTTCTACAGCTGGATGCCCTTCCTAACACCAACCTCATTTACAGTGAGTGCTGGGTGCTTTTTTGCCATGGCACCTCCACGACCACTTTGCAGTAGAATGATATGGACCCCAGTCCCTATCATCTCATTTCTACATATATTTTGTTAGAGATGCCTACTGACTGTAGTAGGTTTTACTTTGTATTTAGGTAAGGCGGGTCTTCTCTATTACTGAGTACCGCCACAGATCTCGGTACAGTGACATTGTCTTGGAGAGGTGTAACTGTGTGAGGTCGGAATTTATCAAGTCGTCCCAGGTTTTTCTGGGTCTGCCTACTCCGTGGCTACCGTCTATCTTTATTGCCCTGCACTTTTTTATACAGCTGTCGTCTTTCATGCGCATCACGTGACCATACCAACGTAGCCTTCTCTCGAGTAAACAACATCTGATCCCTCTTATTTCTAATTTTTTCCTTAGTTCGTTTATGCTTTGCCGTTCACGTATATTACTATTACACATCCAGCGGAGCATGCAAGCTTCGTTCCTCTCTAGTCTGCGTATGTCCTCTGCACACAATGCCTAGGTCTCACTGCCATGCAACATTGCTGTTCGTATGCAGGCATCATACAACCTGCCTTTCATTTTTAGGGAGAACCCTTTAGCGGCTAATAGTGGTATAAGCTCTCTGAACTTTTTCCATCCAGTTCTGACTCTAGCAACTGTACTTTCAGAGCACCCTCCCCCACTGCTGATTTTGTCACCCAGGTAACGGAAGCTGTCCACTATTTCTATAGAACCCTCTGCGCAATTGAAAGAGCTAGTATTTTGTGGGCATATATGTATATATATATGTATGTATATATATATATATATATATACACATATATATGTATATATATATATGTATATATATATATATATATACACATTGACGAAGGACTATTTTTAACATATGTAACCCATGTGCAACCATGCAGTATTC
>OZ024742.1:312939875-312964875 GCA_964016885.1 Eledone cirrhosa
AGCTGAAGCATATAGACAATATGCCCCCACACCCTCCCACTGCAAGATGGTCGTGGAGGTGCCATGGCAAATTGTAATACGTGACGTATTCTATTCTATAGCGATTAGGTCTTCAAAATGTTTATTATAAACATACAGAATATTTTCGAATATTCTATGTCTATATTCACACATATATATATATATATATATATATATATATATATATATATATATATATATATATATATATATATATACATATACATATATATATATATATATATATATATACACACATACATATACACGCACACACACATATATATACATATATATATGTTCAGACATACATACACACATAATTATGTACATACTTAATGGGGTTCGCAGTAAGTGACTTGATATCCAGATGTATCTAATAATAACTTTTATGAAAGCAACAGACTATATTACAGAAAAGTTTAACAACAGAATGCAGGTAAAATTACATACTAATATTTTAACATAAATATCTAAACATTATATATAATATAGTTAACTTTGCCTTTCATCCTTACGGGGTTGATAAAATAAAATACCAGTAATGTACTGGGGTTGATTTAATCGACTTTCCCCTCCTCACAAAATTGTTGGCCTTGTGCCTAAATCAGAAAAGATTATGTGAGGGCGGTGGATTGGCAGTATCAGTAGAGTCTCGGACATCATGCTTTTCAGCATAGAGTTATGGCCGTTTACGTTCTAAGTTCAAATCCTACCACAGTTAGGTTTGCCTTTCATCCTTATGTGGTCGTTAAAATAAAGTACCAGTCATGAACTGGGGTAAATTTAATCAACTTTCCCCTTTCCCAAATTGCTGGCCTATAGCAGAAATCATTATTATTAAAATAAAGTACCAGTAATGCACTGGGTAATTGCTGGCCTTGTGCCTAAAGTAGAAACAATTATTATTATGATTATAACGGCGGTGGATTGGCAGTATCGGTAGAGGGTCGGATGCCATGCTTTCCAGCATAGTTACGTCCCTTTACGATCTGAGTTCAAATCCCGCCGAGGTTGACTTTGCCTTTCATCCTTACGGGGTCGATAAAATAAAGTACCAGTAATGTACTGGGTATTTGCTGGCCTTGTGCCTAAATTAGAAACAATTATTATTATGATTATTTAAATAGAAATGACAATACCCAGACCTCATTCGCTTACTAAATGGAGTGGAACTCATCAACTCAGACCAAGGAAACAATGTTTCCATTGGTCTTTCTAATTGCTAATACTATCTACCACTCACAATTCCTGACAGAAGGAGCAACATGAAATAAAGTGTCTTGCTCAAAGACATAGTAGAGTTCCTGATCTAGTAACCAAACTCACAATCTTACAATTGTGAATCAACCACTAAGCCACATGCCTTTATTATATTTCTAATATATGAACTGGGTAATGAACTGGGTAATTGCTGGCCTTGTGCCTAAAGTAGAAACAATTATATTTCTAATGAAATATACTGCTTATGTAAATAAAATAAAAAACAAAAAAAGGAAAAGAAGAAGGTTGTACCAGTAATGGACTTGGGTCGATTTAATTGACTTCCCTCCGAAAAAAAATATTTAGCCTTGTACCAAATATAGAAGCAATTTATGAAAAGCTGCCACAATTCATATATTAACTATAAAATAATGAAATAACTAGGTTACATTAACACTTGGAGACTGATAACAAGATGACCAGAGACATATGTGGGAATCAAACCATCCATTTGCCATATGCTGGGTAGCTGTAACAAACAAATAAATTTCAGATTTTCAAATTTGTCCAATTTCTTGGTAAACTTATCAGTTTAATTACATTCCCAGTCTCCTATCAGTAATGCTTATGTATTTCAATTAATTTTTAAAATGATTAAAAAAAAAATTGAAGGATATTTAGTAATATAACCTACTTTTTCATTATTTAGCTGATGGTTGAGAATATAATTTAATAAAAAGTTCTTAAATAAAATCATGATGGAAGGTTTTAATATAACTATATGAACACTTCAAAACCTAAGGTTTCATATCATAGAATCAACGACAAGAATAACTTTTAATTTAATTCACAACTGAAATTTGTGGAAATTTTTAAACATCCTTATTATAACATTATCATCATCATCATCCTTTAATTTCTATTTTCCATCTTTTGCATGGTTTAGACAGTTTGTCACATAGTGAGTTTAGATTGGTTAGGTGACACTATCTTTTTTGTACATTCTGTTTTTGATTTGTTTTCTATGGCTGGATGCCATTCCTTGCTAACCACTTTACAGTGTTTATTGGGATTATTTTATTGCGACTTTGGTACTACCACCTTACAGGGTGAATGGAGTGCTTTTGTTGTGGCACCAGCATTATTGCCTTAGAGCAAAGGTTCTCAAACTTTTGGGGCTACTACCCCCCTCACAGCCATGTAATATCCCCAGCACCCCCACCCCTATTTCCAGCCACATACAACACACATATCTCTCCACCCAGACACTGTTTTTGTTGTTGTTGTTGATGTTGATGTTGACTCTGTGGTTGTTGTTGCTGTTTTGGGTGAGCAATATTTGAATAAAAAATGTCTTGGATTTCTTTAAAATGCAAGATGTATTACAGTTCTGTATGAGCAAGACATGGTCATCGGACATGGCTTGTCTCCCAATGGGGCAACTTGTCTAACCTATGCTAGCATGGAAAAATGGACGTTAAACAGTGATCACACACACACGCACACAATCACAATCACACATATATACATATATATAGAGAGAGAGACAGAGAGAGAGTAAAAAAGGAATATATCCTTTGAGAAACAGAATTTTATACACATATATACAGAGCAAATATCATGTAGGAAAAATATACAAATTTTAATGCAATACTTTGATGCTCTGAACTAAGGTCCTTTGAGGTTATTTATTGAGAAACACGTTCATTATATATTTAATATGTATTGATTCCTTTACATAGTATTTATATATATATATATTATAAATTGTTGGGACCTGCCAGCTAAGCTCTTACCATTTCAATGGCTAGTTCCAGATGCATATATTATGTAAAATAACTTGCCTTTGTTATCATTGTTAAACTATGTAATATATGTATATATATATATATATATATATATTTAATGTATAATAAACAATACAGTATAATTACCTCATTACCAGAGGTTTCCCGAATAAGACGAATACAAGAAACGTCCGCATTCGTTCATCAGATAAGGCCTCTTATTCGTCTTATTCAGGAAACCTCTGGTAATGAGGTAATTATACTGTATTGTTTATTATACATTAAATATTTAGCTCTGTAACTTACATAGAGCACTCTTCATTCCTCTGACCTTTTCAATTTTCAACGGAAACTTCAATACCTATATATATATATATATATATATATATTTATATATATATATTTATATATATATATATATATATATATATATATATATATATATATATATATATATATATATATATATATATATATATTCATTTCTATCGGTTATCTTGCCATGCTGTATTCACTTCTATCGGTTATTTTGATAGCCATGACTGGCGACCCTCTCTCTATGATGGCTACCCCCTCTCTCTATCTCTCTCTCACTCTCTATGATGGCTACCCTCTCTCTATCTCTCTCTATCTATCTCTAAGCCACCTATTACCTCCCTTTCCCTCTTCACCCATTCCTTCCTCACTCATCTTGAAGTTATTGAAGAGATAAGACACACTCTACTCTGAAAGGCTAAAATGAATCACTAGAGCTGCTTAGCCATGTTCCAGCCATCCATCCATCCATACAAATCTCTTCAGGTATCCCTATATCCCCAATTGCAAATGTGCTGCTCGCAACTATTGCTGTATTTATCACTTCGCTAGCTCCCACAACACATTTAGTTTGTTACCCTCATTTTCTCTACCATGCTGCCTCTCTATCTGTCTATTTTGCCATCAAAGGCTACAGGCCATGACTGGCTATTATTATTGTTGCTGTATTCATTTCTATCGGTTATCTTGCCATGCTGTATTCACTTCTATCGGTTATTTTGATAGCCATGACTGGCTACCTACCTCACAATTTCCTTCCCACCCACCCCTCACACCACCATAGCCTATTCGACCAATCAAACCTCAGTATGCCATTTCTCCTACTACTACTACCTAACTCTCTCCTCCCCCGTCCCAGCCCAACACACCCTGACATTATTACCACCACCACTGTTCTTCTAGCCCTGAATTTTCCTATGTTATGTACGGATGAGCTGAGAATAAATTGGAGCAACTCTGAATTAACAGATGAAATGAATATGAATCCGTGAGCTACCAAGCACCCATGTGAAGCCCCAAATCCAGAGACAGGAAGCACACACAGACCCCTGCAAAAATCGACCCTTCCCTACGAGTGTCGACAAATGCCCAAAACTCCAAGTTGGTACCATCAATGTAAGCACAATGAAAGGAAGAGCAGGAGAAATCGTAGAAATGCGAGAGCGAAAGGAAATTGATGTATGCTGTGTGCAAGAGACTAGATGGAGAGGAGAGTCTGCTAGAGTCCTTGTAGGAAAAAGTCAGTGCTACAAATTTTTCCGGGTGGGAAATGACGATGGGATGGGTGGTGTAAGTATACTACTAGCTGACAAGTGGGTAGATAAAATAATCTCAGTGTACAGGGTAAATGCAAGAATCATTAAACTCAGACTAGTCCTGAATAAAACAATTACCACAATAATATCAGCTTACGCACCCCAATTAGGGTTGCCAGACGAACTTAAGGATAGGTTTTACAAGTCCCTAATGCACACTACTGCTCTAACAAACGACAATGACTTCCTAATCATCGCAGGAGATTTTAACGGACACGTAGGTAAACACTGTGACGGCTTCAATAGAGTCCATGGAGGCCACGGGGTTGGCACAAGAAATGAAGAAGGATTCAGACTTCTAGAATTCTGCGATGCCAATGACATGTTGATATGTAACACAAACTTCAAAAAACCCGACAACCACCTGATCACCGATAGATCAGGGGAGCATTCTAGTTAGATAGATTTTATCCTCATCAGAGGACGTGACAGATGGACGGTCGTAAACACAAAAACCTACCCTAGTGAGGAATGTATCTCCCAACATAGTTTAGTTGTCAGCGACCTCACGGTCAGAACTAGACGAACCTGGAAACAAAGGCCAACCTGGAGAAGAAAGGTCTGGAAGCTGAAAGACCCCTCAGCTAGTAACAGATTTAAAGATATTTTACTCAACGCCTACGACAGTAAAGAAGAACAGATAGAGACATTCAAGGTAGAAGAGCACTGGGAGATCCTAAAAAATAACTTACTGGAGGTGACGGATGAGATCTGTGGCTGGAGTAAGACCACAAGCAGGAGGAGAGTGACGTGGTGGTGGAACAATAAGGTAGATGAGGCAGTTAAGGCCAAGAGACAGGCATGGAAAGAATGGAAGAACGGGTAGAGCAGGGTACATTACAGAGAGACCAAGAGGGAAGCTAGGCGACAAGTATACTTAGCTAGGAGGGAAGCAGAGGATAGAAAATTCAAGCATGTTTTGCAACGTGAGGACCAGAAACAGGAGGTGTTCAAGATTGCAAGGCAGTGTGTCAGAGAGAATTGTGATGTCATTGGAGAAAAGTGTATCCGGAATGATAAAGGTGAGCTTGCCCTCACAAGTGCTGAGAAGAAAGATGCATGGAAGAGCCATTCTGATAGATTACTAAATGAGGAGAATGCATGGGAAGAAGAGACCCTATCCCAAGTAGACCCTATAGAGGGGCCTGCAGTACAAGTCAGCAGCAGCGTAGTAAGTAAGGCAATCAAAGATATGAAGATGGGGAAGGCAACTGGTCTATCGGGTATAGCTGCCGAGATGCTGAAGGCATCTGGGTCTGTAGGTCACACTATAACCACGCGTATTGTTAACCAGGTAATACTAGAAGGTGTCATACCAAAAGATTGGTGCAGTAGCATCATTGTCAACTGCTACAAAGCTAAAGGTGATGCACTAGATAGAGGAAACTATAGAGGTATAAAGCTGATGGACTAGGTCATAAAAGTAACAGAAAGAGTTATAGCACAGTTGATTAGGGACCGGGTGAAACTAGATGAGATGCAATTTGGGTTTGTACCAGGAAGAGGTACCACTGATGACCTCTTCCTTGTGAGGCAGTTACAGGAAAAGTACCTAGCTAAAGGTAAGCCACTCTACCTGGCATTCGTCGATCTCGAGAAAGCCTTTGACAGAGTTCCACATAATGTAATCTGGTGGGCTCTTAGAAAACTAGGAGTAGATGAATGGCTTGTGAAAGCTGTACAAGCCATGTATAGGGGAGCAGTCAGCAAAGTTAGGATTAGCAATGAGTATAGCGAGGAATTTAGCGTACAGGTTGGTGTCCACCAGGGCTCTGTTCTTAGCCCTCTCCTGTTCATCATCGTCCTGCAGACAATAATGGAGGAGTTTAAGACCGGATGCCCATGGGAACTCCTGTATGCTGATGACCTCACACTTATAGCTGAATCTATGGTAGAACTAGAGAAGAAATTCCAAACTTGGAAGCGGGGACTAGAAAGAAAGGGTCTCAAAGTCAACATGACAAAGACTAAGGTCCTTGTAAGTAGACGAGAAAACAGAACCCAGATCCCCTCAGGGAAATGGCCTTGCTCAGTATGTAGGAAAGGTGTAGGTAGGAACTCCATTCTCTGCCCCAAATGCAAACAATGGCCACACAAGAGATGTAGCGGGATCTCAGGAAGCTTAATTAAGAATGTAGACTTCACATGCAGCAGCTGTGCTGGGACAACAAGCAGCAAACAGCCACAGGAAACAAGTACCACCAATCTCTGGGAGGGCTCTGTAGAAACAGTAGACAACTTCTGCTAGCTAGGTGACCGAATTAGCAGCAGAGGTGGGTGTTCAGAAAGTACAATAACTAGTGTAAGAATGGGATGGAAGAAGTTCAGGGAACTACTGCCACTGCTAGCTGCAAAAGGCTTCTCCCTCAAAATGAAAGGCAACTGCATGATGCATGTATCCGAACAGCAATGTTACATGGTAGTGAGACCTGGCGGCTGAAGGTGGAAGACTTACGTAGATTAGAAAGAAACGAAGCCTGCATGCTCCGATGGATGTGTAATAGTAATATACGCGAACGACAAAGCATAAATGAATTGAGAGAGAGACTGAGCATAAGAGAAATCAAATGCTGCGTGCAGGAGAGGCGGTTGCGTTGGTATGGACATATGATGCGTATGAAGGATGACAGCTGCATAAAAAGGTGCAGAGCACTAGAAGTCAATGGAAACCGCGGAGTGGGGAGACCCAAGAAGACCTGGGATGAGGTGATAAAAGCTGACCTTACCCAATTACACTTCTCAAAGGCGATGACACACACCGTGACCTCTGGCGTCACGCAATAATACAGAGTACCCGACCTCCCATGGGTACAAGCTGAAGCATATAGACAATATGTCCCCACACCCTCCCACTGCAAGGTGGTCGTGGAGGTGCCACGGCAAAAAAGCACCCAGCTCACACTGTAAAGTGGACGTATAGGCACCACGGAAAAAGCACCCAGCACTCACTGTAAATGAGGTTGGTGTTAGGAAGGGCATCCAGCTGTAGAAATCAAGCCAAAATCAGTTCCTGTATGAGCAAGGCATGGTCAGCCGACCAGACACTGCCCACAATAGGACAACCCGTCTAACCCATGCTAGCATGGAAGAACGGACATAAAACGGTGATGATGATGATGATGATGATATATATATATATATACATATATATATATATATATATATATATATATATATATATATATATATATATATATATATATATATATATATGCAGCTGAGTAACTGTTCATTGATTTGAAAATGTCGTTGTCCCTCTTCATTAAATATATCAGCCATATCTCTGATGAGCAGGCTGATGTGATACAAGTCCAATATATGATAGATGGAGCTAAGGACAAGCTAAACAAGGACAAAATATCATATTGTTACTGTTGGATGACCAAATATGGCAAAAGTGATTTGCTTTCTTTCAATCATCCTATTATCTGGTGATTTCAGCTTTGAAATTTTGCTCCATCTGAAGCACATTCTTGTACAATTCCTGCTAAAGATCTTGAAGATCTAACTGTGGATCAGGTGCTGCAGTAAAGAATTGTTTAAATATATCATATTTTTATTCTTGTACTGTTTTCAGTCATTAGACTGTAGCATTGCTGCAGCACCATATTGAAGTCAATCATATCAACTGTAGTTATTCATTTTTTCATGTCTGGTACTTATTTTAGCAATCTCCTTTGGTCAAATTATTATGGTATGGGACATAAACATATATACAAGCACAAACCTAAAGACAGAAATGAACAAACACATATATATATTATCTATACAAATAGCAGCTGACACTTGTACAAATATTTCAAATTTATCAGTTTCTCATAGCCTTTGATGATAATCTTTTAGATTTGAAAAGTTTCCAGAAGTTCCAGACAATATTTGTAGAAATGACTCACTCTATATCAAAATGTATTGAGTCTTCCTGTATAACTGATAATCTTAATCCTTTGAAGAAGATAACATACATACATGCATGCATACATACATGCATACATAGACACATGCATACATATATACATGCATACATACATGCATTCATCTGACTATACTTTTAAATTTGTAGCTGTGATAATTGAATCTCTTGGAAATATTACTAGCTGCCTCAGTAAAAATCTTGAGAAAGTGAGCTTCTCAGAACTAGAAAAGGCATGGCTAGTTAGGAAGTTCTAAGTACAATCCATTAATGGGACTGTGAAAATATGTAAAACATTTCAGAAATTCACCATGTAATAACTGCATATACACAGTATAGATAGTGAAGCGTATGCATATGTATGCATATAACTCAAAACATACAGCTCCAAACATACAATAAACCCCATACATGCACATACACACAAACACATACACACATACATATGTATTCACCTCGTTGATGTCTAAATTCCAATGAAAGAGATTTGTTTCTATGTTAGAATCTGACTCAATTGGTGAGAATTTATAAAATAATAAAATCAAAAGAACATACATACATCCTGCCCTCCCTTTCTTATATATGCATATATACTGTTTAAAAACCCCATCCCCATTCTTTAACTGCTATGCTTCATCTTCTAAGTCCATGCCCAATGTACCTTCCATGGCCAAATATCACCAAAAACCTATTTAAACAGCTCCTTAACATGAATATTTAGCTGCCTAATGATCAGCAAAGTAATATGAAACACTGAGTAGTGACTGGCAAAATTTCAGCCATGAATAAGTATTATTCTGCTGTACACAGCATTGAGTATGTTTTTTACTTTAAAGACATTAGTACTGACTTTCCATTAATATCACCATACTAATGACAACTGTTTTCTGCATATCTACCTTCCCTATTCTAGTGAGGTTGAATGGCCGATGCAGTGGGTATCACAGGCTGTTCTTTGCAGCAATACTTTTACCATCTTGTCTGCAGGGTAAGGCTGAGATATACCATCCTGTTAAGAGCCCCCCCCCCCCCCCCCATTTGTTCTCTTTTCCTTTTTGTCACTATGATATTATAAATCTATTTTTTATTTTCTTGTATGCAGTATTTAGTTGTTGAAAACTAAAGACAACCTATCCAACTAGATTGGACCAATCATAAAGCATATATCCATGTCGTAATGACATTTGAAGCTTTTTCTTTCTGTCATATATGAATCAATGTAATGTATATTATCATATTGCAATCAAAACATATATATAAAGATAGCATAACATATTCCATGGCTAGACAATATTATGATAAGTTCATTTGACTTTATGATCAATATAATGAACCTGTAAAAAACTTATAAATCAGCTTGAACAACAAATAATTTAATGATCTGATAAGGATGCATCCCAGTAGTCATTCAACCTTCAAGAAATAGCAGCCAAATTCACTTAAATCTCACTCTGCCATTTCAACAAAGGAAGGACAAAAATTTATAATGTAGTTCTAGATATATAAATTTACAAGATAGTCATGGTTTGAAGGTTGGAATACTTTTGATAATTGGTCTGCAAAATCAGGGCTGACTCAGGGTTAAACAACAACAACATCAACTAACCCCACACAACAGAGAGTATTTAGATTGTTGGTTAATTGACTAGAAATAGCAGCCAAGTTTCCCTCAAATACATCAGATTATGTATTATTTGATTTTAAAAAAACTATGATTTAACTGGGAATATTTTATTGTGTTACTGGCACTTTACAGAGTGGACTGGGCGTTTTTTTGTCATGGTATCAGCAATTCTACTTTACAGTGTAGGCTGGGTGTTTTTTTATCATGGTACCAGCATTACCATCTTGTCTGTGTGCATATATATATATATATATGTATATATTTATATATATATATATATATATATATATATATATATGTATACACCCATCCCTACATCCCCTCCCCTCTACTCATCTCCCTGTCATATCACACCTTGCATACAGCCATAAATTCATACTTCCTTCTCCTTTCACCCCGCCACCCCCATGGAGCAGAGAGAACTCTTCATTTGCGACAATGATCAACAACCTCTTTAGTGTTGATGCCATGAAAATGCCCATAGTACACCCGGTTAGGTGGTTGGAGATAGAAAGGGCATCCAACCATGGAAAACTTGCCAAACAAAAGGTTGGAAGGACCCTTTAATTGTGTCAAAGACATGACAGCCTCCCTAGTGTTGGTGATCTACATGATAAATGCACTCAGTACACTCTGTAAAGTGGTGAAATAATGATTAACACTTTAACATTTAAACCAGAAATATCTGGCCAGAATTCTCTCATCTCTTTCTGTTAAAACCAGCTGCTCATACTGATGTTGAAGTATTGTTCTCAAAATAAATAAAATCAAAATTTCATAGATTCAATATTATGTAATATAATTATGTGAGGTAAAGCCTTTACCATGAAAATACAATAGTAAATATAGAGTAATATAAATGCTAAAGGGTTAAACCAAGTTTTGTTTGTATCTGTAGCCTTGGATTAACCGTTATTACACCATGCTACATTTCACATGGAGATTGATCATTGAAATCCTACCAGATATAGACAGGTATTTTGTTTGATATACAACATTCCAACAATATTTATTGATTTATATAATAAACGAATTCTTCTGATGATTGATTTGTGTCTCCCATAACTTAACCAAAATCGATAGTTGGTGATTGATGATCGATTGCTTAGATCAATTTTAAGTTGTGGTTCTTCAAATCATGAAATAGCGCTATAAGGAATAAGAACTTTTTCCATCCTGAGTACATATTCTTCCTTGATATATGTGCTTTGTATATATACAAAATACTGTGTGTTCTCGTGAGATAAATGGTTATTTCTCTCTATATATATTTACATTTATCTATTTGAATTCATAAATATGTATATAAATATATACAAGTTAATATAAATTAATATATGATAAACACATAAGTGTTTGTATTGTAAATGACCAATCTAGCTAACTTGGTCATTTACAATACAAACACTTATGTGTTTATCATATATTAATTTATATTAACTTGTATTTCACGGCTCAGAAATGCTTCTTTCTTTGAGCTAATTAATTGTAAAGGACTGTTTGAGTTTATAACTCTAAATATAATATAGTATATAAATATATATATATCAACTAGAAATAGATTGACATATATATATATAAAATAAACATATGAAACAATCACAGAGAATAATTTGTAAAGTGTGTAAGCACACATAGCTAGGTAGGTAACTAATTAAAGTTTAACTAGTACTTCAAATATAGATACCTTTTAAAATGATTAATCTCCTCTGTATATATTTTTTTAAATAAAAAATATATTTCACCAATTAATCGGTAAATCACAGTAGTTAAATCCCGGATGGTCACCAAAGGAGAAGATCTGTGTTTACACAGCAAATGCAAATTTGTGAATGACTCGTACCACGTGTTGCATTTAAAAAAAAATACACACATCGCACAGCGTCATCCCAGTGGCGTGAATAGGATTATCGACAGCTAGAAATAGCAGCCGAGTCCATTCAACTGAGTTAGCTCTACAATTAAAGGACCGTATATATATCCAAAATTAAAATTAAGGGTGTCATGTCTGAGAGACATGCGCCATATCCACTGCAAAGATTCCAATGAATAGATCCGAGCATTTTATATCAACTAGAAATAGATTGACATATATATATATAAAATAAACATATGAAACAATCACAGAGAATAATTTGTAAAGTGTGTAAGCACACATAGCTAAGTAGGTAACTAATTAAAGTTTAACTAGAACTTCAAATATAGATACCTTTTAAAATTGCTGTGTAAACACAGATAGTTGGATCTTCTCCTTTGGTGACCATCTGGGATTTGACTACTGTGATTTACTGATTAATTGGTGAAATATATTTTTTATTTAAAGAAATATATACAAAGGAGATTAATCATTTTAAAAGGTATCTATATTTGAAGTTCTAGTTAAACCTTAATTAGTTACCTACCTAGCTATGTGTGCTTACACACTTTACAAATTATTCCTTGTGATTGTTTCATATGTTTATTTTATATATATATGTGTCAATCTATTTCTAGTTGATATAAAATGCTGGGATCTATTCATTGGAATCTTTGAGCTTATCCTGCAGTGGATATGGTGCATGTCTCTCAGACATGACTTCGCATTTAAATATTCTGACATTACCACTGATGAACTTTACATCATTTGCAAGAGAAACTATCTTTGAATTCAACAATGAATATTGGACTAGAGCTAATACTTCCAACAATTTTGATATCACAATGGGTGCGTCCGATTCATCGCAACTGACGGACTTGATTGGTAACTTTATTTTGAATTCTTTAAATCGGAAAATTCCTCAACTTCGCGGTGGAATTTATCGTGACGATGCCCTTTTTAATGTCTTAAACTGTAACTTAGTTAACCTTAATATTATTAAGAACAATATACTTGATCTATTTAAGCATCATAACCTTAAAATTGAATTTGATAACAACGTCAAACTAGCTAACTTCCTGGATATATCCCTTAATATTGACACCGGCCTATATTACCCTTACCATAAAGACAATGAGAATCTAAATTATGTTAATTTTAAATCTAACCACCCCACTAACGTTAAAAATGCTATAGTCAGTAATGTCGAAAAAAGAATCTCAAATCTATCCTCTAATAAAGTTATCTTCGACGCTAATGCCAACTATTATAATAATGCGCTTTCCAAAGCCGGTTATCCTGATAAAATTAAATACAGTAAAGAAACCAATCATCGAAGGACTTATAGTAAAATAGTTAGCTATGAACATTCCAATAACTTAAATAAAAGACCTAGATACAAAAATATGATTTGGTATAATGCTCCTTTTTCTCTATCTATTACTAGTAATATTCCCAAACTATTTTTTAGGGCCTTAGATAAATGCTTCCCTCCCTCGCATATCTATAGTAAGATCTTTAACAAACATACAATCAAATTCTCTTATTCCACCACTTCCAACATCTCTAACATTATCTCTAAACACAATAATAAAATATTAAATAATAAATTATATCCATCCAACACTGAGCGTCATAATAATAGCAATAGTAAACCCGACGTCATTGTTAACTCTAGGCTAGATTCAGTAAATTTAAATACGACGTCAAACGTAACTTCGTTGAATGTTCATAACACCAATCTAAATCAGGAAACTATAGTTCCTATCGTAAATAACTTCTCCAATCCAATTCCTTCTATAAATAATACTAGATCAGTTGTTAATAACTCTGGTAATCGTAATTGTAATTGCCCTGTTAGAACTAAATGTCCTCTTAATAACCAATGTCTTGATAAAAACTTAGTGTATGAATGTAAGGTTATAACTGGTACTAATTATTTTACCTATTTCGGTTCCACTTCCACTTCCTTTAAAGCAAGATTTTATAATCACAATTCGTCTTTTAAATACCAACTTAAAAGAACTAACACGGCACTCTCGGAACTCAAATGGTCTTTAAAAGACAAAAATATTAACTATAACATCTCTCGGAGGAAGGTTTGCAACGCCTTTTCTTACCGGAATTCTTCCCTATCCAGAACATGTAATCTCTGCCTATCCGAGAAATTTACCATTATATCCAATTTTAATTCTATAATAAATAGACGTACGGATTTATTTTCGCTCTGCTTGCATAAATCCCATAGAACTTTCCATAAAGTATACAGCTAATATGTCAATACCTAATTAGTTTTAAAATCTTCTTTTCTCAAACGCTTTTATATCTTTTACAAATATATCCATCTTTCTATCTTATTTTAGTATATTATATTTTAGCAGTTTTAGTTATTGAGTAGTCGCCACTTTCGCAGGGTGGTAGAATCAGTGGTCGTTAGTTGCCAGTGTGGTAAGTGATAGTATCCTCGTTGGATTATCTTGTTTACATAGACGTGAGGGAAGGTCCCTCGATCTATTTACCATCTATTTACAATATTCCTTTCGTCAGGTCGCCAATTCCAGCAGCATGGATTAAAGATGTCATTGAGACACGAGTAACATAACAACGATTTCAACAGCAGCAATTAGAAATGAAATGTCTGTTTATTTATATGGTTGAAGTTACAGATAAAAAGAGATTACAAAAGGGAATGTGCCATTGCGCCGTTAAGCCGGCGAGGCTAGGGGTGCAATATCTCACTGTTACATTATGCGTGTTGCTGGCTCGAAGTTTCTGGTACAAGAGAAAGATTCTTCAAATCTTAGCGGGGAATTTCTTCCTCAGGGCGCGTAGGTATATATCCTCTTCTACTGGCGCTGATTGGCTGAACTGAGCCAAATCACGCACAGAGAATGTATGTGAGCCCGCGGAATGTAGGTCACTACATCATCTCCGACCAGATTTTTCAGCCGAAAATCGATAACGAAGAAACCAAGGACCCACATATTATTGAATCAGCAAGAACAAATGCTGAAAGAGCACATCAGTGAAAAAATAATTGAGCAGAAGGTTGCATGCAAGAACAAAAAATGAGGCGCTACGGGCCGTGTTGAGCCGCTGTGTCAAATGACCAGTTGTTTTGTTGTTTATACGTGACCGCCAAAGGTCTAACAAAAAACGGATAAAGTCTGACATGGGCGAAGTTGCTGTTCTTGCATTAAATGTTAATGGTAAGCGTTGTACCAGTAGCTGTGAACGAAGCTATTATGGTAGTTTACCAGTGCTGGCAAGAAAATGATGGCCCCCAGATGTATTGTCGAATGTGCTGTGGAGCCAGGAAAAAATGGCTGGTTGCTTTGTAAAGAACAAAAGGCAAGTTTAATCTGTAGGTGGGTTGCAGTGTAAATTCCATAATTCGGGCGAATCCACAGAAGTGGCTGAAATATTGATAAGTCCAGTTCAATTTGTTGCTTTCCCAGCGAGTCGGGCAAAAACAACAAGACGGATGGCCGTCATGGACGATCAGTGTGCAACGAGATGCGAAGCTGTTTGAGTTCAGCTGCAATTAGAATTCTCGTGTTGCGGTGCCTGTTTGAATCCAGTAGATTAAGCTCTGTGAGCTGCTAGCATGTGACAGCATCTCAACCAGGTGAAAAGGGACTCGCAGAATATTACGTTTGAAGAACATATACCAAGAACAACATGTTGGTGTGTGATAAAAAAAAATGTGTGCATATGCAGGCATGGAAAACAGTAAAGAATGTGAATGAACAAAAACCATGAGCAAACAAATAGCAAAAGAGCACAAAACAAGTAAATGCATTCTACAAAGAAATATGTGAATGTTAGAAACTGATAATTCAAAGTCAATCTAAGGGAGCAGAGAAATTGCTCAATAAGTTCAAAGTTTTTCAAAGTCAAATAGTTCACACATCACCAGTGTACAGACACTAGTTCTATCTGAAAACTGAAAAAGAAGTTTGTTAATGCCGTTAGGGGTTAGATGTAGGGTGTTTTTGTGAGATTTTCGTGGCCATTTTACCGTCCCGCCACACGGTTGTGTTGCTTATTGTTAAAGCAAAGTCAAAGAATCTTCTGTAGAGTAGGAGTCACCAAATATGGCAGCCACATCTGACGCCATAATGATGAGAAAACTACTGTCTCAATTTCTCGCGTCCCTGTGGTAACGAGACAGAAGGTATGGTGGTTGCGTCGGTAAAGTTACAAGCCGTTTTGAAATTTCCGATGTGTGGTGGTTGGCGTCGGTAAGGTTATGAAGCTGCCACTCACTGTTCCCCGTACTGGTCAGTGGTTAAACAACGCTGTCGCTGCTGCTGTCGTTGTTGTTGTCAAGTGTAGCCATGACATGTCGGTAGCCATCTTGAAATTTTTTCGTGGCGAAAAAGTTTTTGAAATACTGCTAATTTTTCAAAAAAATTTTGAAAGGAATATATTGAATTTTCGCAAGTTGCGAAAAAGGTTGGCAAGTTCAACTGAAAGAATAAGAAGGCTGCGTTAAATTCTTACGTCGGTCACCACTTTAGCAGTTTTTGTTATTCTTTCAGTTGAACTTGCCAACCTTTTTCGCAACTTGCGAAAATTCAATATATTCCTTTCAAATATTTTTTGAAAAATTAGCAGTATTTCAAAAACTTTTTCGCCACGAAAAAATTTCAAGATGGCTACCGACATGTCATGGCTACACTTGACAACAACAACGACAGCAGCAATTAGAGATGAAATGTCTGTTTATTTATATGGTTGAAGTTACAGATAAAAAGAGGTTACAAAAGGGAATGTGCCATTGCGCTGTTAAGCCGGCGAGGCTAGGGGTGCAATATCTCACTGTTACATTATGCGTGTTGCTGGCTCGAAGTTTCTGGTACAAGAGAGAGATTCTTCAAATCTTAGCGGGGAATTTCTTCCTCGGGGCACGTAGGTATACACCCTCTTCTACTGGCGCTGATTGGCTGAACTGAGCCAAATCACGCACAGAGAATGTATGTGAGCCCGCGGAAAGAATAAGAAGGGCTGCGTTAAATTCTTACGTCGGGGTCACCACTTTAGCAGTTTTAGTTATTGAGTAGTCGCCACTTTCGCAGGGTGGTAGAATCAGTGGTCGTTAGTTGCCAGTGTGGTAAGTGATAGTATCCTCGTTGGATTATCTTGTTTACATAGACGTGAGGGAAGGTCCCTCGATCTATTTACCATCTATTTACAATATTCCTTTCGTCAGGTCGCCAATTCCAGCAGCATGGATTAAAGATGTCATTGAGACACGTGTAACATAACAACGATTTCAACAGCAGCAATTAGAGATGAAATGTCTGTTTATTTATATGGTTGAAGTTACAGATAAAAAGAGGTTACAAAAGGGAATGTGCCATTGCGCCGTTAAGCCGGCGAGGCTAGGGGTGCAATATCTCACTGTTACATCATGCGTGTTGCTGGCTCGAAGTTTCTGGTACAAGAGAGAGATTCTTCAAATCTTAGCGGGGAATTTCTTCCTCAGGGCGCGTAGGTATACATCCTCTTCTACTGGCGCTGATTGGCTGAACTGAGCCAAATCACGCACAGAGAATGTATGTGAGCCCGCGGAATGTAGGTCACTACAATATTATACAATTTACTCATTCTATGTCGTTATGATCCCCTATCTTTCTTCTTTTTATCCTTTTTCCTTTCTTCCTTTCTTCTTTTTTTATTTCTAATCTTTAATCTGTAACTTTTACTTCTCAATTACTTCTTAATTCATATTATTACTCACTATAGTATTTTCCATTTTTTCCTTATATTCTTGGCCATACAAACTATATTTTTTTAATATATAATAATATTACCATTAGTAAATTTTGTAAACATATATATATTTTTTGACGTTATATATTTTTTCTCCCTTAAACTTTCTTCTTTCCTTCCGTGCTCGTATTAAACCTATTTTCTACTTTTACATATTACAATACATACAAACAAACTTAAACCCTAACTAATTCCTCTAAATTCATAACTCATTTAATCTCTCATTCACTCATATTATATCCTTCATACTTTTATTTTAATAATACATATTAATAAATTCTTTTTTTCGCACATATTATTAAACCCTTCAATATATAAACCTTAAATAAATACCTCTCTTCATTCCTTTTTCTTTAATCATAAACATCACCATCCATAAACCTCATTAACTTTTAACTTTTAATTTCAAAATCTTTTTAAATTATCTATTATCTTTCAACGGTTTTTTAATTTCTCTCTGTGAGACAATGTTTTCTCAGTCATAAAGGCTATTTCTCTCTCTCTATCACTCATTTCTCCTCCTCTCTCATCCTTCCTTCTTATACTCCTCCCCCGTCATCCTTTTCTTTCTTCCTCTTTCTTACCTTCTCCTACCCCCCCCCCTTTCACAATCTCATATATCCATCTTACTTTATTTTTCATATGTTGATTTAACACTTCACTGCTCGCAAGTGTTTTTTAATCTTCATATCATGTCTCCCTATTTTATCTGATGAGAACGCAAATATCATCCCATGATGATATTTGTTTTTGAAATGTGCATAATAAAATACTTGGAACTCTTTTAACCATCTTTTGATCTTATATTATATATATATATATATATATATATATATATATATATATATATATATATATATACATTATATGCATACACACATACCTATAAGAGGGTGAATGGGAGATATGGAGATAGAAGAGGGAAATAAAGCACTGACCCTAAATATTGGGAAAACTCAACATTTAACTGGCTAAAAGAAATCAATAGATATACTTTTTCAAGGAATATATAAAGAAACACGCACACACACACATGTATCTACACACACACATGTATATACACACACACACTCACGCACATATATATATATATATATATATATATATATATATATATATATATATATATATATATATATATATATACAGGGTGTCCCCCCAAAAAATATATACACACTTCAACAACATTCTCATAAATATATGAATAGATTTTTTGAGGACACCCTGTATATATATATATATATATATATATGACACCAGCTTGATATTGATGTCATTACAGTAAAAGGTCTTATCACTATTGAGAATTGGCACAGAATATCACAAGATATGACATTTTTTAAAAAACAATTTATAACAACAACAACAACAATAACAACAACATCAATCTAAGGCCAATACTGTGATCTCATATTTAATGTCCCAGTGTTATATTTGATCCTGTCATTACTATTGATAGAAATAACAATAACAACAACAATGACAACAACACTAACAGCAAACAAGTGCATACAATTATAACAACAACAAACGAAAATGACAACACTAACACCACTGCCAAGAACAACAACAGCAACAAATAAAAATTACAATAACAGAAAACAACAACATCAACAATAACAACGCCAATAGTGACAATAACAACAGACAACAACAACAACAGCAAACAACAACAATTACAATGACAGAAAACAACAATCACAGCAAGAAACAACAACAACAATAACAGCAAAGAACAACAACTGCAAGCAACAACAACAATAATAACAGCAAAGAGCAACAATAAGACCAATAACAAACACCAATAACAATGACAACAATAACAACAACAGCAAAGTATAACAACAATAGCAGCAAACAACAACAAAAACAACGACAACGACAACAAAGAGTAACAACAAGAGCAACAACAAAAATAACAACAGCAAACAACAACAAACAAGACCAATAACAACAACAAACAGAACCAATAACAACAACAACAACAACAACAATAACAACAACAATAACAACAACAATAAAAACAACAACTATAACAACAAAAACAAGTGCTAGGTGTGTTATCATTCACATAACCAAACTATTATGTGTTTAGAGAATAATTCTTCAGTCCATTCATTGCCAAAAGTGAGATGAAAAGTGAAGGAGGATGGAGCATTGTTAGTGTTCTGTTTGTTGTTGTTTGTTGTTGTTACTGCTGCTATAATTATTATTATCACTATTTTTGCTGTTTTTGTTTATTATTATTATATGTCGGCTCTTGTGGCCAATAAATGAAATCATTATTATTATTATTATTATTATTATTATTATTATTATTATGCTTTCCAGCATAGTTACGTCCCTTTACGGTCTGAGTTCAAATCCCGCCGAGGTTAACTTTGCCTTTCATCCTTACGGGGTCGATGAAATAAAGTACCAGTAATGTACTGGGTAATTGCTGGCCTTGTGCCTAAAGTAGAAACAATTATTATTATTATTATTATTGTTATTGTTATTCCTTGAATCTCAGTCATTGATGTTGGTTAACTGGAAAGTCCGTTGGATTGAATATCAAGCCACTACCTGCAGCCTCAGATATTCAGGACGTATCGGAGGGTTCTTACTGTTCCAAGCAAGCATGCCTTTTGAAGCGTTCCAAAAAGCGTGAAGGGGCCGATTTTCTTTAACCATCCCTGGAAACTTTTGGAGATAGTCCCCAGTGCGCCTATGACAATCGGGATCACTTTGACTTCATGGCAGTTCCAAATCCTATTATTATTATTATTATTATTATTATTATTATTATTATTATTATTATTATTATTATTATTATTATTATTATTATTATTAGGGCGGTGGATTGACAGTATCGGTAGAGGAGCAGACACCATGCTTTCCAGCATAGAGTTACGGCTCTTGCCATTTTGAGTTCAAATCCCGCCGAGGTTAACTTTGTCTTTCATCCTTACGGGGTCGATAAAATAAAGTACCAGTAATACACTGGTGTAATTGCTGGCCTTGTGCCAAAAGTAGAAACAATTATTATTATTATCGGGAAGGGCAGGCAGTTTTTATCTGTCTGGTGGCAATGGCGAAAGAGATAGTATGGTGGATGCGTCTGAAAGGACTGAAGACGAGCACTTACCTCTTCGGTGATGCCCTGATTAACTTTTTCAAATTTCATTTGAAAAGGAAAATCAGGGTAAAGAGGCAAGTGCTCTCTTCCCAGCATTTTGTTGAAAGATGGGTGAGAGAAGCAAGTATGGCCCGAGTGAATGGGCATACTCTGAGTATATGCCTGTAAACTGAAGGTGGAAAACTGGGAGAGGGCACTTGCCCTGGCGGTCAGGGTCACCGTGGCTTTTTTTAATGGGCTTTCTCCACGATGGCCCTTGGAAGTCTCCCCCCTATTGGGGAATTTTTCGTTGTTCTTTTTTTGTTACATCCTCTGTTTTTTTTGTTTTTTTTACATGCAGAAATGCCCATTTGTACCGTCCTGCATTGTCCTGTACTGTCCTTAATATATACTTTGGGTAAACCCTTGTGGTTAATAAAGAAAGCATTATTATTATTATTATTATTATTATCATTATTATTATTATTATCATAGGGCAGAGGATTGGCAGTATCAGTAGAGGGGCGGACACCATGCTTTGCAGCATAGAGTTATGGCCTTATGTTCTAAGTTCAAACCCCACCGAGGTTAACTTTGCCTTTCATCCTTACAGGGTCGATCAAATAAAGTACCAGTGACGTACTGGGGTCGATTTAATCGACTTTCCCCTCCTCCTCAAATTGCTGGCCTTGTGCCTATATAAGAAACAATTATTACTATTATTATTTATATATTTTACACGCTATATATGTAAACCCCACTGCCCCTGTCTATTGTGTTGTCCCCTATATGTTGGCCCTTGTGGCCAATACATGAAACAATTATTATTATTATTATTATTGTTATTATTATAGGGTAGTAGTAGGGTGTGGATTGGCAGTATCGGTAGAGAGTCGGCCACCATGCTTTGAAGCATAGAGTTACGTCCCTTTATGATCTGAGTTCAAATCCCGCCGAGGTTAACTTTTCCTTTCATCCTTACGGGGTCGATCAAATAAAGTACCAGTAATACACTGGGTATTTGCTGGCCTTGTGCCAAAAGTAGAAACAATTATTATAGTGTAGTAGATTGGCAGTATTGTTTGAGCATCAGACAACATGCTTTGCATCATATAGTTACATCCCTTTACATCCTGACTTCAAAACCCGCCGAGGTTAGCTTTGTCTTTCATCATCGCGAGGTCGATAAAATAAAGCACTAGTAATGCACTGGGGTCAATTTAATTTACTTTCCTCCCCCAAAAATTCTTGGTCTTGTGCCTAGATAAGAAACCATTATTAGTAACAGTAACGTCCCTTTACGATCTGAGTTCAAATACTGCCGAGGTTAACTTTGCCTTTCATCCTTACGGGGTCGATAAAATAAAGTACCAGTAATGTACTGGTTAATTGCTGGCCTTGTACCTAAAATAGAAACAATTATTAGTAGTAATAGTATCGTTTATTTTTTTCGTATATTATTTAGGTGATGTTAGTAAAATAGGTCCGACAGGTGATAGCCGTGGGTGGGGAGGGTAGACTTTTGTGTGAGAAAGAGAGATTAATCGGTCTATCAAATGATAAAAAAAAATAATAAAAAATAATGGGGCAAAGAGAGGAAGAGAGAGACAAAGCAAGAAAGAGGGGAGAAAGGTAGAGGATGACAAAAAAAATGTTGGATAAAATAAAAAAATAAAAAAATACATCTAACAGATTGGAGTAGGGTAAGTTTAGGTGCTATTATAAGTAAACTATAGAAATCAGTGAAAAATGGAAAAAAATTGATATTGTTGTCAATGCAATGAAACTGCAGTGAATTGTATGTAATGCATTGATCAAAAGTTCTGTAAAATTTGTACAATATAGTGTCCCTCACATTTCAACTACTTGATCAATACATATTTCTTGATGTGTGTGTGTGTGTGTGTGTGTGTGTGTGTGTGTGTGTGTGTGTGTGTGTGTGTGTGTGTGTGCGTGTGTGTGTGTGTGTGCGTGTGTGTGTGTATATACAGGGTGCTCTCCAAAAATGTATACACACTTCAACAGCCTTCTAATAAATATTGCCTGTACAGGTAATCAAAGAGTGTATACATTTTTTGGGACACCCTGTATGTATATATATATATATATATATATATATATATATTAAAATAACAGATTAAAGTTTAAGCAAAGAATCGCTGCTTTCACCCTTAACGGGATCTTCTGAAACTAACAAAGTCAATCTGTGAACGCAGAAGTGAATATTTCAAAAAACATTGCAACCGGAGGAAGACAGGAAGACGATACATTGGTTCGTGGAAAAGAACGGGGAAAAACGAATATAATACGTCATTATTTGGAGCGGTGAAAAACAATTACACGCAAAGACAAAACCATGTTTATGGTATAAAAGAAGTCGTAGACTAATATTCTATTAGGTGGTGCATAGAGACGTTCTCTGGCAATGAACGGAAAAAACGAAGATAATACGTCGTATGTGGAGCGGGGAGAACAATTGCACGCAAAGACAAAACCACATAAATGGTATAACTGAAGTCGTAGACTAAAATTCTAACTAGCAAACCGAATGATTCTCGGTTTCAGAGTTAAAAATAAAGTAAATAAAATAGAGTTAATTGAAATTAAATAAATACATACACGCATCCATATACGTACAAACACAAGCATACGCGAAAACACTCGCCATAGGTATACAAATACACGCACGTACACACAACCCCCCCCCCCCCCCGCACACACATACAGAACCCACGCAACGCCTGTACCCGCACGCATACGAATGTATACACCAAATACACATAAAAATATATATATAAAAAAAAATATATATATATATATGTGTGTGTGTGTGTGTGTGCGCGTGTATACATATAATTAAATAAACGTATATAAATAAATAAATAGTATATAACAAGCGCACACACATACCTACATGTAAATACACATACGTTCGGAGACGTACGTCAACCAGAACACAAAGTACACATATACACACAACCGACATACGTACGAACCCGCATATCACACAGACGCAAAACTCACGTATACACACAACCAAAAGCATAAACATAGTTTTGTCTTTGCGTGTAATTGTTTTTCACCGCTCCAAATAATGACGTATTATATTCGTTTTTTCCCGTTCTTTGCCAGCGAACGTTACCACGAACCAAAGTATCGTCTTCCTGTCTTCCTCGGGTTACAACGTTTTTTGAAATATTCATTTCTGCGTTCACAGATTGACTTTGTTAGTTTCAGAAGATCCCGTTAAGGGTGAAAGCAGCGATTCTTTGCTTAAACTTTAATCTGTTATTTTAATAAATATTTGCTCTACGGTTCTTATATATTTGATATATATTTATCCTTATCGAGCCCTCTTTGGATTTCAGTCTTCAAATTTATTATTATTACTATATATATATATATATAAATGGAATAGAATGAAACGAAATTTCATTTCTCACTCTTAGTACGGCATTTACTTAAATGTAAGTATGTATGTATGTATGTATGTATACGTACATACATATATGTATACAGACGTACAGTAGTATGTATATATATACATACATGCACACATATATATATAAGCACGTATCCGTTTACCGAACATTTATTATAATGCTCGCTTCGTTTGTTTGTAAACAAACAAACAGCCCGAATTACGCCGTACAGTGTTTAGACAACCACGTCACCTTTTTCTTCAACACTGACACAGGAACGATGTACTAGTTTCAAGCTTATTGGCTATCGTCAGCATCGTATACCTTCCTGCCAGATGGTTGAACGTCTGAAAGTATATAATTTCCTTATGCATATTAACGGCTGAGTAGCCTAATTTGCATATCGAGTGAGTTGAGTCGGCCGGGCACACCGAAAACGATAAATGGAATAGAGTGAAACGAAATTTCATTTCTCACTCTTAGTACGGCATTTAATTAAATGTAAGTATGTATGTATGCATACGTACATACATATATGTATACAGACGTACAGTAGTATGTATATATATACATACATGCACACATATATATATGCACGTATCGGTTTACCGATAGCTAATAAGCTTGAAACTAGTACATCGTTCCTGTGTCAGTGTTGAACAAAAAGGTGAC
>OZ024742.1:312974875-312984744 GCA_964016885.1 Eledone cirrhosa
TGGTGTTAGGAAGGGCATCCAGCCATAGAAAACCTGCCAGATAGTCCTATACGAGCGAGACACAGCCACCCAATCAATCTTGCCTCAAGGGGGACAATTCCCGTCTAACCCATGCTAGTGTGGAAGATAGACGTTAAACGATGATGATGATATATATATATATATATATATATATATATATATATATATATATATATATATATATATAAAGAAAAAGAGATGAAATCGAAAATGCAACTGGAGTCTTATTTTTTTTAAAAATATATATATTTATTTGGTTCCTTTACCGGTTTCGCAGTTCTTCTGCTTTTCAAAAGGTGAGTTGAGATGGAGGGTCTGTGGTTTTTCTCACATCTGGTTGGTCTCTGAATGTTACTTGTTTTATATGGAAAAAGTGGCTCGAAATGCCAGGTTTTTCGAGAAGTAATTTGATTGGTTTGTCAATAATTATAATAAATTTCGCGCCAGTTCGCGTTACAATAGTTCTTCAAATAAGAGAGCGGGGGTTTGTCACAGGTTTTTTTTCCATACATGAGTGCCTGAATTTCCTTTTACCCGAAAAAAGGGGCCCACGAAGGCTTTTTTTTGGTTGGTCATAAATGAAATTATGGCCGTCACGTGAACAAGTTTTCATTAAATTTCCGTGCCCTTATTTGGAAATCCCTTCTGTAGCCTTTTTAGAGAATTTTATGATAAGTGAAAGATAATTGTTTCTACTTTAGGCACAAGGCCAGCAATTACCAGTGCATTACTGGTACTTTATTTTATCGACCCCGTAAGGATGAAAGGCAAAGTCAACCTCGGCGGGATTTGAACTCAGATGGTAAAGGGACGTAACTATGCTGGAAAGCATGGCGTCCGACCCTGCTTTCCAGCATAGTTACGTCCCTTTACCATCTGAGTTCAAATCCCGCCGAGGTTGACTTTGCCTTTCATCCTATGATAAGTGAAAGATAATGGTCAAGAGAAAGGGATGGGAGAATTGTTCTGGTTCAGTGAATATGGTTAGTTCGCTGGGGTGTCAGAATTCAGATTTTCTATTGAATAAAGAAAGTAAAGATATGTATGTTTATTTGTGTGCTTGTGTGTGTGTGTGTGCGTGTGTGTGTGTGTGTGTGTGCTTGTGTGTGTGTGTGTGTGTGTGTGTGTGTGTGTGTGTGTGTGTGTGTGTGTGTGTGTGTGTGTGTGTGTGTGTGTGTGTGTGTGTGTGTGTGTGTGTGTGTGTGTTTGGTGTGTGTGTGTGTGTGTGTGTGTGTGTTGTGTGTGTGTGTGTGTTTGAATTTCTTTACTTAAAAAAAAGGTGGCTCACGAAGTCCAGATATATGTCAAAATCAAAATACGGATTGAACTTCCACAAATATTTATCAGAGAATTGGAAACGCTACTTGGATGATTGCCTCATTCTTTGGTCCCACACACTCGACCAACTGAAGGATTTCAAAAACTTAATAAACGGCATCAATAACCACATCCAATTCACAATGGAATACAGCCAAGATCAACTCCCATTTCTGGACATCTTAATCTTAAAAAAAGACACAAATATCGAAACTGACATACACTACAAACCAACAGATTCCAAACAATATCTGCTATTCACCTCCAACTATCCAAAGCACACGAAGACGAACATTCCTTTTAACCTAGCAAGAAGAATTTGCACAATTGTCTCCAATTATGAAACGCGAAATAAAAGACTTCAAGAATTAAAGGAAATTCTACTTGAGAGAGAGTACCCACTATTACTAATAAATAATGGAATAGAAAGGGCTAAAGCAATAGGCATTGATGAATTACGGAAACAGAAACAAATTCAAGGTACGTTCAATATTCTATCATATATCTCAACACACAACCCAAGAAATGCGGAAGCTTACAACACTATTCACAAGAACATCCCACTACTAAAACAAAACCCAAGAATGAAAAAAGCCCTTGAAACACACAAAATAATCAAAAGCAAAAGACAACCAAAATCACTGAAAACATTACTCACCAATTCCAAATTACCTACCAGAAACCCACAACCAAGTATAACAAAAATGTGGTCGCTCTAATTGTGGAACCTGCACTCACCTCATTGAAGGCAACACGTATACATTTAAATCAGGACAAAATGTTACTGTAAAAAATCACTTCACTTGCTCATCAAAAAATCTACTTTATGCCATTAAATGTAAAGGATGCAATGAATATTATATAGGACAAACTAAACTCACACTCAGAAACAGAATGACAGTTCATCGCCAACAATTACGAGATCCAACCACGAGACAGATACCACTAATTGCACATCTAGACATTTGCGCAAGTAATAAGACACCCAAATTCCAAGTCTTCCCATTTTACCTTTACACTAACAATACAACAGAACAAATTCGAATAAATAAGGAAAATATGTTTATTCAAAAATATAGACCAACATTAAATATGGTTTAATATACATTATGTCAACACCATAATATGACATACACACACACACATAACACCTACTTTAGAAAATAAAAACCCGAACTAAATAAACCTTAACATACGTTTGCACTGACAATACAACAGAACAAATACGAATAAGTAAGGAAAATATGTTCACTCAAAAATATCCCTACTAAAGGAATCATTTTCCTACACACACACACAGACACACAATATATATTCTCTTCATCTTAACATGCTAACCATACTCCCACAC
This sequence comes from Eledone cirrhosa, assembly GCA_964016885.1. Classification (NCBI taxonomy): domain Eukaryota; kingdom Metazoa; phylum Mollusca; class Cephalopoda; order Octopoda; family Eledonidae; genus Eledone; species Eledone cirrhosa. The sequence goes on from OZ024742.1 coordinate 312,977,565, forward strand.
ACATAACACCCATACACACACATAACAACCCCCACACCCACAACTCCCCTCCCCCATTTCTACTAATAGAACCACTTTCCTACACACATATATACACACACACAAAATATATATTCTCTCCATCTTAACATACTCGCACACACACACATAACACCCATATACACACACACACAACTCCCTCCCCCATTTCTACTAATAGAATCATCTTCCAATACACACACACACACACACACACACACACACACACACACACACACACACACACACAAGCACACAAATAAACATACATATCTTTACTTCAATAGAAAATCTGAACTCTGACACCACAGCGAACTAACCATATTCACTGAACCAGAACAATTCTCCCAATCCCATTTCTCTTGACCACTATCTTTCCATTGTCATAACATTCTCTATAAAGGCTAGAGAATAGATTTCCAAATAAGGGCGCAAAAATGTAATGAAAACTTGTTTACGTGACAGCCAAATTTCATTTATAACAAATCAAATCACGTTTATTAAAAAAAAAAATTAAAAAAAGCCTTCGTGAGCCACCTTTTTTTAAAGTAAAGAAATTCAAACACACACACACACAACACACACACACACGCACACACACACAAGCACACAAATAAACATACATATCTTTACTTTCTTTATTCAATAGAAAATCTGAATTCTGACACCCCAGCAAACTAACCATATTCACTGAACCAAAACAATTCTCCCATCCCTTTCTTTTGACCATTATCTTTCACTTATAAAATTCTCTAAAAAGGCTACAGAAGGGATTTCCAAATAAGGGCACGGAAATTTAATGAAAACTTGTTCACGTGACGGCCATAATTTCATTTATGACCAACCAAAAAAAAGCCTTCGTGGGCTCCTTTTTTCGGGTAAAAGGAAATTCAGGCACTCATGTATGAAAAAAAAACCTGTGACAACCCCCCCCTCTTATTTGAAGAACTATTGTAACGCGAACTGGCGCGAAATTTATTATAATTATTGACAAACCAATCAAATTACTTCTCGAAAAACCTGGCATTTCGAGCCACTTTTTCCATATAAAACAAGTAACATTCAGAGACCAACCAGATGTGAGAAAAACCACAGACCCTCCATCTCAACTCACCTTTTGAAAAGCAGAAGAATTGCGAAACCGGTAAAGGAACCAAATAAATATATATATTTTTTTAAAAGATAAGACTCCAGTTGCATTTTCGATTTCATCCCTTTTTCTTTATACTTTCACTCGTGTAGGACACCTCGGTTATTTTTCATTTTGTAAAAAAAAGCTCACTTTCTAATATATATATATATATATATATTTATTAAAATAACAGATTAAAATTTAAGCAAAGAATCGCTGCTTCAGAAGATCCCGTTAAAGGTGAAAGCAGCGATTCTTTGCTTAAACTTTAATCTGTTATTTTAATAAATATTTGCTCTACGGTTCTTATATATTTGATATATATTTATCCTTATCGAGCCCTCTTTGGATTTTAGTCTTCAAATTTATTATTATTACTATATATATATATATATATGTATATATATATATATACCTGTCTAAACCCATGCTAGCATGGAAGATAGACGTTAAACGATAATGATGATGATAATGTTATATATGCTCCATACAGGTAGAAACAATTGCGAGTGTATAAACGCCTTAACTCTTTGGTGTTATTTAAACTATTAATGTATAACAACTCTGAGGGACCCTCATTGCAATGAGCTAAAACACCCTGTAAATGAGCATAATTACTCCCATTAATATTAATATTATAATTATAACTATATTATAACATTAGTACTACTATTATATATATATATATATATATATATATATATATATATATATATATATATACTGAAACAAAGTCATCAGACGATCTCCGATCGTTCTATCACTCATCATTTCATCATCATTTCATTTTACGTCTGCTTTCCCCTGCTTGCAAGGGTGGGACAGGAACTGATTCTGGCTTGATTTCTACAGCTGGATGCCCTTCCTAACACCAACCTCATTTACAGTGAGTGCTGGGTGCTTTTTTTCCATGGCACCTCCACGACCACTTTGCAGTGGAATGATATGGACCCCAGTCCCTATCATCTCATTTCTACAGCTGAGTAAACTGGAGCAATGTGAAATAAAGTGTCTTGCTCAAGGAAACAACACATCACCCGGTCTGAGAATTGAACTCACAACCTTTTGATTGCAAGGCCAATGCTCTAACCACTAAGCTATGTGCCTCCATTCTATATTTAATTATGCCAACATCACTAGGATACCAACCAAAAAGGAAAGCAGAGTACACACTTATTCGTTAATAGTGAGAGAAACGATTTTGTGTGGGTAGAGAATATATTTCTCTGTCTCTGGATTAATGCACTAGTTTCTGTTACCCTATCTGTTGGCAGCAGTCCATGTTGGGCTGGTGTGTACAGAAATTAGGTAATGCTATTAATCATTACCTAATTGACTAAGAGTAACTTCATCAGCGGGTAGTTAGCCTCCTCGGAACAAGTCAAACACTAGCCCACTGTTTTCAGTCTGGAATGGTCATTACAGTAGTCAGCGCCACTATCATTGTCATGTGACAGTGAAAAGGAGCTAAGCTAGCATTCCCTGTTTTCAAGGAACATGACGGTCATTTTTACAAATTGAAAAATGTAAAGAATGAGCCATGGAAGCATTCGACCAGGCCTTCAGTATAGAAAGCAGACAAACTTGCAAACAATTAATAAAAATCAAACTATAAAACAGAGTAAAATGTTCAACTTACAATTTCTATGCTGGTTATCCTGGGAGTTAAAATAATTGTTTCTACTTTTGGCACAAGGCCAGCAATTACCCAGTGCATTACTGGTACTTTATTTTATCGACCCCGTAAGGATGAAAGGCAAAGTTAACCTGGGAGTTTAAATAATATTATTGAAACAAAGTCATCGGAAGAATCAGTATATATAATAGTATAAACAAACAGCCCGAATTATGCCGTACAGTGTTTGGCAACCATCGTTGCCCTTTTGTTCAACACTGACAAAGGAACGATGAACTAGTTTCAAGCTTATTAGCTATCGTCAGCATCGTATACCTTCCTGTCAGATGATTGAACGTTTGAAAGTATATACTTTCCTTATCCATATTAATGGCTGAGCAGCCTAATTTGCATATCGAGTGAGTTAGTCGGCCGGGCGTACCGAAAACGATAAATGGGAAAAAATGAAACGAAATTTCATTTCTCACTCTTAGTACAGCTGATACTTAAATATAAGTATGTATACGTACATACATATATGTATACAGACGTTAGTAGTATGTATATATATATACATACATGCACACACACACACATATATATATATATATATATATATATATATATATATATATATATATATATATATATATATATGTACGTATGGGTTTACCGAACATTTATTATAATGTTCGGTTTGTTTGAAAACAACCAGCCCGAATTAAGCCGTACAGTGAGAAATGAAATTTCGTTTTATTTTTTTTACATTTATCGTTCTCGGTACGCCCGGCCGACTAACTCACTCGATATGCAAATTAGGCTGCTCAGCCGTTAATATGCATAAGGAAAGTATATACTTTCAAACGTTCAATCATCTGACAGGAAGGTATACGATGGTGACGATAGCTAATAAGCTTGAAACTAGTTCATCATTCCTTTGTCAGTGTTGAACAAAAGGGCAACGATGGTTGCCGAGCACTGTATGGTGTAATTCGGGCTGTTTGTTTACAAACAAACCGAACATTATAATAAATGTTCGGTAAACCCATACGTACATATATATATGTGTGCATGTATGTTTATATATACATACTACTGTATGTATATATGTATGGACGCATACATACGTATATTTAGGTATCAGCCGTACTAAGAGTGAGAAATGAAATTTCATTTCATTTTTTTCCATATATATATATATATATTCATTATTCATTTTATTAAGGTTAAGTGAATCATGTTACTCTGGACTTTTGCCATTTTATCACATGGCATCAGACAAGAACTTGTCTCATGACTGACTTAATAAAATGCATATTTAAACTCTACTTCGGTATTGAGTACTCTTTTCTCTCAGCCGTCAACCACATACAGATATTATATATATATATATATATATATATATATATATATAATATCTCTATATATAATATATATATATACATATATATATATCTGTATATATAATATATATATATACATATATATATACATATACGAGGTGTGTCAGAAAAGAAACAGGACTATATATAGATTCAGATGTGATGCATATTTTGGTCATGGGGTAAAGCCAGGCATAACTCACAATATGTAAGACACCATCCATTTTCGTCAAGGCCACCTCTATAACAAGCCCCACTGCAGTGTTATGTTTGTACCTCAGCTCCAACCCCCCACCAATGCCACTCTAGCAAAACCAAGGACACTGACCACTCTAGTGCTGTAACAAGGTAGTGCTGGAGTCATGACAAAATGCTCCCAGCACACATTGTAAAGTGGCTAGTGTTAAGAAAGGCATTCAGCTGTAGTAACTATGCTCTCAGTACATGCTGTAAAGGGGTTGACATTAGGAAGGACATCCAACCCTAGAAACCTAGCTAAAAATGGAATGTGTGATATTAAAAGGGTTAATGACCAACTGTAATAATTGTTTCTACTTTTGGTACAAGGCCAGCAATTACCCCAGTGCATTACTGGTGCTTTATTTTATCGACCCCGAAAGGCAAAGTTAACCTCGGCGGGATTTGAACTCAAAACACAAAAGGACATAACTCTATGCTGCAAAGCATGGTGTCTGACGCTCTACCGATACTGCCAATCCACTGTAATAATGAAAGTCACTGTTGGTTCTTAAGGTATTAGAACTTGAGATATAAAAAAGGAGATACTGTAAAGTATTTATTCAAATACCCTATCCATATTTTTTTGTCCAATCTCTTGATTTACCTTTTGCAATATCAAGAAAAATGCTGATGTGATACAAACTATAGTAATACAAACTAGACATCTCTTGCTATACGTTTCAGCCATATTGCTATTAAAAGCAAACAGCTGATTAATTGATGCTATTCATGAAATTCAATCAACTATTCTTACAACCCAAGTTGACCTTTTAATATAAAGTCTTGCACATAAGTCAACAATATGTCAAATCTTCTAGATAGAAGGGGTTAATGAATCTGTATATATTCAATATAATCACATGATTGTGTTTAATTGTGTGTGGTTTTGTATATATGAGGATGATGACTGAGCATCTGTTGATTTCGATGATAAGCATTCAGTTTCTCAATCAATTGCATGTCCAGTACATCTTGAAAATTAACATGTAAGTGGTTGAGTATTCCATAGACACATATACCCTTAACATAATTCTCAAGCAGGAACAACATGACACAAAATGTAAGGTCATTCTTTTAAATTAAAGTACAATCTTTCAAGCTTCCATGATGTTTACGTTTACCCCATTTCCACTCATAAGATCTGGCTTGACCCAGGACTATGCTAAAGATGATTGCCCAAAATACCACACAGTGGGATTGAATCTAGAACCTCATGCTTGTGAAGAAAACTTTTTAACCACTCAGCCATGCAACAATGGCAATAAGTAAAATCTGTCCAGAAAAGGAAACAATTATTGGATATTGAGTTCTGGAAATTTTGTTTCAATGAAGTCAAATTTCTAATTTTAGCCTTTCATTTGTTTAGCAGCAATAGCTACAGCAGTAATATCAAGGCTGTGTCAACATCCCTAGTGCTGGTGCCATGATAAAATGCCAAAAAAGGGTAAAAAAGACTTTTCAGTTGTGTCTAGAATATGACAACCTTTCTGTTATTGGAGCCCCAATAAAATGTCAAAAAGGGTAAACAAACTTTTCAGTTGTGTCAAGGATATGGCACCCTTCCTATTACTGGAGCCACAATAAAATGAGCTCAATGCATTCTGTAAATAGGTCGGTGTTAGAAGGAGCATCCAGCTATAGACATCTTGGGAAAAGGGTAGAGAGAACACTTCAATAGCATCAAAGACAACATAACTTCTCTAGTACTGGTGATAAAATGAAATGCTATCAATACACTTTGTAAAGTGGTTGGCATTAGGAAGAACTTCTAGTCATATAAACCATGCAAAGATAGAATGTATTTGAGCAAGATGTGGTTTCTCCAACCTAAGTAGGAAGACAGTAGCTCCAATTAAATACTGACTTAGTCTGTAACGACACGTCCATCCCAAGCCAGTATGGGCCGGATGTAAAATGATGATGATGTTGCAATGTGTTTTTTTTTCTGAGTTTCTTTTATTTAATTTTTATTTTAAGTTTGTATAACCTATGATACATGATAATCTGTGTGATAAGAAGTCTAATATGCTAAGTAAAACCCTATAATTGTTTAGGTTGTTGAAACACCACAATGAAGAGCTCACGTCCATGTAATAATTCCAGGGGGTGTTTTGCCATAGCTTGCCTGACTGACAATGGGTTCCAGCTGTCAAAACAATTACTCTCCCACAGAAAATATAAAAACAACCAATTCTATCTATGTCTAGCATTAAGAAAAGATAGAAAATAGAAGAAATATATATATATGCATATATACATAAATGTATATATATATATATACATATATATATATATATATATTATATATTTATATATATATATATATAATATATATATATAAATAATATATATATAATATATATATATAATGTATACTATATATAGAATTCACACTACTAAATACATAACCATAAATAGTATCCTTAATATTATATATATATATGTATATATATATATTATATATATATATATAAACATATATATGTATGCATATATATATATATGCATACATATGTAAATGTGTGTATATATATATGTATATATATATGTATATATATATGTATATATATGTATATATATATATATATATATATTGGAAAATGTGTGTAATCTTGGTACAGTTAGGTATATTAAGACAGGGGGGAAGAAAAAATGGCTTCACTTGTGCTTTCAACAAATTTATTTTCTTCACAAAATCCAAAAAGAATTTTTCTTAAAAAAATTATTTATAAATTAAGTTGTTGGTTGTTGGTTAGGTCTTAGGAGTTCTTGGTTAACGTAGGAGGTATTGTT
>OZ024742.1:312999944-313004944 GCA_964016885.1 Eledone cirrhosa
AATAAATAAGAGATCGAAAGAACAGCGAAAAATTCACATTTATATATAAGTTTGAATCCGTCTCAAATTTAGATTTTATAGTGAAGTAAGTATATTTAAAAGAAATATATGCTATATTATACTATAAATAATAGATCAAAAAGTCATTAAACATTTGGAGTTATAAATAAGTTTCATTAAAAATTTTGGATTGGGTATTAAAACTAAAATTTAAAAGAGATTACAAATGTATTAAAAATTCACAGTTAAATAAATTCAATAGATATGTAAGGATTATTATGTAATGTACTAAATTATAGATAAATGATGGTGTTGATCAAAGTTAACAAATAAAGTTGTGTGTATCAATGTTTAGGCATGCTAATTGAAATATTGTCATTCATTCTAACGTTGTTTTTTCTATAGATATTTATAAAATAATGCAATATTAAAGGCCATTGATGTTTTTTACTGTTGATTATATATTCCTGGTAACCGATTTGTTATTGGTTCTTTCTTTCTCGTTTTATGTGAGGCTAAAAAAGTGGACATAGCTTTATGGAGGCAATTAGAGAATAATTCACTTTTTTTTGTTAATTAAGGTCTCATAATTATTAATAATCAACATTATAATAATCAACATTATAATAATCAACATTAATAATCAACATTGTACAGAGCGGGCAGTTATTTGATATACTAGAGTTGCGGTAAATTCCACAGTTCCGAAGTTTTGTCCAAAGAATGGAGTATTCCAGATTCTTCTCTTTTAAAGACCATATGAGCTGTGATAAAGACGTGGATGATTTCTTCTTAGAGTTCGAGAATGAGCATTTATGGTTCGCGAAACGAAGTTTGAATGTGGACGAGGTTGATCCAATGTAATTGTATGTTTTATGGTCAGTTTTTACGGTGCATTTATAAACCAAATTACTATCTAAACAATTATTTTGCAAAGGGCAATTACTTTTATTTCTACAATTACAATTTGGTTTAGTATCATTAATGTTAACTCTATTATTATGATTATTATGTTGGTTTGGTTTTAGGATTTTGGCGTTTAATTTGGCGATGTTTTGGGCCATGTTACTGGTTGTAGAATTTGCGAATTTAATGGTATGTCTATTAAAAATGGAATGGTATTTATGTTGAGTAGGGAAAGAGGTCTCAAGAGCTTTAAAGAATAGTTTTGCAATTGGTGTTTTAACTGCGACCGAAGCTGGGGTGCAAACCATATGACAGGTTTAGATCTAGTTCGTATTCTCGATTTATTTAGCGTATGTGTGTTTGAGTTATAGTTATTAGAGTTATTCTTATATGTGTTATAATTTTTATTATTATTATTAGGAATAATACTTGGATTGTTATTATCTACATATTCTATATTATTCATATATCCTGCTCTTTTTAAAGCGTTGTTGTAATATTCCGCATTTTTATCAAATATATCTTTATTAGCTGATATTTTATTAATACGTTTTTGCACACTATTTACTATAGCTTTTTTTTACAGATCTAGGGTGATTTGAATAGTTACTAACATAGTTTAAGTTTCCATTAGGTTTATGAAAAGGGTAAGAGAAGCCAGTGTTTAAGTTAAAGGTAACGTCAAGGAAATTTACTATTTTGGTACCATTTTCTACTTCTAATTTAAGGTCCTGCGTTTTAAAGAATTCTATTATACTTTTCTTAACTCTATTTAATTCTATATTATTGTGTTTGACCACCGTAAATAAAATGTCGTCGCTATATAAACCACCGGTAATCTCCGGCAGTTTTCTATTTATCATGTTTAATATGAAAATTCCCAGAAGATCTGTGATTTGCGCAGAATCAGATGCCCCCATAGTGATATCAAAGTTTCCATCTCTATCTGAGCGTGTCCAAAATTCGTTATTGAAGTTAATGAGAGTTCTTCTAGCTGTTAAAATTATATCTATTTCATTTGTGGTTAGATCGGTATGCTTATAAGCATATGAGAGGGCCTTATTTAGAAGTTTAGGTGTTATCGAGGAATAGTAGCTAGTAATATCCATCTGGATGAATTTATAGCTTTTCTTGTCTTCAATGTTTTTGTACCATTCAATGATCTCGTTTGTATCTTTCCATAAGCTCAAACTAGATCTCAATTTAAGATTGGGTAATATTCTATCTATGATGTTTTTACTGATTACTCCTATATCCGTATGTATATAGGAGTATATATACACACACACACACACATATATATATATAAAGAATATTTTCGAAACAGTGGGCAGGTCTGAAACTATTATAAATGTAAGCTATCGCCGTATTTTGACTGAAGAAATTAAAGAAATTATTTAACCCCACTGTCAGGCTAAATAATTTCTTTAATTTCTTTAGTCAAAATACGGTGATAGCTTACACACACACACACACACACACACACACACACACATATATATATATATATATATATATATATATATATATATATATATATATTGGTAAACGGAAAAGAAAATGCTGACAAATTGTTCCCAGTGAAAAATAGTTTAATTAGGAATAAGTAAAAATTAGTAATAGTTTGGTTAGTATTCAGTTTTGGTTTTAAGTTTTACCGGTTGCGCATTTCTAATGCTTTTCAAAAATAATTTTGAGATAGAGCGCCCGTGATGTTTGCTCTAATCTGATTAGTTTTGGAAATTCTACCTGTTTTATGTGAAAAAAGTGGCTCCAGATGTATTAAAATAAGTTTCGCGCCAATTCATGTTGCAAAAATTCTTGTGGTCAAAACAATTTTGATTGGTCGGTAGAGGTCATGTGAATGTTAAAAATTGATTTTGCGCCAAATGTAGGTTTGTGTCGGCTGATTGAGAAGTCACTGAAAAATAAGTCTTTCAAAACAAATGTGTGTGTAGTAGTAGTAAAGAGGTTCGTTGTTGTGATAATGGTCAGCAGGGATGTGTGTGCGAACCGCAGCCTGTTGACAGTTCAAATGCCTATTAAGACAAGTTGTGTGTGTGTAGCAGAGTAATTCGTGGAAGAGGGATGGTCAGTAGGAATGTGTCTGCACGTGTGTGGGGGATATTTTAACATGTTAAAAGATATTTTTCAGCTCTAGTCTTATAGGGAGAAGTGTGTGTGTGTGTGTATGTCTCTTTGTATGTTAATGTACGCGTGTGTATGTGTGTGTATATGTGTGTGTAGGTGGACCAGTATTTTTGTGATACTGGTAAAAATGGTGTACATTATTCGATATTTTCAGTAAAAACGATTCTCTCAATAGAACATCAAAAACCTTAATAATAAAAGGCGTGAAATGATATATAGTATTGGCATAATACCAAGGTGTGTGTGAGTCTCCAGATTGTACGCACTGCAAGGGGAATCCATTAGGCCTTTACTTATTCCTAATTAAACTTATTCCTAATTAAACTATTTTTCACTGGGAACAATTTGTCAGCATTTTCTTTTCCGTTTACCAATATATCATAACTCGTGTGTTACACCTCTATTCTTTTAAATATATATATATATATATATATATATATATATATATATATATATATATATACACACACATATATATATAGAGAGAGAGACAGAGAGATATATATACATACATACATACGCATATATCTGTGTATGAACGAATACAAATCATATATTGACTAAATGATGCACAATACAGAGATGTTTGTTTATATATTTATACATATATGTACATATGTAAACATTAGTACATCAGCTGGAATTAACAGATAACATGTACTACTTAACTCGTCAGAAGGTGATCTCCAACATGCACTGAATAGGTTTCCTGTCGGATGCTGTATGCCAGGATTGAAAATTAGTGCTGTAAAAACTGAGACGCGCATTCTCTCAAAGAAGCATGCACGGTGCACTCTACAAGTGAGTGGAGTTCAACTGAAGCAGGTGGAGAACTTCAAGTATTTTGGGTTCATGTTTATGCAATGGAAGGCAGGAGGCTGAATTATGTGTATATTGCAGGAGCTGGTGCAGAAATGCACCAGCTTCAGCCTTCGATCATTAGAAAAAGGGAGGTTGGGGTAAATGCCAAACTTGCTATCTTCAGTTTGGTATTCGTGTTTAACCCTTACCTATGTTCATGAATCTTGGGTAATTACCAAAAGAATATGATCGTGAATACAAGTGGCTGAAATGGGAATCCTCTGAAAGGTCTTTAGAGTAACATTATTCAATAGTCTGCGTAGCTCAGAGATCAAAGTCGCTCCAGGTAGAGCTGCTACTTTTCCAAATTGAGAGATCACAGATCTGATTTCATGTAGTCAGAATATATAAGGAAATAATTGTGGGTCAGATTTTAAGGGCAAAACCAGCTGCAGGAGACTCAGGAATAGAGCCTAAGCAAGATATTTGGATAACATCCATGAGCTTGGTCAGTCTTACATGGAAATCCAACCAGATAAATTGGAAATGGTTACTTTTGGAAGGACCTACTGGAAAGCATGCTTGAGGACTCTGTCTCTACGGCCCTCACAGGAATAAATGGGTAAAGAATAAGAATAAGATATACATATGTATGTATGATGGTCATATCCATCTCCCTGCTACCCAGGGTTGGATGGGTCTTCATTAACTGTGTCAGTACACAACCAGGATCACTAATCTGTCAGATGAGCAGGGGGGCTGCATTGTTCTTACAGTGCCGCACTGTACTGAGTGCATTTCATCATGACACCAACACTAGGAAGGTTGCATTCCTTTTGAGACAGTTGAAAGTAAGTATATATATGTGTATATCTATCTATTAATTAGTAGGTATATATATATATATATATATATATATATATATATATCCCACTCTGTATGTGTGTGTGTGTGTGTGCATGCACCCATACATTCCATTCTTGACATGGTTTCTACTGCCAAATGTCCTTCCTAATAGCGCATTTTATCATGGCACCAACAGTAGAGAGGTCGTTGTGACCTTTGTCAACATGTATATAAACTTGACTAACAAAATGTTTGAGTTAAAGCTGAAAGTTGTTAAATCTGCACATATCAACCAA
>OZ024742.1:313012444-313014944 GCA_964016885.1 Eledone cirrhosa
TTTTTGTTGTGTTGCCATCACAGCCAATACACACATATTCACATATATTTATTTCATCATCATCATCATCGTTTAACGTCTATCTTCCACGCTAGCATGGGTTTAGATGGGAATTGTCACACTTGAGGCAAGATTGGTTGTCTCGCTCGTATGAGACTGTCTGGCAGGTTTTCTACGGCTGGATGCCCTTCCTAACACCAACCACGTTTACAGTGTGGACTGGGAGGTTTTACCGTGTTACCTACACGGCCACATTACAGCGTGGACTGTGTTTTTTTGTTGTCGTGACACCTACACAACCTCATTTATTTAGGACTGGATGTTGTGGTGTCAACATAACTTTACAGAGGAAGGGGTGGTGTTGATGGGGGGGGGGAGTTGGGGTAGTGGGAGGGGGTGTATATTTGATTAAGAGGTGCCTACTGACTGTAGGTTTCGCTTTGTACTTAGGCAAGGCGGGTTTTCTGTATTACTGCGTAGCGCCAAAGATCTCGGTCCAGTGACATTGTCTTAGAGACGTGTAAGTGTGTAAGGTCGGAATTTATCAAATCGTCCCAGGTTTTTCTGGCTCTGCCTACTCCGTAACTTCCGTCAATTTTGATCGCCCTGCACTTTTTTATACAGCTGTCGTCTTTCATGCGCATCACGTGACCATACCAACGTAGTCTTCTCTCGAGTAAACAGCATCTGATCCCTCTTATACCTAATTTCTCACTTAGTTCATTTATGCTTTGCTGTTCACGTATATTACTATTACACATCCAACGGAGCATGCATGCTTCGTTCCTCTCCAGTCTGTGCAGGTCCTCTGCACACAATGCCTAAGTCTCACTGCCATGTAATATAGCTGTTCGTATGCAGGCATCATACAGTCTGCCTTTCATTTTTAGAGAGAAACCTTTAGCGGCCAATAGTGGTATAAACTCTCTGAACTTTTTCCATCCCGTTCTGACTCTGGCTACTGTACTTTCTGAGCACCCTCCCCCACTGCTGATTTTGTCACCCAGATTTATTTATTAGAATATGTGTTTAAAATACCATATTATCTAAAACATTAAAACATTAACTGAATGAACACTAAATACTTGTGGGAAGAATGTAGACATTTAATTTTTCAAGTAGACAAGTGACAGTGACTTCGAAGTTTCAATTCAGTCACTTTATACATCGTTGTTTAACTCCAGGTTAGCTGTAAAAGAAAAGACATTCCAGCCATGATCAGCCCATCTATTTTCAAGGTACAGTGTATTCTTCACTAAATTATCCTGACCTTTTTGAGTCAGTTGAGTGGGACTTGAGAGATATCTGGTTGCTGATTCAAGGGGGCCAAGCAACCTTGTCAACAATGATGATGATGATGATGATGGTGTTGATGATGATACAGATAATGATAATCAGGAGGCTGATGATGCCGATGTTGATAATGATAGTAAGGAAGCTGAAGATGATGATAATAATAATAAAGGTGATAATGATGATGATGATGATGATGAAAGTGATAACGATGATGACGATGATAATGATAATGATGATGATGATGATGATAAAGGTGATAATGATGATGATGATGATGATGATAAAGGTGATAATGATGATGATGATGATGATAAAGGTGATAATGATGATGATGATGATGATGAAAGTGATAATGATGATGATGATGATGATAAAGGTGATGATGATGATGATGATGACAATTATAACGATGTGAATAGTAATATTAGTACTGGTGGTGGTGGTGGTGGTGGTGGTGGTAGTGGTGGTGTTGGTGGTGATGGTGGCGGTGGTGATGGTGGTGATGTTGGTGGTGATGGTGGTGGTGGTGATGGTGGTGATGGTGGCGGTGGTGATGGTGGTGATGTTGGTGGTGATGGTGGTGGTGGTGATGGTGGTGGTGGTGATGGTGGTGATGTTGGTGGTGATGGTGGTGGTGGTGGTGGTGGTGGTGATGATGGTGGTGGTGATGGTGGTGATGTTGGTGGTGATGGTGGTGATGGTGGTGATGTTGGTGGTGATGGTGGTGATGGTGGTGATGGTGGTGATGTTGGTGGTGATGGTGGTGGTGGTGGTGATGATGGTGGTGGTGATGGTGGTGATGTTGGTGATGTTGGTGGTGATGGTGGTGGTGGTGGTGATGGTGGTGATGTTGGTGGTGGTAGTAGTGGTGATGGTGGTGGTGGTGGTGGTGGTGATGGTGGTGATGTTGGTGGTGGTAGTAGTGGTGATGGTGGTGGTGGTGGTGGTGGTGGAGGTGATGGTGGTAGTGGTGGTGGTGATGTTGGTGGTGGTGGTAGTAGCAGTGATGATGGTGGTTGTGGTGATGGTGGTGGTGGTGCTGGCGGTGGTGGTGGTTGTGATGTTGGTGGAGATGGTGGTGGTGGTGGTGATGATGGTGGTGGTGGTGGTGGTGGTAGTGGTGGTGGTGGTGATGGTGGTGGTGGTGGTGGAGGTGATGGTGGTGGTGGTGGAGATGGTGGTGGTGGTGATGTTGGTGGTGGTG
>OZ024742.1:313019944-313027444 GCA_964016885.1 Eledone cirrhosa
GTGATGTTGGTGGTGATGGTGGTAGTAGTGGTGATGGTGGTGGTCGTGGTGGTAATGGTGGTGGTGTTGGTGGCAGTGGGTGTAGTGGTCGTGGTGATGGTCGTGGTGGTGATGGTTGTGATGATGGTGGTGATGGTGATGGTGGTGGTGATGGTGGTGGTGGTAGTAATGGTGGTGGTGGTGATGGTGATGGTGGTGTTGATGTTGGTGGTCATGGTGGTGATGATGATGGTGGTGGTGATGGTGGTGGTGATGGTGATGGTGGTAGTAATGGTGGTGGTGGTGATGGTGGTGTTGATGTTGGTGGTCATGGTGGTGGTGGTGATGATGGTGGTGGTGGTGATGGTGGTGGTGGTGATGGTGGTGGTGGTGATGGTGCTAGTGCTGGTGTTTTTGATGGGGATGTTGGTGGTGGTAGTTGATATGGTAGTGGTGATATTGATGATAATGTTTGTGATGGTGGTGTTTGAAGTAGCGGTATTGTTGTTGATGACAATGATGATGATGACAATGATGGTTTTGTTGATGATTTTATTGTTGATGATGATGTTGATGATGATGGCAGTGATTAAGATTATACAGCCTATGATATCATCTATGATATCACTGTGTCTCTTACACACAACACCCCACACTACCCCACCAGCCATATATTACCAAACACACAACCACCTCCACCACCACCAAGACCCCACCACCACCACGACCACCACGAAGACCCCACCACCATTAAGACATCCCCCGCCCCTCACCCCCAGCACCACCAATATCCCACTACCACCACGCCACCACCACCAAGACCCCCACCACCACTAAGACCCCCCCCCACCCTTCACCCCACCACCACTAAGACATCCCCCACCCTTCACACCCACCACCACCACCACTACCACCACCACTAAGACACTCCCACCCCTCACCCGCACCACCACTAAGACATCCCCCACCCTTCACACCCACCACCAAGACCCACCACCACTAAGACACCCCCACCACCACCACCACTAAGACACCCCTACCCCCCACCCGCACCACCACCACCACCTGTCTGTCCATCCTCTAATTCCTCCCACCCTGTTTCTCAGATATTTATCAATGTGACATCATGTCCAACTGTCTTCCTCCCCTCCTACCGACACTAACTTCCACTTTTGTACACCCATCAGCATCAACCAACCACACACACACACACACAGATATACACATACATATACACATGCATACACACACACACACTACAACCATAAAAACATATGTACACATACAAACACACATATGCATTTCATAGACATATATATATATGCACACACACACACACACACACACACACACACACACACACACACACACTCACTCACAGATATGCACATGCATACACACACACACTCTCACAGATATAAACATACACATACACACACTCACAGATATACACATGCATACACACACACACACACTCTCACAGATATACACATACAGATATACATACACACACACACACATTGTAGTGCACCTGAGCACTGTACACAATAATTTCATTATTATTATTAGATATACACATACACACAGACCTGAAAATCCGCCTCTTCATTGCTGTAGTGGAGTCTGTGCTGCTGTACGGGTCTGAGACTTGGACACTGACCAAGAAACTCACTCAGATGGTGGATGGGTGCTACACGAGAATGCTGAGGATGGCTCTGAACATTAATCAGTATACACTGAGGATGAAAAACTCAGAGCTGTATGGGAGCCTCCCAAAAGTCAGCTCAAAAGTGACACCGAGGAGACTGAGGTTAGCTGGACATGCTAACTGACATCCAGAGTTGACATTGCACTCAGTGCTCCTGTGGGAGCCCCTACATGGACACACTGGAAGAGGAAGACCAAGGTTAACGTATGTTGATGCCCTAAGGACAGACACTGGTCTGTTGGAGATGCAGGACATGGCAGCGATAATGAGGGACAGAGACCGCTAGAGAGAACTCGTCCATGGATCTCGGGAATTTTACCCGCCCTAGATACACACACACAGATATACACATGCATATACACACACACACACCACAACCATAGACATTTGTACACTTACAAACACACACACAAACCACAGACATATATACATTCCATAGACATATATACATGCACATACACACACACATACAATCACACATATACACACACATATACATGCCATAGACATATCTACATACACATACACATACATTCCAAAGACATATACATGCACATATATACACACACAGACATATACATTCCATAGACATATATACATGCACATACACACACACATATATACATGCCATAGACATATATATATACATGCACACACACATTCTACAACCATACAAGCATATATAGATACACACGTGCACACACACAAACACACATACAACTCAACCACACAATCGCACAAGCATATATATAAATATATATATATATATAGTTAAAGAATGAAGAGTAACATGGTTGGCTGTACAATAAGGGCTTTATTTCAGGTATTGACAATTGTTTCATTGATCAGGTGAGTCTAGAGGTTGCTAATCGCTTGAAGTTGCGTCATTCGATCTCCAATACATTATTTACATCAGAGTATGTAGATATGAAAATAATTCACTCGAGGCAAGACATATATAGAAAAATAGCGTATAATCAAATTTGATTATACGCTATTTTTCTATATATGCAGCAGCAATCCCAGTGCTTCTGACGGAGTTTTCCCCAACCGTACCAGAAACTTCAAGTTTGTTCGTTGCTCTGCTCATTGCTTGACGACCTGAAACAGAGGACATGTATATAAAATTATGAAGAAAAAAGTTTGATCACTGCAGAGAGCTAAGATTACAGTTACATACTCCAGGGGGATTACTTTGAAGGAGAAAACTCTCAGTGTGAAGTTTGAGTTAGAAATAAATCTTTTGTGACATCAGTCCTGGAACTTTTCTGACACACCTCGTATATATACCACAGACATGGCCATACAAGCATACACATACACATATATACACACATACATATACCACATACATAGCCATACAAGCATATACACACATATATACAGACATACACATATATATACACATGCATACACCAGAGCCATAGAAACATACATACACTGCTGCTGCTGCTCCCTAAACACCTCTCTTGATTTATAGCCCCCATTGATTGTAGAGGTAGTGCGTGGGAGGGGGGGTGGATGTTTGGGTTAATTGTTCTACTGCCTCACCTACCCACCACTACCACCTCCCTACAATCACTGCCACCATACCTCCGCCCTTTTACCACTGTACTTCCCACCTTTCTGCAACCACATCCTTACCCTCTCTAGCTTACTACCACCACACCACCTACCCCACTATCACCCTACCGGTTGCGTGTGTGTGTGTGTGTGTGTGTGTATATATATACAGGATGTCCCACAAAATGTATACACACTTTGATTACTTGTACAGGCAATATTTATTAGAATGCTGTTGAAGTGTATATATATTTTGGAGGGACACCCTGTATATATACACATGTGTGTCTATATGTATATATACACGTGTGTGTGTGTATATATATATCTAATATATATTTGTGAAATAGGTGGTGGTTGAAATTCAGATGTGCACGGTTAAATGGTAGTAGACGTTGTCGGACGGACATGAAAATTTACACACCTATGTAAAAAGTGCCAAGGAAGGAAATAGACGAGGTTTCAAATCTCTAACTTGAAAAATGTGGTCCCTAGAGTCCCCAAACAGTCTATTTACTATCGCGTTCGGTGAGTTATTTGCCCCTGTTCTAATACTTGGCTGAGTTATTTACAATTTCATACAAATTTTTAAACTCATCAACGTTCTTTTGCTGTTAACATACAGTACCAATAATTTAAAAAATATTATTGAAAGTTTATTATAAAGAAGCAGTTTCAGGAAAAAAAATAGAAATATGCACTTGGGGCTGGACGGCGTGGAGCGACGTGAAAAGCGTTGTTTATTAACAGCGAAATAGCAATGTCGATGATATGCAAGTTTGAAAATGCAGATTAATAAACTGTTGCCTTCTACAGTACGTTTCATTTTCACAGTACCGTTTAATGAAATCGCTTCTGCAGTACGGTCACTGTTTTCCATCAAAAGAAAGAAAACCCTTAAATTGCGAAGAAGGGACGCGTGTTTTTATTTTAATTCGAATACATGTTAACCACCACTAACAGTAAGTAGTATTTTTCAAATTGCATATCATCGATATTGCTATTTTGCTGTTAATAAACAACGCTTTTCACGTCGCTCCACTTCTCATTGTACGCCGTCGAGCCCCAAGTGCATATTTCTATTTTTTTTTCCTGAAACCGCTTCTTTATAATAAACTTTCAATAATATTTTTCAAATTATTAACTTAATAATAAGTGGCCCCGGGTGCAACCGGGCTCAGCTGCTAGTATATATATATATATATATATATATATATATATATATATATATATATATATATATATAACCTCTGTATTGTATTTTATTTACTTTATTCTTAACTCTGAAGCGGAGAATCATTCGGTTTCCTAATTAGAATTTTAGTCTACGACTTCAGCTATACCATTTACGTGGTTTTGTCTTTGCGTGCAATTGTTCTCCACGCTCCACATATGACATATTATCTTCGTTTTTTCCGTTTATTGCCAGAGAACGTCTCTATGAACCACCTAAGAGAACATTAGTCTACGACCTCTTTTATACCATAAACGTGGTCCTGTCTTTGCGTGTAATTGTTTTTCACTGCTCCTATTAATGACGTATTATATTCGTTTTTTCCCGTTCTTTGCCAGGGAACGTTTCCACGAACCAAAGTATCGTCTTCCTGTCTTCCTCCGGTTGCAACGTTTTTTGAAATATCCACTTCTGCGTTTACAGATTGACTTTGTTAGTTTTAGAAGATCCCGTTAAGGGTGACAGCAGCGATTCTTTGCTTAAACTTTAATCTGTTATTTTAATAAATATATATATATGTCATTATAGTGGAGTATTTCAAGATTATTTTTGGTAAGGTGAGAGAAACTGTATGCACTGTATAATCCTTGGTTCATCAGGAATTTATATATACATACTAGCAGAATGACCCGGCATTGCTCGAGATTCTAAACATAGATTGGCATGTTTATCCCTCCTTTCTGAAACAGTACAGAGAAGTACGGAATACCTCGGCCTGGGGATGGTGTCTACATTTTGTGCTTATAAACAAAATTCATCGTAGATTACCAGGGGTTTAACTTAATTGGGTGCCTGAGAGTAAAATGTTCAACCCACGAAAGCCGAGATGATAGGGTTAAGTAAAAAGGCATTCGACAAATCGAACATGTATTTGTTGTGCTATGGTACAATGAAAGCAATAGTTACAGAGCAGTAAACATGTGGTACTGCAGTGGTGGAGAGCATGAAGGAATTTAGTTGGATACTTTTAAGGTTACAGGCCCTAACGCAACCAAAATGCTAAACAATGCGGTCCCCAGGCAAAAATTTGAAATCTTTATCAGTCAATAAAACTTCTGAAACATAAGTAATGCATATGCAAAGTTTTAAAAAGATCGGTTAGCTACTTCTTGAGTTACAGGCCCTAACGCAACCAAAATGCTTTAAAAAATTGGTTTTTCGCCTAATGCAGTCCCTGGGGCAAAAAATGAGAAAATCATTTTTGCTTAAAACACTTTAAACAACATAAGTAATGCAAATTTTGAAGAAATCGGCTGGATTATTGTTCCGTTATGCCTCAAAAAAGCCTTTAAAGCCTAAAATATGAGGTTTTTCGCCTAATGCGGTTCCTAGGGCATTGAAAATTTGAAATATTTTTTGCTCAAAACACTCACACGACCATAAGTATTACATGTGTAAAGTTTGAAAAACATCGGTTGGGTGGTTCTCGAGTTTTAGGGAGACAGACACACAGACAGACATTCTCTGTTTTAGATATATAGATAATCAGCCATTAATCGCTGGTATACAAGAAACTGACTGGCTTATCTGCTGATATGCAAATCTGGCTGATCAGTGGGTCTGCTAATGTGCAGATCTGACTGATCAGGCAGTTTGCTAATATGCAAATCAGGCCGATCAGTCACTGTATATTTTAGAAAATATCATATATTTTCACTAGCTCTGACAGTTGGCAGGTAAGCAGTATACTGTACTGATGAAGGGCATCACCCAGAAATATTACCATCTGCTATTCTATTTACATGCCAACACAAGAACAAGAATGATGGAGTCATTCTACTGACATGGCTTTAAAGAGGCTGTTTGTATAATTGCAAACGAATCAAATATTATTATTAATATTCGAAAAACTCAGATTACATTTATTTTATTCAGCCATGTAGAGTGATAAAACTATTTGTTTGTTATATATGTGTGTGTGTGTTAGTAAGTATGTTTATAGTATAACAGCAGGGTGGGGTATGAAATTCATACATACAAGGTATGTAATCTTTTAACCTGTTTTGAGGGAATCTGACAAGCCCATGGTATATTGATTAACTATCAACACAAATCGAATCTATGTAAATGTGGACCTATGATACCAAAAAGACCTATGTAACCTGACCTTGAAACTATGTATCCTTTGACCTATGTCACTAAGGGACCACAAGGTGAATGAGAAAGAAAGTGAGAAAGCTGAAAAATAGCAGCAGCTGAAGAGACTAATCAGAAAACTATGAAGAATCAGACATATAGAAGTGGTACCAATTGTGGTTGAAACACTGGGAGAGCAGTTAGTAAAAGGTTGGATGCATGGCTTGAGAAGCTTGAAATTACTATCAGGATGGAATTGTTACAGAAAACAGCTTTGCTAGGAACGGCAAGGATTCTAAGGTGGGTGTTGGAAAGTTGAAGGAGAAGGAATAACTCAAAGGGCTTTTGGCCATTGACTAAGGCTCACTCTTTTGGTATAGTGTTGGTATAACAGCTGATAGAGTAAAGCATTACAACTGATAATAATAATAATGGTTTCTTATATAGGCACAAGGCCAGCAATTAGGGGGTAGGGGGAAGTCGATAAAATCAACCCCAGTGCGTGACTGGTACTTTATTTTATCGACCCCGTAAGGATGAAAGGCAAAGTTAACCACGGTGGGATTTGAACTCAGATCATAAAGGGCCGTAACTCTATGCTGCAAAGTATGGCGTCCGACCTTCTACCGATAGTGCCAATCCTCTGCCCTAAACAACTGATAATAATAATAATAATGTTTCTACTTTTGGCACAAGACCAGCAACTACCCCAGTGCATTACTGGTGCCTTATGTTTATCGACCCTGTCAGCATAAAAGGCAAAGTTAACCTGGAGAGAGTTGAACTCAGAACGTAAAGGGCCATAACTCCTATGCTGCAAAGCATGATGTCTGACACTCTACCGATACTGCCAAACCTCCAGGGCACTTTGCCCTAGTGGACAAGGTGACTGTGACTTTTGTGGGATTTCTACAAGAGTAAACTTAGAGTCTCCTCACAT
>OZ024742.1:313032444-313052444 GCA_964016885.1 Eledone cirrhosa
CATATATATATACATACATATATACATACATATATATACATACACATATATATACATTCATATATATACATACACATATATATACATTCATATATATACTTATATATGCATACATACATACATATATATACATACATAAAAACATACATACATATATACATACATATATACATATATATATATACATACATACATATATACATACATATATAACTTTGAATAACTTTGAAATGTTTTGGCCAGTATTGGCCCAGGCCATGTCTAACTTAATAGCACCACCTGGCGAAGTCTTTCAATTCAGGATTTGGGCACCATGGCCCATTCGAGAAGAGAATTACTGTTTGTGGAGACATATCCAGGTGTGGGTGGTTTGTCCGGGATTACTTGGAGGAATTTGTCCAAAGACTTCTTGAATTTTGTGTGGTCAGTTTCTGTTTTGACGTGTCCTGGTGTGATGTTGAAGAGAGCAGGGCCGATTGAGGTGAAATAATTGTGCCGTATTGTTGTTATGAGTTGCGATTTAGATTTTTGAATGGGACGGATAGCACGGGGCCCAAGCCTTGGGTGTATCTTGAAGGCGATGCCAACATCAATTGGGCAGTGATGATGGAACATTTTCCACATCATGCAGATAATATAACGCTCACGGCGACGTTGGAGTGAGTAAAGTTTCAGGTTTTCTAATCGACCCCAGTAGTCAAGGTCTGACATGCCATCTATCTTTTTCGTGATTGCCCTTTGAGGAGCTTCAAGTTTCATGATACTTTGTTTCGTGTGGGGAGACCACAGTGGACAACAGTATTCAAGGTGTGGTCGGGCGAAAGTAGAGAAGAGAAGGATAATGGTGCGGGAATCTCTCGACTGGAAGGTTCTGAGGATCCAGGAACACATTCTGCGGGCCATGTCAACTTTGCTGCTTATATGCGTGGTCCAGCTTATGTTGCTGTCCACGGTTATTCCCAAGTCTCTGATGTTGTTAGATGCCACGAGAGTTTCCCCGGAGGGAAGGGAGTACGGGAGTTTCAGAGCATCCTCTTTTCCAAAGTGGATTAGTTCGAATTTGTCTTCGTTCAGTAACATGTTGTTCTTTTCTGCCCATTGGGTAACAGCCAGTAGGTCTGACTGAAGGCTTATCCGGTCATCCACGCCATTGATGACCTTTTGGAGCTTGGAATCATCAGCGAAAATTTTAATGTTGCTGTGTTTGATGATGTCAGTGATGTCATTAATATAGATGATGAAGAGAAGTGGGCCCAACACAGTGCCTTGTGGGACCCCACTACTGACTTTGGCTGGGCTTGATTTGACTCCCTCAACTACAACATGTTGGGTTCTGTTTGACAGGAAGCTCTTGATCCACTGCAGCAGCTTTCCAGTGACACCAATATTGGACAGCTTTCTCAGTAGAATGTTATGATCAACCCTGTCAAAGGCCTTGCTGAAATCAAGGTAGATAACATCAGTGTTGGAACCCTCTCCCAAGGCTCTCAAAATGTCATCAAAGTGATGCAGTAGCTGCATCAGGCAATCCCTTCCATTACGGAATCCATGCTGGTTGGAGTTCAGCATATTGTTACTCTCAAGGAAGTGGGTCATTCGCGATCTCACCACTCGCTCAAATACCTTAATGATATGAGAGGTGAGTGAGATTGGACAGTAATTCACGGCAAGGGATTTGTTTCCCTTTTTGAAAACTGGGACAACAGACTGGGATAGAAGGTTTTCTGGCACATATCCAGCATCCAGTGAGTTCCGCCACAGATTAGCAAGAGGAGATGCAAGTTGGTGTTGACACGCCTTCAAGACACAAGCAGGGAACCTATCGGGACCTACTGCTGAATTATGCTTGATTTCCTTTATTGCCGCCAAGACATCAGGGGCGCCAAACGTTATGTCCGATAAGGTGTAATGGGGAGTAACATCGCCGATACAGCCCAGATCGGCCATATCAGGATTGCTGAAAACAGAGCAGTATTGTTTCTGCAG
Organism: Eledone cirrhosa; assembly: GCA_964016885.1. Classification (NCBI taxonomy): domain Eukaryota; kingdom Metazoa; phylum Mollusca; class Cephalopoda; order Octopoda; family Eledonidae; genus Eledone; species Eledone cirrhosa. The sequence goes on from OZ024742.1 coordinate 313,034,431, forward strand.
TATCTCACCCATGGTTTTAGCATTGTCTTGAAGAGTGCCATTTTCATCAATTAGAGGGCCAACAGTAGAGCCAGTGATTTTGTGTTTTTTTGCAAATGAAAAGAACACTTTGGGATTGAGTTTGATCTTCTCAATGGCCCAGGCCTCTTCAGCTCTTCTCTGATTGTTGATGAGGGACATTATGTTGTTTTGGAGGTTATGTTTTTTAATCTCTAGTGATGAAATGGCAGTCAAGTTGATGTGTTGCTGCTGACAGTATTTCAGCTTGTTGATTTTTTTGTTCGTTCTCTTAATTTTTCTGATGAGCGTTTTTCTATTTCTAGGGATTCTGCTCTTAGATTTGTTTATAGTTCTTAATGGGGTGTGTTTAGCACATATGTTTGTAACAGTGTCCACAAATGTCTGCCAGGGCTTTTTGATGTATATATATACATACATATATATATACATACATATATATATACATACATATATATATACATACATATATATATACATACATATATATATACATACATATATATATACATACATATATATATACATACATACATATATACATACATATATATATACATACATATATACATACATACATATATACATATATACATACATACATATATACACATATATATATATATATACATATATATACATATATACATATATATACATATATATACATATATACATATATATACATATATACATATATATACATATATACATATATATACATACATATATATATATATATATATATACATATCTATACAAATATATACATATACATATATATATATATATATATCGAGCCCTCTTTGGATTTTAGTCTTCAATTTTATTATTATTACATATATATATATATATATAGGTTGTGAGTTCAATTCTCAGACCGGGTGATGTGTTGTTTCCTTGAGCAAGACACTTTATTTCACATTGCTCCAGATTACTCAGCTGTAGAAATGAGATGCAAAGTGGCCGTGGAGGTGCCACGGCAAAAAAGCACCCAGCTCACACTGTAAAGTGGACGTGTTGGTGCCACGGAAAAAAATCACCCAGCACTCACTGTAAATGAGGTTGGTGTTAGGAAGGGCATCCAGCTGTATAAATCAAGCCAGAATCAGTTCCCGTCCCACCATTGCAAGCAGGGAAAAGCGGACGTAAAATGATGATGATGATGATGATGATGTTATACTTGGGGAGGGTCATATTTGTGTAATAATATTGCCAGAATTAAAACAGAACACACTCACTGTTTGGTTGGTTTTCGCTTCTATGTCTTTTATATCGTTAATTTAATTTATTCTGTCCTCAATGTTGCTATTGACTGACCAACAGTCAAAAATACAGATACAATATAAACACAAACACATATATATAGTCTATCAAAGTTCTTTCATTGCACATCTGCAACATCGTCAGTGGTGCTATTATGTTTCCTCCCGTTGCATGGTATGCTTTCGCCATCTTTATTTAGTCTGTTTATTTATTTATTTGTTTATTTATTTATTTATTTTTGTCTTCTCTGCGCATGCGTTTGCGTGTGTGTATAGTGTTTTGTTTGATGTGTGTTCTTGTTTGGATCACTGTGTATTGGTTAATGTATTCTATCTTAGTTTACTAGTGTGTGTTTATATGTGTTTGTTGTTATTGTGCTTGTGTATGTATTTATTTATTTATTTATTTATACTTCTCTTAGGTCAGTGTTGTTTGTTTGGGTGTTGTTGTTATTCCATTCATTTTTTCTGTTTATATATACATATATATACACATATCTATACAAATATATATTTACATATATACATATACATATATATATATCATCATCATCATTTTACGTCCGCTTTTCCCTGCTTACAAGGGTGGGACGGGAACTTAATCTGGCTTGATTTCTACAGCTGGATGCCCTTCCTAACACCAACCTCATTTACAGTGCGTGCTGGGTGCTTTTTTGCCGTGGCACCTCCACGACCACTTTGCAGTGGAATGATATGGACCCCAGTCCCTATCATCTCATTTCTACAGCTGAGAAAACTGGAGCAATATTAAATAAAGTGTCTTGCTCAAGGAAACAACACATCACCCGGTCTGAGAATTGAACTTACAACCTTTCGATTGCAAGGCCAATAGCCATGTGCCTCCATATATACATATCTATACAAATATATATATACATATATACATATGCATATATACATACATATACATATATACATACATACATACATGTACATATATACATACATACATGTACATATATACATACATACATGTACATATATATACATACATACATATATACATACATACACACATATATACATGCATACATACATACATATATACATACATACATATATACATACATATATATACATACATATACATACATATATATACATACATATACATACATATATATACATACATATACATACATATATATACATACATATACATACATATATATACATACATATACATACATATATATACATACATATATATATATATATGTATATACATATATATATGCTGATGATGATGATGACTATAACAATAATAATAATAATAATAATAATATTGACATTGTAACTGTTATGTTTCAGATATTACCAGTTAAGCGCTGTTTCCTGGCATTGCATTGCCAGATTATTATTTTTTGTTTTGTTTCAATGCAGCAAATGTCTTCAGCTCTATCACCATCTCCATTTCCTTAAAAAACAATCCATTATTTGCCCCATTGAGTCTATTCCTCACTGTCAGTCACCCACCCAAATAACATAATCTGCCCCCCCCCCCCCACTTAACCCAGCCCTATCTCTCAGCTGTTTATTTATTTATTTTCTTTCTTTTGCACCAGGTGTGGCCATATTATCGCAACCATTTGGCTAATAAGATAAACATTTCTATATTATCTTGCAGCTCTGATGTAATTTTCTTTATTCTCTTCTGGAAGATAATTGTTTTGTTTTGTTGTTGTAGTTATTGTTGTTGCTTTATTCTTTATTCTTTTTCTTCTTTTACTAGTTCAAGTTATTAGACTGTGGCCCTGCTGGAGCACTGCTTTGAAGGAATTTTATTTTATCATATCAACCCAAGTGTTTTATTTTTCAAAGTCTAGTACTTATTTTACCAATCTTTTTTGTTGTTGCTGTGAAACTACTAAGTTATGAGAAAGACACGTACACAGAAACACACAAAATAATATATATGATGGGCTTCTGCACAGTTTCTATCAACCAAATTTCCCTCACAAGGCATTGGTCAACAAAAGGTTATGGTAGAAGACAATTGCCCAAGGTACCATGCAGTGGGATTGAATTTGTAACCATGCAGTAGAGAAACAAACATCCTAACCACACAGTAAAGTCTGTATATTTATTTACCTACATCCTTTCACATCTTCTGTTACCTTATCCTGGAACTCTTTTGTGACCCTAGTTCTAATGAAATTCACTCAATTAATTAATAGAGAATTATAAGAAATTTACTAAAATCATTTAATTATTTTGTTACTAAAATAGTAACTTAATATATACTTCTTATATAAAATTCTTGGAGGATTTTAATTCGAATCCTTTATAATCAGTGGTTTCATTTCATAAAACAAAAGCCAGTTTGGGGCAGGTTGGCATCAAAAGGGTTAATCAATAGATTTGATGTTTCACACTGGTCTCATGGGAATAAATTCTTTCAGTTTATACCCATTGCTACAATTTATAAAGTGGCTAGTATCATGATAAAATGTATGTAGTATGCCCTGGAAAGTGGTTGGTGCTGGGAAGGGCGTCAAGTCATAAACTTCTTAATGAAAAAGGTAGAGAGGATCCTTCAATCACGTTAAATATATACCAACCTCTTGAATGCTGATATCATGATACAATGAACCTAGAAATGCTGTAAAGTGGTTGCTATTAGGAAGGACATCTAACCATAGAAACCATGCCAAAAATGGCAGAGAGGACTCTTCAGTCACATTAAAGAGACACCAAACCTTCCAAGTGCTGATACCATGATAAAATGCATCCAGTACACTCTGTAAAGTATTTGGTGTTAGGAAGGACATTCAGCCATAGAAATCTGACCAAAACTGGAATGTATGCAAGCAAGACAACCCCTACCCACTGGCTGGTCTATAAGAACAGTAGTAGCTCCACTTAAATACCAACTTCGGATATCCTATCCAAACCATGTCAGCATAATGATGATAATGATGATAATTGAACTATCATCTATCTACCAGTTTTTACAACCTAATCCAAGTTCAATATTTAAACATATACATACACACATATAAAAGTGAGTATTTTTCTATTTCTCTTATTATCAGTTCTTCAATATCCCATTTTTTACGATGGTATGGTTGAAAAGAATCTAATTAATGTAAAGAACATTATTGTTTGTTTTTTCATTATTGTGAGGTCAACATCCTGAGAATTTCACATATTTTCACCTTTCTTTGGTTCCTCTATTGGCAGTTCATGGCACATAGATCTTCACATATATTCCCCAATTTTGAGTACCACCATTGGCAGTCCAACTTCCTGAGATTTCCATATATTTTTTCTCTTTCTTGGGTACCTCCATTGGCAATCCATAGAAGTGAGATCTTCACATATCTTCCCATTTTTGGGGTACCTTCATCGGCAGTCCAACATCCTGAGATTTTCACATATCTTTCTCTGTTTTGGGTACATTCATTGGCAGTCCAACATCCTGATATTTTCACATATTTTCCCCTTTTTGGGGTATCTCTATTGGCAGTTCTCAGCACTGAGATCTTCACATATCTTCTTTTTTGGCTACCCCCATTGGCAGTCCAATATCCTGAGATATTCCTATATCTTTCTCTTTCTTGGTTACCTTCATCGGCAATTCACAGCAAATGTTTCACCCTGCATTCCTTACCCATTTGCATCAGAAGCCAATGCAGTCATCTTTTGCACATTGCACCTATTCCAGCCTGTGTGGTTGCACAAATTCATTGAAATATTGGAATCACAGTTCTCCTCAATCAGAGTTGACCATTTTGAAATGTTTATAATTTTTAAATGAATTTCTACTAAAAGATCAATTAAGCACATATCTTCTCAAGGAGGTAGGAGAGTTTCTCTTCTTATTTAAAATTCTTTAATTTATATTAAGTTACGTCCTTTAGAAAGTCCCAAGTAATTTCCAGTTGCATTGATCAGCACATTTGAGCACTAAGAATAAAATTACATTACACAATATTTCACTTAGACTGTGTATCCGAGGAAATAATATATATTTCTAATGTAACGAGGAATCCAATGTAATTTAGAAATTTTTCTGTCACCCATGGTTTTAATGCTTCAAAATAACAAGAGCTATGAAGCAGCAAAAAAAGCTTGCTCTAAAACCCATTAACCCTTTAGCATTCACATTACTCTATATATACTATTATATTTTCATGGTAAAGGCTTTACCTCGCATAATTATCTCAGATAATATCGAATCTATGAGATTTTGAAAGTATTTATTTTGAGAACAATACCTTAACAACAGTATGAGTGGCCAGTTTCAACAGAAAGAGCTAGAGAATTCTGGCCGGTTTTGGCCGGTTTGAACATTAAAGGGTTCAGCAGCATAATAGTCAATACCATTGGCTAGAATGATCAATATGGCCAATAACAATTATCTGTCAACTAATCAGCACAACTTTATTATGTATAGATTAAGCCAGAAGATGTTGTAGTTAACCCTTTGGCAATTATATTACTCTATATTTACTATTATATTTTCACAGTAAAGACTTTACTTCACATAACTATCTCACATTATATTGAATGTGAAGGGTCGGATTGGCAGTATCGGTAGAGGGTCGGACGCCATGCTTTGCAGCATAGAATTACGGCCCTTTATGATCTGAGTTCAAATCCCACCGAGGTTAACTTTGCCTTTCGTCCTTACGGGGTTGATAAATTAAAGTACCAGTAATGCACTTTGATAATTGCTGGCCTTGTGCCAAAAGTAAAAACAATTATATCGAATCTATGAGATTTTGATATTATTTATTTTGAGAACAATACCTTAACATCAGTATGAGTGGCTAATTACAGCTGATTTGGACAGAAAGAGGTGAGAAAATTCTGACCAGATATGGCCGGTTTAAATGCTAAAGGGTTAATGGACTGTTCCCCTAGTGAAACTTGAAGTAATATGATCTATACATCTAGTGTACTGTACAAATATGTGTGTGTGTGTGTGTGTGTGTGCATATTTTTGAAAGTTCATTAATATAAATGTAAAATTTTTATAAACAAGTAAATGAGTAAACTTTTTAAAATACATGTTTGTGTATGTCTGAAGTATTTGTGAGTAAGTATTTTAATGTTTTCATTTATCATGTTAAATTTATTATGTATTTAACCTATTGTACTCATCTCATATATTCATATTATTGTTAGTTCTTATTAAGTTACCTTAGTTACATATTTAAACTGCTTAATTGCATATAGCGATATTATTATGGTTAGTTTTGCTGTTGTATATGAAACCTTAGTAGAGAATTTCACTTTTCAATTCAGTCAGTGACAGTAAGTGGATTTCAAGATGAGGAAAGATAAAACCCTGGATGTAATGCTGGTATATATGACATTTTACACTAAATGTTTACAAGTATGCTCACACAACAACAATAAGGACTACAGCAACAACAAGAACTACTGCAACAACAACAACAACAACAACAACAACAACAACAACAGCAACAACTACTACTACTGCAGCAGCAGCAGCAACAACAACAACAACGACTGCAGCAGAAACAACAATAACAACTACTACTGCAGCAGTAACAAGAACTACTGCAGCAACAACAAAAACTAAAACAACAACAACTCCAGCAACAACAACAACAACTACTCCAGCAACAAAAACAACAACAAGAACTACTGCAGCAACAACAACAATAATGACTGCAGCAGCAATCAAAATATCACAACCAGGACAATGAACTACAAAAACAACAACAAAACAACATCAATACAAAGGTGAGATCTCTAATAACAACTGTAACATCCTAATCATATTCCTCATTTAACACCTGTTTCTTTTTCTAGCAACGATTGGAGGGGTCTTTATACACAAAGTCGGTACTCAAGGAGAGTTACTGACCTCTCAGGTGGACTAGAAGACTACATTTTACTTGTATACATTCCAGCACTTTGCCGAGTCTGTTCTATCATGGTATCAGCATGAGAGAGATTGTCATGTCTTTGACACAATTGAAGATTCCTCCTGACACTTTGCAACATCTACACCAACCACAAGAACCACAAAGGCAACAAAAACAACAACAAAACAATACACATATGTGTGTGTATTTGAGTATCCTTTTCTAGTCAATCAAAAGGTATCTTGTGTGTGGGATACCTCCTAAGATTATGAATGCAATTAAAGCTATGTTTAAGAATACCTTAGCACTTGTAATGACAATCAAAGGAAATACAGACTTAGTCTCCATTGATACCAGAGTCCTTTGACTCCATTCCTTTTTGTAATCAGCCTTCAGTATCCATTGTATGCCATTGCACCATTAGCTAGGATAATGCTGAAAAGTCAGCAAAGTACCAGACTCCCTGAGAAGGTTCTACTTGAATTGATTTGTGTAGATGTCATAGTTCTCTTGGAAAACACCAACAAAGAAGCTAAGGACATATTACAGAGAGTTAAAATTGCAATGCAGTCCATCATACTCTTCTTGAATGGTGATAAACAAAGTCCACGCATTTCAATACAACATTAAATGACCAAATGCATGTGCTAGATGGTTTGGCAATTGAAAAATCACGTCCTTACCTAAGTGGTTAAAAGGCATGTAAATTGTGCACGATGGAACATCTTAAGACGGCTGCTTACTGCAATAAACATCCCTAGATGATTTCATGTAGTGAGGCAATTATGTGAACAGAACAGAACCACTGGAAATGAACAAAAATACAAAGATATTGACCAACAAATGGAAGAGGAATGTGCTAAATTACCTGAAGGAAAGATTCTGTAAAACTTACTAAAACTCCAGAAACAAGAATACGAAACACAGAATTTATGCCACTGCAATAATGGAAAAAAGAGTGAAAATTGCTTCCTTAACTCTTTAGCATTTAAACCAACCATATCCGGTCAGAATTCTCTCACATCTTTATGTTCAAACCGGTCATAACTGGCCACTCATACTGATGTTAAGGCAATGTTCTCAAAATAAATAATATCAAAATCTCATAAATTCGATATTATATGAGGTAAAGTCTTTACCATGAAAATACAATAGTAAATATAGAGTAATGCAAATGCTAAAGGGTTAAATATAAAAAAGGTTTTAAGAGTCTCAGACAACTCTTTCATAAAGAAACTCAACAAAACAAGAATATTTGCAGAAACAGCCAAACCACCAAACCCAGTGTATAGACATAATTCCCCTCAACTCAAAATAAACACAAACAATTGAAAAAACACACACAATCACTACAATATAGATAATCACAATCAACAGAGAACAAATAAATAAAAACAATTTATTAAAAAACATCTATCACAATTAAATATGTAATTGTCCTCCATTAGACAATAAATTGTATCCTATAGACGGAAATAACCAATTTACACACACCGTAGGCAAACCTATACATGTTAAACCACACACACACACACACCATAACATAGAAGGAAAAAATCATAATTCAAGGAAACTTTCACTAAAATCCTTTTTTCTTTCTTTCCTTTCCTTTTTTTTTTTTTTTTCAAATCCTCCAGAAACCTATTCTTTGACAAATTTTGCACCCTACCCCCTACCAAAGGACCCCTTTCACTCATGCTTATACTTCCATTTGTATTTTACTTCCCTTCTTTCTTTTATTATTGCTTTTATCTACAAACCCTACATATAGACTTGATCTTTTAATCCCCCATGTATACACAAACACAACACAAGACAAAAGAAAAACTTTATATCAACTCTTAACTATTTCTAGCTACTGTCAAAAACCCTGAAAATAACTTGAGTTTTTGACCCAATAGAACCTACCTAAATGCACTCATACACACTATAGAACAACAAAATGCCATCTGGACCATTATTATGTATAGAAAAGGAATTTTCTATTTAAACCAAGAGAATTTTCTAGTGAATCAATTGAATCCTGATCTGTTGAACCCCACTTACACCATCACCACCCCTCTTTCATAAAAAACATATATATATATATATATATATATAAGAAGAAATTTTCTGACAGAAAATTCACAGCATATGAGAACACACTTTTTAAATATTTGGTAAGATTGACATACCAATCAAAAGCACTACTATATGACAAAACTTAAATCCATTTAATGTAACAATTATAAAAATATTCATTCCATTGCATTAAAGAAAAAAATAATGTTTAAATATACTCTTGTGCCTTTTCACTTTTACCTATATACATATATGTGTGTGTGTGTGTGTGTGTGTGTGTGTGTGTGTGTGTGTGTGTGTGTGTGTGTGTGTGTGTGTGTGTGTGTGTGTGTGTGCAAAAGGCAAACAGAAATAACAAAGCAAATAACACAGTTCAATGAAGAAATATATTATTAGTTTTACGCTTGATATAGTAGGGAAAGAGTCTTAACGTTTCGGACGCTAGTGCTTCATCAGAAAATAGAATGAGAAATTAAAGAATAAATAGAAAGACTGAGGGGATGGGCAGGGTGGAAATGGAAAAAAACTTTTTTTAGAGAAAAATAACAGGTTCACTCGTGTCACCATCTCTTGGAAAACTGTTGATGTTGGCGTTTTGTGTATGTGTGTGTATATATATCCAGGTGGAAGATAGACACAGTAGAGGAAGACCATGAAAAACATGGACGGAGGTAGTGAGAGCTGACCACAGATCGCTGAAGCTCACAGAGATGACGAAGGACCATGACAAATGGAGAGATACTGTACTGAAAAGGACCCATCCCACCCTTGCAAACAAGGAAAAGCGGACGTAAAATGTTGATGATGATGATGATGATAATGATGGGGATATATACACTGTACACTAAACATGATAAACAGTCACAAAGTTACAGAAAATACTGTAGATATCACACAGTTATAAATATCATACAATTATACAAGACATAAATATACAAGTGTTTTAAGGTTTTTTTTAAGTAGGAGTTAACCTAAGTAGTCCCATGACAAGCTTCTCCATTTTGTCTTATCATCTGCTTCACTAATGTCCTGGCTTTTATTTCCCCTTCCATCATCTTTATCCATGTCTTTCTTGGTCTTCCACTTCTTCTACTTCCACATTCATTCACATTACTCATCTCACCCAGTTACATTTATCCTAGCACATGAACTAACCATATTACATTTCTCTTCACAATATTCATCACTGGCTCTCTTTCTCTCAGCCAGTCACTTTTATCCTTCCTCGACATATGACCTAACCATATCATTACATTTCTCTTCACAACATTCATCACTGGTTCTATTCTCATCATTCTTGCAATTCATTGTTCATTGTTCTCTTTCGAAGAGATACTCCACTCATCCACAGAATCATTCTTATTTCCAGTCTTTCCAGTCTTTTCTGTTGTTCCATATTCATCACTCATGTCTTGCTTCCACATGTTCAGCATCACCTTTCTCTTCAGTTTTCAGCAACATTCTTTTTCTCATTAGCACACCACTTAGTTCCCAGAATTTTAATGCACATCTCACTCTAGCTATTGTCACCAAGTCTGATACACCTTCTCCATTTAACATATCTTCTAGGTAACAAAACGTTTTTACACCATTCCCAAGAACCAATTCAATACATTCTTCATATGTAGCTGCCTCCATACACACTTTCATCATCATTTAACATCCATTTTCCACGCTAGCACGGGTAGGACAGACTGTCTCTTTGTGAGAGATCTTGCTGGAGGACTGCGTTTAGCTCTTTGGCTTGGTTTCTATGGCTGGATGCCCTTCCTAATGCCAACCGCATTTACAGTGTGTGCTGGGTGCTTTTTGTCATGACACTTACACAACCACTTTACTGGGTACTTTTTGCAGTGTCACCAACACAACCACTTTACAGTGTGGGCTGGAGGTTTCATTGGATGTATACTTCAGCTTGTCTTCATTTTACTCTTAAATATTGCTGCCACGTAACATAATAGTCCTGTGTGTATCTGGTTTAGAATGTGTTAAGTATGTTTCTTTGTTTCATAAGTGACAACTAAACTGTTGATGCCAAGAAGAGCAGCCAAGCATTAAACATTGCCTCAAAAAAAAGGACCTCATGATGACTATTATGGTTTCTGATTTAGGCACTAGGCCAACAATTTTGTGAGAGGGGAAAGTTAATTAAATTGACCCCAGTACATTACTGGTACTTTATTTTATCAACCCCGTAACTTTGAAAGACAAAGCTAACCTTGGCAGGATTTAAACAGAACGTAAAGGGATTTAACTATATGCTGCAAAGCATATTGTCCTATGCTTTACCAATGATGAAGTATAATATATCAATATATAACTTATAAAATTATTCAACATTTCATATGTCATCATCATCATCGTTTTAACATCCGCTTTCCCTGCTAGCTAGGGTTGGATGGGTCTACATAGACAAAGTTAGTACTAAAGTAGGGCCACTGATCACTTGCATTATGCTTATATATGGTTTCACATTCTACTGGGGGCACAGGAAAGGTTGTCATATCTTTTGACACAACTGAAGGATCCTCCCAACCCTTTGTTTGGCAAGCAGTCTATGGCTGAATGCCTTTCCTAACACCAACCACTTTACAGCATATACTGAGTGTATTTATAATGTAGATATCACCAACACTGAGGAGTTAGTTGTGCCCTTGACACAACTGAAGGGTCCTTCCAACCCTTTATTTGGCAAGCTTTCTACAACTGGATACCCTTCCTATCACCAACTACATTACAGCATGCACTAGATGTGTTTATTGTGTATAGAGTAAAAATTAAAAAGTTAATGCCGTAAATTGTTAATTTCATTTACCTGTGACAGATGACAGGTGAGCTTGATATAATGAATTTAAGGTTACCTTACATACCTTACATCACTCAGAGAAGTTTGAAGTGACCTAAGAGAGACAGTCAACAGAGGACAGGAGTTTCAGTGATTACCATTCTGGTGATTATATTAACTCAAATGTCAGTGTCGCCTTTTTAGTGATCAATTATTTGATGATAGTTCTGGATAATCACAAATTAGTTATATCAGAAAGGCAATTACTCTAGTGAATTAGCATCAAATGTGTAACATAAGAAGATGAAGGCAGGGAGGGGGTGATGAGGGGGAAGGAGAGAGAGAGAGAGAGAGAGAGAGAGAGAGAGAGAGAGAGAGAGAGAGAGCGAGCGAGCGAGAGAAGGAGAAGAGAGAGGAGAAGAAGGAGGAGAGAAGAAGGAGGAGAGAAGAAGGAGGAGAGAAGAAGGAGGAGAAGAAGAAGAGAGAGAAAGAGAAGAACAAAAAAAGAAAAGAAGAAAAGTAGTAGAGAGACAGAGAGAAGGTGGTGCTGGTTTTGGTGAAAGAGGATGAGAATGAGGAGATGATGGTGAAAGATGAGGAAGAGGAGGAGGAGGACAGAATTGACTTTACCATATTAACAACCATGGAAAACAACAAACCCATGTGAATGACTGTTATAAGAATATTAGGAAAATGTAGAACATAGTATAAGAGAAAATAGGATGTTTTCATTAGCATTATATTAATGGAAGGTAGGGCAGTGGATTGACAGTATCAATAGAGCGCCAGACGCCATTCTTGGTGGCATAGAGTTACGCTCCTTTATGTTCTGAGTTCAAATCCTGCTGAGGTTAGCTTTGCCTTTCATCCTTACAGGGTTGATAAAATAAAGTACTAGTAATGCACTGGGGGTGGTTTAATCGATCCCCCCCCCCCTTCAAATTGCTGGCCTTGTGCTTAAAGTAGAAACAATTATATTAATGGGAGGTAGGGCAGTGGATTGGCAGTATCGGTAGACCGTCAGACACCATGCTTTGCGGCATAGGGTTATGTCCCTTTACGTTCTTAGTTCAAATCCTCTCAATTGTTCTGAGATGTAAAGAATCTAAGGTTTTAGGCTCTTACCTTTGTAGAATGTAGAATGCATTTTAGAATGCATTGTGCAGGCTTCCTTGAGGGGATGAGTATCTCAGTCTTCACAGCATTGATTTTCATTCTTGCCATGCAGCACTTGACTGCAAACCTTCCAATGAGTTACGTAGTACCCTGTCTCCTGCAAATTCCAGCCAACTGATTCTATACCTACCAGTCTTGATGCCACTTCCAACCTGGCTGCACATGTCAGTCCTGTTCATGAAAGTTGTGAACAGGAGAGGTGACATTACACACCCTTGGCAGAGTCTGACACTCTGATCAAATGGTTTTGACTTAGCACCATTTATCCAATCACAGATACTAGGATAATTTTATAGAGACTTCAAGGCAACAAGAAGCTATCCATTGATCCCATACTCCTTGTTAAGCCTCCCTGGTAAAATATATGCTGCATTTGGTAAAGAGATAGAGATTTTGTTGAGTCCAAGTTAGCTGACAAATAGTGTGGCTTTTGCTCCAGACAGCACAGTCAACCAAATATTCACTCTGCAGCAGGTCTTCAAGAAATTGTGGGAGTATATGCTTGTTTCATAGACCTCAAAAAGGCATACCACTGTATTCCACAGGACTTGTTGTAGAAGGTTACATTTCTAAATATCTCTAAATTCTTGATTATTTTCAAAATTCTTTGGAAATTATGTCTTTCAGTAGAAATATAGTAAAAAAAAAAAGGATTACGCATATTAATTGAATTCTCTTACAAACTTCACTATGGACTTATTGTCACCAACATCACTAGTTCCATTAGATTCCACATTTTACACCATTTATGCTATAATTCCCTAATTGGAATCCTGCCTCTCCCTGTCTCCTTCCCTACTCACTTCAATAAGGATGAAGATGGCTATCTGCTAGCCAATCAACAGACAGATATCTCCTTCACTTTCACCATTTTCTCCACTGGGACCATGAAGCATTGGCATGACAGGCTGTGATTTTGTTGGCTTTTTACACAATAAAATTTAGTGCCTCTTATGAATAGGTATTAATAGTTCTGTTAATTGAACAACTAGAACCCTTATTTATCTGAAAAGCAAGATCTATTCATGTGTGTGTTTTTGCTGTTTAAGTAAACAAAAACTTGGAGGTAGGTGGATGGATGGGGAAGAATGAGTTGTAAATGAAAATGTAATAAATTTTAACAATGTCTTTCTCCACTCTAGATCCTCAAGGAGTCCAACATAATTTAGCATAGTTGGAGTAAAAATATCAAGTCATTTGACCCTTACAGGTCAGAGAGTTTGTTTAGCTGTTTCAATGTTTATTCAGAGCAGCTGGTCAATGTACAGGTTTTGGTTGACACTAAAGAAGATTAGAGGACAGGTCTGTTGTATTGTGTGTATGTGTGTGAGTATATATATATATATATATATATATATATATATATATACTTACATACAATACAAGAGACCTGTCCTCTCTCTCTCTCTCTCTCTCTCTCTCTCTCTCTCTCTCTCTCTCTCTCTCTCTCTCTCTCTCTCTCTCTCTCTCTCTCTCTCTCTATATATATATATATAGAATCTATATATATATATATATATATAGTCCCACCCTTGCAAGCAGGGAAAAAGCAGCCTTAAAATGAAATGATGATGATGATGATATATATATATATATACAATGCTTCAAGAAACTACAAATTCCATATATATATATATGCCCCCATCCCCTCCCACTGCAAAGTGGTCTTGGAGGTGTCCCGACAAAAAAGCACCCAGTCCACACTGTAGAGTAGTCGTGTAGGTGTAGGCGCCACAGTAAAAAAGCATCTAATACTCACTGTAAATTAGGCTGGTGTTAGGAAGGGCATGCAGCTGTAGAAATCAAGCCAAAATTAGTTCCTGTATAAACAAGACATGGTCACCTGACCTGGTATTGCCAACAACAGGACAACCCGTCTAACCCATGCTAGTGTGGAAGAATGGACGTAAAATAATGATGATGATGATATATATATAGAGTGCCCACAAAATACTAACTCTTTCAATTGCACAGAGGGCTCTATAGAAATAGTGGACAGCTTCCGTTACCTGGGTGACAAAATCAGCAGTGGGGGAGGGTGCTCTGAAAGTACAGTAGCTAGAGTCAGAACTGGATGGAAAAAGTTCAGAGAGCTTATACCACTATTAGCCGCTAAAGGGTTCTCCCTAAAAATGAAAGGCAGGTTGTATGATGCCTGCATACGAACAGCAATGTTGCATGGCAGCGAGACCTGGGCATTGTGCGCAGAGGATATACGCAGACTAGAGAGGAACGAAGCTTGCATGCTCCGCTGGATGTGTAATAGTAATATACGTGAACGGCAAAGCATAAACGAACTAAGGAAAAAATTAGAAATAAGAGGGATCAGATGTTGTTTACTCGAGAGAAGGCTACGTTGGTACGGACACGTGATGCGCATGAAAGTCGATAGCTGTATAACAAAGTGCAGGGCAATAAAGATAGACGGTAGCCACGGAATAGGCAGACCTAGAAAATCCTGGGACGAGCTGATAAACTCCGACCTCACACACTTACACCTCTCCAAGACAATGTCACTGGACCGAGACCTTTGGCGGTACTCAGTAATAGAGAAGACCCACCTTACCTAAATACATAGTAAAATCTACTACAGCCAGTAGGCATCTCTAACAAAATACACCCCCGTCCCACCATCCACACCCCCATCCACACCACCCCCTCCTATGTAAAGTTATGTTGGTGCCACAACATCCAGGCCGAAACAAATGAGATCGTGTAGGTGTCACGACAAAAAAACACACAGTCCACGCTGTAATGTGGCCGTGTAGGCAACACGGTAAAAACCTCCCAGTCCCACACTGTAAATGTGGTTGGTGTTAGGAAGGGCATCCAACTGTAGAAAACCTGCCAGACAGTCCTATGCGAGCAAGACAATCACTCTTGCCTGAAGTGGGAATACCCCCGTCCAAACCCATGCAAGCGTGGAACACGGACGTTAAACGTTGATGATGATGATGATGATGATACATATACACACTCACACACACATATATATATGCAAAATCTCTCCACATATACTGACCCCTAAAAACACAGATGTTCAGTTTTTCTTTAAATAGCGTTGGTGCCAGTAGTCTGGAGAAACTGACCAACTTGAGGTTAGATAAGATTTTCTTAAACCCATTCTGCTCTCATTTCTCAGAAGAGAAAGACTTTGCACAGAGTTGCTCTAGCAAGCACATAGAGGTAGTTCTTCAGCTCTCTCGACAAGGATGGCACCTCGATAACAGTTAGTTCAATACATCCTGTCAGACTACTACTGGAGATAGTTGCTTCTGCCAAGACCCACTACAAAGAGTATTTGCAGGCTCTACCCGCATGAATCTCAAAGGAATATGTGGGCAAAGAAGAAGGAGGAGAAGAAGAACATTCTCATTAAGTTGGTGTTTAAAACATAATTTAAGAAAGGTTCTTACATAAAATTATGATGGAAGGTTTCTAGATAAATATAAACATTTTAAAACAACTGTCTTTGTGTCATAGACTTGGTTTTAGAGAGTTTGTTATCTAAAGGGTTAATTGTTTTGAGTACTGAAGAATATAACATTTTACAGATATTGCCAATCCACATGCTAGCATGGAAGATGGATGTTAAACAATGATGGCAACGATGATGACGACGATGATGATGATGATGTTTATCCTTTTTTCAATTTACAAGGAAATTCGTATTTTCTGGCATGTTTACATGCCTATATATTAGATATGTGTATATATTTATACACATTGGAGCAGTCTCTATTACACATTCTGTACTTATACAGATATAACTTTATCATACACTTTGGCTGCTAGTGCACTTTTTACTGTGTGTGTGTGTGTGTGTGTGTGCGTGTGCGTCTGTATCTGTGTGTGTGTGTGTGTGTGCGTGCGTGCGTGTGTGTGTATGTGTGCGTGTGTGTGTGTATGTGCGTGTGTGCGTGTGCGCGTGTGTGTGTATGTGTGTGTGTGTGTGTCTTTCTGTTTTCTCTACCCACTACTCTTTCTATTTGTCTATCACTTTGGGTGGGGGAATGAGGGTGTTAGTGTATGTGTATTGGAAGGGAGATACGTAGCTGAATGGCTATGAATGATGATGTTGCTAGGGAGATTTTCACACTTTGTTTGTTCAGGGATCTCATTTCTTGCTGCCCACCTACCCTGGTAACCTCTACCACTATCACCAACACACATTCTCCCTTTCAGCTGCTGACATTGCCACAACTAATGCAATCTCTTCTACTACTACTACTACCACTACAACTATATCTATTATCACCATAATCATTAACATCCCCATTTTTCAGAATCCTCCTCATTTTCCTTCTTGTTACCCTCACACCCTGCTAGAAATAGCAGTCAAATACCCTTTAACATGTTTGATACCAAATTACCTGAAACCATTCCTGGTTCTCTTGAGTCAAACCTGTTTGTTTTAAAGTGTTCATATATATATATTCAAAAGGCTTTTAT
The DNA here is from genome assembly GCA_964016885.1 of Eledone cirrhosa. Classification (NCBI taxonomy): domain Eukaryota; kingdom Metazoa; phylum Mollusca; class Cephalopoda; order Octopoda; family Eledonidae; genus Eledone; species Eledone cirrhosa. The sequence continues at coordinate 313,052,052 of OZ024742.1, forward strand.
CATAATTTTACGCAAGAACCATTGTTAAGTTATGTTCCAAACACCAGCTTAATGAAAAAGTTAGTCATATGATTTAATCCCACCAAATTCTTGATTATTTTTAAAATGATTTGAAAACTTTAAGTAGTGTCTTTCATGAGAAATATGATAATGAAAGATCAGACCTCTAAAAACCCAAATGTAGAGTACCATGAAAAAAGTGCCCCAAAACGGGGAGAAATGAGGCAAAATGGGGAGATTTTACATAATGAAAGCTATACCCATTTTCACAAGAGAAGAAATCTCTTACCCACCCTAAAGTGGATTGGAGATCTCCCCACCAGATGGGGAGAGTTGAGAGGTCCAAAAGATGATAAATCTGATCCAATTTTACAAGCAAAAAGGACACTGGTT
>OZ024742.1:313064944-313117444 GCA_964016885.1 Eledone cirrhosa
CGATTTGTCCTGTTATGAGCAATGCCAGGTCAGGTGACCATGCCTTGCTTATATAGAATGGATGTTGGCTTGGTTTCTACAGCTAGATGTCCTTCCTAGTACCAACCTCATTTACAGTGAGTACTGGGTGTTTTTTTTTTTCGTCACACCTACACGACCACTTTACAGAGTGGACTGGATGCTTTTTGTCGTGACAGCTACACAACCACTTTATAACTGACAATAAATTTATATTTCAGACTAAATATGGTGATCAATTGAAACAATAACAAAGGTTGATAGAATAGTCACTACTGGACTAATGCAGTAGCTAGTGTAGAATATGCTATAGACCCTGCATTTCAAGGTTCCCAGCTAACTGCTTTATACTATAGTAATACTAAGCCTCTGATTTTCAAATAATTTTGAAAATAATCAAGCATTTGGAGGGATTTAGTAATATAACTTTCTTATTATTAAGCTGATGTTTAAAGGGCGGTGGATTTGTAGTATCGGTAGAGAGTCGGACACCATGCTTTGCAGTATAGAGTTACGGCCCTTTACAGTCCGAGTTCAAATCCCGCCAAGGTTAACTTTGCCTTTCATCCTTACGGGGTCGATAAAATAAAGCACCAGTAACATACTGGGGTCGATTTAATTGACTTTCCCTTCCCCCCAAATTACTGGCCATGTGCCTATACTAGAAATAATTATTAAGCTGATGTTTGGAACTTAAATTTTCTAACATGAAATTATGATAGAAGGGTTTTAGATAAATATCTTCCTTTTAACCTTTAGTATTTAAACCGACCATATCTGGCCAGAATTCTCTCACTTCTTTCTGTTGAAACTAGCCATAACTGGCCCCTCAAATCGACTTTAAGGTATTGTTCTCAAAATAGATAATATGAAAATCTCAGATTCGATAATATGTGAGATAATTATGTGAGATAAAGCCTTTACCACGAAAATACAATAGTATATAGAGAGTAATGTGAATGCTGAAGGGTTAAAATATACAGCTCTGTATCAGACAACCTGTGGCAATTTCGATTAGTTTGGTATCAAAAGGGTTAACTTTTATGAACAACTGAGTGTTTTAACCTTTTTGTGATATTTTTAATGAAATACATTCTATTTCAATTGATTAATGAAGAATGTTACGAGATTTACTAAAATTATTAATTATTTCGTTATATGGTTCATATATAAAATTATGTTGGAAGATTTAATTTAAATAGGAACCCTTTAAAAAGGATGGTTCTGTTTCATAGAACCAGAGCTGCATTTGACTGGGTTGGTGTAAAAATTGTTAAAGTTGTTCCATTACTCCAGAAGTTCCCAGCATTTTTCATCTTGTTTATCCCATGGCAATTTTTACTCCCATCCTGTTTTGTTCATTAATTTAGCAACCAACAAATGAGAAATTCGAAAATACAGACAAAAAGAGAGAATGACTGACAAGGATTCAGCGATGTTAACTTTTTCTTTCTTCTTTGTCTTTCATTTGTAAGAAGTATTAATTACAGATTGTTATGTTTAAAATGATACAAATAAAATAAATCAGTATTTTAGTAAACAATTTCCTTCTCAATTTCTGACTGTTGGGTCCCATTTGCTTATAATAGTGAGAGATGGCGAGAGTGAGAGAGATGGAGGCAGTGACCATACCAGTATTTTTGAAGTATTTTGTAGAGTTATATATCAGGTCTTAGAATGATCTAAATCAATAGTTCTTAACCGGGGTCCATGTAACATTACTAAAAGTCCACAACCACAAAAAAAAGCAAATTGTTGGTCAACAGTAATATTTTAGTGGTCCATAGAACAATTTCATTTCAGAACGGTTGTTACAACTGAGAATTAGAATTTCTAAAGTAATCTACGCCACATTAAAATACTAAAAATAGAAATATTCATGTAACTTTGGTTCTTTAGATGGCTATCATCAAAATTAATGCTACTCTAATAGAAATTTGGTAGTTTTCTTCGTTTATGGTACAATGTATATCAAAAGATATAAGGATCAACTCTCATACCGTGACATTTTGAAGTAATTGAATAAATCTGTACTTTTAAAAAAATGTATTAATTACTCAGATATTTAAAATGGTATTATGAATTATTTTACTAGTGTGCATAAATGTTCCATAGAATTTAGTCGCTAAACACAAGTTTATAATCATTAAATTAGTTTTACTTCAAAATAAAGCATATACAATTCCTAAACATATCTATACATAAAATAAAAAATAAGATAAGTTGTTTTTTTTTTCATCGAATGATTATGGAGGGTCCACTAAAAAAAAATTAAGAGTAAAAGTGGTCCATAGGTTAAAAAAGGTTGAGAACTACTGATCTAAATAGAATTAGTGGATTGAAAAAAATGTATACAAATACAGAATTAGTAGATTTACCCCCTGTTGGGAACCTTTGCAATATTTGGAAGTCTTCAGAGGTCATGTAGATTGGTGTCAAAAAGGTTAACTCTTAATATCATGTAATGATTTAGCAGAAAATATCTAATAATGGGTTTATTAATTCAAATATTTTTACGAGTGGACAGATTGTTGTCAAAATTTGCAGTATTAGAATAAATCAAAGAATTGAATTTTTAATGTGATGCAGTCATAGTGCTGTTTTGTACTTTTCAATAATCTCTTGTTAATGTGGTTTTATGTGGTACAGGATGTTCAGATCTAAATTAATCAAATGACAACTATCAAATTGAATGGCAATAGTTTATGAGCAGATTTACAGTACTTTATTTTTGTTGGATGTTAATTCAGAGATTTGCTATTCTATTTCTGTATTTCGAAGGCATTAAACTTGTTATACAACAATTGAGCTTAATTTACTTCAAATTTCTCATTAATACATCAGATTATTACAAATATATCGTAGACGCCATAATTCAAACCATCCATGTTAAATCAAATGGGGATTTTTAAACAGATAAGTGCTATTTTATTGTGTCCAGTTTCTACTTTAACCTTATGCCATCAATCAAAAGTATATCCTAAATAGTAATTATAAATTGATATAGTCACACTTTCAAAGTTACACCATGAAAACAAATCTCCATTTATGCATCAGGAGAGAATATTTAACTTGTATATCTTAATCACTTAAATAACAACGCTCTGCATTAGGAGATTCACATAATATTGTAGCTTAGTGTTTTTAGGTTTGGTTTAAAATGAAATCATCTCTAGAGGAAGACCCCACCTCATTCATATTTGACACATAATGAACCAACTCTAAGTCATCATCATCCAATTTTAACTTTCTAAATGTCTGAAAAACATCAACTAGTTGGTAAATATCAAGTTTTAGTGTACTTTACAATAATTTATTCACTGAATTTGAACTTAACATTACTAAACTGCTTGTTCAATATTATATCTACTTAACTATTTCAGTTCTAGAATCTTGCCTTTTTATTCATAACGTGGTTTATATATTATGTATACAACATCATCATCATCATCATCATCGCTTAGCATCTGTTTTACATGTTACTGTTAACAAAGGTTGTATGTGTTCAAGCAAAGCCTTTCGGTATGCTGGGGCCCCCGATATGTAATTACATGCTTGACCGAGTGCATTTTATTGTGGCACAAACACCAGAGAAGTTGTCATAGACACAGCTGGGTTTCTACAGTTGGATGCCCTTCATATCACCAACCCCTTAACAATTTATATAAACAAAAAAAAATGAGATGCTGAAGGCATCTGGCTCGGTGGGACACACCTTGGTCACCCGGATAGTTAACCAAGTCGTACAGAATGGGGTTGTTCTGAAGGACTGGCATAGCAGCATCATCGTTAACTGTTATAAGGGTAAAGGAGATGCCCTAGATAGGAGTAACTATAGAGGCATTAAACTAATCGACCAGGTCATGAAGGTCACGGAAAAAGTAATAGCGCAACTAATCAGAGAGAGAATTGACCTAGATGAAATGCAGTTCGGGTTTGTGTCAGGCAAAAGTACCACAGACGCTCTTTTCATTGTACGTCAACTACAGGAGAAGTACCTAGCTAAAGGTAAACCCCTCTACTTAGCTTTTGTCGACTTGGAGAAAGCCTTCGACAGAGTCCCCCGTTCCATTATCTGGTGGGCCCTTAGAAAACAAGGTGTCGACGAATGGCTTGTGAGAGCTATACAAGCCATGTATAAAGAAACAGTCAGCAAGGTTAGAATTAACAACGAATATAGTGAAGAGTTTAGCGTAAAAGTTGGCGTCCATCAGGGCTCTGTTCTCAGCCCCCTACTATTTATTATTGCCCTTCAGGCTATAACAGAGGAGTTCAAGACCAGCTGCCCATGGGAACTCCTATACGCAGACGACCTGACACTCATAGCTGAATCAATGGCCGAGCTAGAGAAGAAATTCCAAACATGGAAGCACGGCCTAGAATCAAAAGGCCTTAAAATTAACCTGGTTAAGACTAAAGTTCTAGTTTGTAGGAAAGAAAATAAGGCAGCGGTCCCTTCCGGGAAATGGCCATGCTCAGTGTGTAGGAAAGGCGTAGGTAGAAACTCCATTTTATATCCCAAATGCAAAGTATGGGTGCATAAAAGATGTAGTGGGATCACAGGTAAGCTAACTAAGAACTTAGATTTTACATGTGGCCGGTGCTCTGGTGCAATAAGTAGCAGCGAGTGCCCACAAAATACTAACTCTTTCAATTGCGCAGAGGGCTCTATAGAAATAGTGGACAGCTTCCGTTACCTGGGTGACAAAATCAGCAGTGGGGGAGGGTGCTCCGAAAGTACAGTAGCTAGAGTCAGAACTGGATGGAAAAAGTTCAGAGAGCTTATACCACTATTAGCCGCTAAAGGGTTCTCCCTAAAAATGAAAGGCAGGTTGTATGATGCCTGCATACGAACAGCAATGTTGCATGGCAGTGAGACCTGGGCATTGTGCGCAGAGGATATACGCAGACTAGAGAGGAACGAAGCTTGCATGCTCCGCTGGATGTGTAATAGTAATATACGTGAACGGCAAAGCATAAACGAACTAAGGAAAAAATTAGAAATAAGAGGGATCAGATGTTGTTTACTCGAGAGAAGGCTACGTTGGTACGGACACGTGATGCGCATGAAAGTCGATAGCTGTATAACAAAGTGCAGGGCAATAAAGATAGACGGTAGCCACGGAATAGGCAGACCTAGAAAATCCTGGGACGAGCTGATAAACTCCGACCTCACACACTTACACCTCTCCAAGACAATGTCACTGGACCGAGACCTTTGGCGGTACTCAGTAATAGAGAAGACCCGCCTTACCTAAATACATAGTAAAACCTACTACAGCCAGTAGGCATCTCTAACAAAATACACCCCCGTCCCACCACCCACACCCCATCCACACCACCCCCTCCTATGTAAAGTTATGTTGGTGCCACAACATCCAGGCCGAAACAAATGAGATCGTGTAGGTGTCACGACAAAAAAACACACAGTCCACGCTGTAATGTGGCCGTGTAGGCAACACGGTAAAAACCTCCCAGACCCACACTGTAAATGTGGTTGGTGTTAGGAAGGGCATCCAACTGTAGAAAACCTGCCAGACAGTCCTATGCGAGCAAGACAATCACTCTTGCCTCAAGTGGGAATACCCCCGTCCAAACCCATGCAAGCGTGGAACACGGACGTTAAACGTTGATGATGATGATGATGATGAAAGAGAAAAAAATATCTGGCTAATATTTATTTACAAAATATCAGTTTTAATTATTTTAATCTCATTTATTTATTTATTCAATTTAAATTTCTGTATATTGCTAATCTGGAGAGGGATGGGCTTAAAATTCCCAAGAAATGCTATATGTCAATATGGCACCCTTACAACTATCAGGAGTTACGGGGCCATACCATATTGCTAATAAGCTGTGACAGACTCGGGGATGTATCTAGTACTTCTTACAGTTGAGAAAAAAAAAAGTAGACAGAGATAAGTGAATAGAAAAAGAAAAAAAAAGAAAAGAAAAGTTGTCTCTATAAATTGTTATGTACTTGCATTTATCTCTACTATGCATTACATAATATTGAGATACATGCTACTTCTGAATTTAAATTTTTTAAGGTATGTATGTATGAACTGATAACTCCTGATGAAGTCATAGGAGTGCTGTATTGATATACAATTCTAGGGATTTGTTTATAACCTGGCAGAGCCCTTCTCCTCTTCAGGTCTGAATACAGCAGATTTCTTCCAGAGAAGGATAGAGAGTAAGAGAAAGGAAATGAGAAAGAGACATGGAGGAAGAATAACCCCAGAATTGGACAGGTACTTTTTTTATCGACCTTGAATGGATGAAAGGTAAAGTTGACCTCAGCGGGAATGAACTCAGAGAGTAGAGAGCAAAAACAAATACCACAGAGCACTATCTGATGACTCTGCCAATTCGCCACCTATTCTTTAAGATAAGCAGCCTATTGACTCATATTAACCATTTCAAAACTGCCCCGATTCTATGATGGCTAACCTCTTGTATAAAAGTATTTATATTTAAACCAAAAATACTGTTATGAAAGAATACTTTTGTTAAGCTATTTACTGAATTCAAACTTATTGATATGGTTATTTATTTTACTAAGTCCCTTCAAATATTTAATTATTTACAAAATTAATTGAAAAACATAGATGAGTATTTCATTAGAAATTGGTGGTGGTGGGGGAAGGTTAAATTACCAACTAAATAAATTATATTTGATGCAAAAACAATCTTTATACAATCAACCATTTGAGAACAAAAATATCTGGTAATAAAAATCATTGTAAGAATATCTTTCTATTAATTTGGTAACAAATAAAATCATGTCAACAAATGAATTCCATACAAAATTAATGAATTAAAAACTATCTATCGATTCAACATCTATCGATCTAGGGCGGGTAAAATTCCCGAGATCCATGGACGAGTTCTCTCCAGCCGTCTCTGTCCCTCATTATCGCTGCCATGTCCTGCGTCTCCAACAGACCAGTGTCTGTCCTTAGGACATCAATATACGGCCACTTAGAACCACTCACATATGTTTTGTGTGCATGTGTATGAATATAGACACCATGGCTACTAAAAGTGTTGTCTCAAAAGTCCCAAAACGTGGGCGGAAAGGTACCAAAATACATACAAATGTACCAAATCCAATTACACCTATAGGAAACTTCAATAATACTTCAAAAAGAAAAACGTGTTAAACTTACCTTGTATGTTTACTTAAGATGCTATATCTTTGTTTACACTCACCTTCCTGTACTAGCCTTTTTCTTGTAGTTTCAGGTTCAGTTGTTGTAAATGTCATTTGGTGCAGTATATATTTTCCAGCAGAGATTTTTAATGAAGTAGGATTTTTTTAAGTACTGCCATCTTAGTTCTTATGTTATTGTATGTATGGATCTGTAACTTCCAGCGGAGTCATAGGGGCACTGTAGTGACAATTCATCATGTTTTGGATGTCTTAAACTTGACAGAGCCCATCACCCCTGGTCTGAATATAGGCTATTTCTTCTTCTTAGAGAGAGAAAGAGAGAACAAGAGAGTGGAAGTAAAAAGGAGATATAAAGGAAGAATCAATCCCAGTATTGAAATGGTACTTTTTTAATGAACCTCAAAAGAATGATGGCAAAGTGACCTTGGTGCGATCTGAATTCAGAGTGTAGAGAAATGAAACGCCCACTGTAAAGCATTCTATCCGACATAACAAACTTGCCAACTAGCTGCCTTCATTTATGATATTAAGAAATGAAAAAAAACCTCTTTCTGCAGTTACTCAGGTATGTGGTAACACAATAAGTATATATCTTAAGTACTGGTATTGAGCATCACTTGGTATCGATGCCTCCTAGATGGACATCACTATGAGAAACGATAATTAAACATGAGTGGGTGGATGGTCCACTCCTGCTCAAGCCTTGACTTAAAAATGTTGACTGAGGATGCATCAACTGTTTCTTGTCTAAGGTTGTTCCAGTGGTTGATCGCACATGCCACCATATTTTTCTTGAGAGCCAGAAAGCCAATATTTCTCAGGTTTAGTTTTTTTATCATGAGGTACATCTTACAAAGTCAGTTACCTCTACTTCCTGCTTATTTGTTTATAGTGGTCTTTATTTACAAGGCTGGAATATTCCATTATCAATATTATTATCTATTTTGATTTACCTTCAGAAACCTTGGTTGAATCTAAAGCCTCAAGTCGTCGTAAATTTACAAACATATCACATGACATGAAGTGTTGCATCAATTCTTTAGAAAAATACACATTGAAAGAAATTTAATATTTCTAGTTTAAATTCTTGTAACTCCACTTAGGAAATTACTGCAGAGTTTTCTCTCAAAATATTGTCTACCGTGGCACTATAAAAGAGGTGTTCAATTTTAAGATTTAAGGAAGGATCATGCACTCTAAGTTTGCTGATATCACTAGGTTTCAACAATTCTACTTTGATGAAGCTACTGAGAATAACTTTCATTTCAGTGTTAATGGAATTTTTTAATTTATGAATTCTAAATCTTCCTGCTTGGAAATCTGAACTGAGCTTATTAATGTCTGACAAAATATAAATAAGGAAAGCAAGATAAATTTTTGCCATTTGGGTTTTGTAATTCTCTTAATATTATAGAAGCCATGTGAAAACCATTTTACGATGATGCTGATGTAAAACAAAACAAAAGTGTTAGATACTGAATGTACATCTGAATCTGCGTGTACATGTATTTTTTCTGTTATTTTAATTCAGCCTCACTTTCATTTTTAATAGATATTAATTTCAATTCTTATATCCCAAACATAAATATTTCATCTGATGAGCATACTGGACGTTTCTGTTAGGATTGTCTAATTTCCTGAAACCTTTGGGAATGGAATAATTATCTTGTGTTGTTTATTATCTAATAAAATAGCTCTGTACTATATATAGAGCACTCTTCTCTCCTTTACCTTTTCTACAGAAATACATAACACACACACAGCCAACTCACAGACAACGAAGGACAAACACGGACAGAGATATGAACTCTCCTCTCTAAATATGTATATAAAAACTAATAATTTTTCTTCCTCTTTTTATTATTCCTATAAATATGCAACATAACTACATTATGCATATTCGCAGTTTAAAAAGCTTATAATGCTGAAACCAGTACCATTATTAAATGCGGAAATATCCACTTTATAAATAGATGTTTTGATATTATACTGAAAGAATCTCTTCAGCATTTTTTACTTAAAAATCTTTTTCCTCTCTACTATTTGTTTATATATATATATGGAGACACATGGCTTAGTGGTTAGAGCATTGGGCTAGCAATCGAAAGGTTGTGAGTTCAACACTCGGACCGGGTGATGTGTTGTTTCCTTGAGTAAGACACTTTGTTTCACATTGCTCCAGTTTACTCAGCTATAGAAATGAGATGATAGGACTGGGGTCCCTATCATTCCACTGCAAAGTGGACGCGTAGGCACCACGGAAAAAAAAAAGCACCCAGCACTCACTGTAAATGAGGTTGGTGTTAGGAAGGGCATCTAGCTGTAGAAATCAAGCCAGAATCAGTTCCCGTATGAGCAACACAAGGTCAGCCGACTGGACACTGCCCACAACAGGACAACCCATCTAACCCATGCTAGCATGGAAGAACGGACGTAAAACGGTGATGATAATGATGATATATATATGCCAATTTCTGTGTATATGTGTATAACCAGTTGGCGCCTACACCAGTGATCCGATCATGATGAAACTTTACATACGTGTTAAGCTAATATTCAGAAACAGGACTGGCCAATTGGATTTCAATAAAAAAAATCAATAATGATACCCCTGGGGACATCTTTACAATGGAGGAGGAAAGAGAAGACGTTTCAGTGAGAGAGGGAGAAGAGGAGATACTACTACTTTATGTTAAACCCTCCCTCCCACTACCCCCTTCCTCCTCCCACAACTCAGTCCTCCAAAACGAGGCAACACCTTATTAGAAATATGCAATGCACGTTCTTGATTGTTCTCCATTCTGTAGAGAAAGAGGGAGAGGGTATGAGAGAGAGTGGGAGAAAGAAGAGCGGGCATGAGAGAGAGTGGGATTGAGAAAGAAAGAAAGAGTGAGGGGGATTGGGGAGAGGAGAAAATGATAGCAGTGTTCGATAACTTTAACTTTTATTTATTTATTCTTTACACACTGTTTCCTCAACCTTACGTCTCTTTCTCTCTCTCTCTTTCACACTAGACGTACTGTGACTGTGTGTGTGTTGTGTGTGACCGGGGAAGTTACAATGTCCGCACACACACATCTCTCTCTCTCTCTCTCTCTCTCTCTCTCTCTCTCTCTCTCTCTCTCTCTATATATATATATATATATATATATATATAAAACTGAGGATGTGTGCGTGTGTATGCCGGTACCCACATAACTGTTCGCAACCGAATTCTTCAAATTTGGAACAAACATGCGTTATGTTCCTAGAAGTGTTGTGGCCTCATAAAACTTTCAAGTTTTTATCTAATGCGGCCCCAAGGTAGACGAAGGGTGTCTCTGGATCAACATGACAATCACGTCACATGTACGAAACTTAAATAATTGTTGGTTAACATTTTACTCATTTCAGTGTGTTACGTCTTCTTTCCTTAGAGAATGCTTCCCAGGAAGGATCCACCATTGGTCGAAAAACGGTGAAAGCTGAGAGAGAGAAAAGAAGAAAAAGCAAATGAATCGTCAATGGAGGCAGCAATTAGATGATCGCAAGATGTTGAACGTAAAGCTACTGCAAGAGCGTTAGAAAACTCCGAGCAGCGTTGTATTTAAGACATAGGTTACTTATGTACTCCGGAGGGTCATGGGCACTTTCTTTTTTCCAGATATTGCTTATGGCCTACAAATAAATTTGCAGGCATGCACTTGCGCAGAAATTCAGGTAGGGTACACCTTGGGGGGGGGGGGGCAGTAAACCGACTTAATGAATGTTGAAGTTAATATCGTCAATGCAACAAAACCTCATAACTGCTTGAGTTGGTGTTTGGTTTTCACGAAGCGAGACGTATTGGTTACCCATGGCTTATAAACGAAGGTGAACACATGAACTTTTACTTGAACTTATCAAGGGGACCCCGGGGGGGGGGGGGGGTAGTAAGCCCCTTCGACTTATCTATTGAAGTTCACATTAACACTGTATTAGTACCTGATAACTTTTGAAGTTTACGTTCGATTTTAACTTTACCGGACACATTGATTACCCATTGCCTAAAGATGACGTTGAAGACACTGTCTATACTCGGAACAAGCAAGGGGACCCCAGGGGGCAGTAAGCCCCTGCGAGTCATTTATTGAATTTGGCTATTGTAATGCAGCAAAGCGTATAGCTTCGATAATTGGTAGTCCAATAAAACGAATTTCGACTTAGTTGTTATTCATGTAGTACAGATGAAGATACTGTGAAGCACATTTACTTTCATTTCAATTCAGACAATGAGCCCAATTCATTAACCTAGAAAAGTTCAAACTACCACAATAAAAAAGCACCATAATCTTGGGAATTTATACTTGATTCTTACAAAAACTAAACGAAATGGTTATTGCCTGCCATAAGATAAAGCACCACACATTCGTTATCACTTGAATTTTGCAAGGGAACCCCTAGGGAAGGCTGTGAGCCCCTTTGGACCACTTTTAAAGTTCATATTATGGTTGCAGTAAAGTATTTCAACTTCTGGAAATAAAAGTCAATTTAAACGAAAGTTGACCCATCGGTTACTCATGTCCTACAAATGGAGTATCGAATTTCTAAACCCCCCTGACTTAACTTTAGTTTGTTTAGTTAACTTTAGGATGATTGAATTTAATTTTGCACCCGGTTGTCTCCCCGTATAATTGCACCACAATAAAGTGCGGAATGGGGAGTTAATTTTTTTCCCTTGAACTTTGGCGTCATTTCACACTCCTAACCAAGAAAGCGCAATTTAACCCAGGCGTAAATTTTAACTGTTTGTGAATTGTGCTATTTCACACTCATGCCTAAACTGTGCGAATGATTGATTAGTTTTTGCACCCGGTTGTCTCCCCCGTTTAATTGCACCTCAATTAAGTGCGAAATGGCGACCTCTGGCCAACCACACATCAGTGAGTTGTGTTCAGTAGATTTCCTCACACTTATTTGTATTATCTAACCAATCAGACAACTCGAGTGTTGTTCATTGAGCGAAATCACTCCTATTTATATCGGTCAAGTCCGACCTAAGATCACACTTCTTTTTTGGCTTATGACAAGTGGTAGGTTTTTTTACATGCGTACTCTCATAAGCTACCCCATGTTTCTGAAACGCATGCTTCTTCAACATTTGTCACCTTAAGGAGGTTTAGTTAATGTGTTTATTGTCATAAGGTTCCAGTTTATCATGCTGTGATTTTTCGGCCATTTTTGCATGTATCCTTTCAATGGTTAGTACTTACTTATTGCTATGTTTGAACTGAACAAATATACTGACATTTATATACCTACCACTGTAGCCACACTATTTAATTTCCTTTATGACAGGTAGTCCATACGCTGCGTTGCCCCTAACTTAAAACCTGAAATTTGACTGGGACACAAAATCTTGCAAAACATACCCACATTCTCAGACCAGATAGATTTATCACATTTTTTTTAGATTTTCTTACCGTGTTTAGATTTATCACCGTGTTTAGATTTTCTTACTTAAACGTTATTTGTCCACTATTTATCGTTCTCCCTGGTTAATTTTCACGCGCACGAGAGGATGAAGGACGACGCGCCGTTCGACGAAGCAGGGACGCCACTGCTCACGCGCGAGAGGATGAAAGACGGCGCACCGTTCGACGAAGCAGGGATGCCACTGCAACAGCCACTGCTGGCGCTCAAGAGGATGAAGGACGACGCGCCGTTCGACGAAGTAGGGACGCCACTGTAACATCCGTTGCTCGCGCTTGAGAGGATGAAGGACGACGCGCCATTCGACGAGGCAGGGACGCCTCTGCAACAGCCACTGCTCGCACTCGAGAGGATGAAGGACAACGCGCTGTTCGACGAAGAAGGGATGCCACTGCAACAGCCTCTGCAACAGCTGCTGCTCGTGCTCGAGAGGATGAAGGACGACGCGCCGTTCGATGAAGCAGGGACGCCACTGCAGTATCCACTGCAACATCCGCTGCTCGCGCTCGAGAGGATGAAGGACGACACGCCGTTCGACGAAGCAGGGACACCACTGCAACAGCCGCTGCACGAAATACTGAAACCATAGAGCAACGACGTGGCCGACTTCTGCAAAGTGAACAGCGGCGATTATCGTAACGTGGCATTTCTAGGACTTGCAATTCATGATGGTTGTTGAAGGCCTTTAACTACGACCCCTTCTCCGACTACGCTGTGCTTGCCTAGAAATCTGCACGTCTACAAGTCCCTTGACTCTATGGCTGATCCGGACGAAGTTGCTAATTACCCCACAGAATTTCTTAACTCCCCAGACCCTCCTGGATTGCCACCAGACTTGCTGCGACTTAAGAAAGGTGCCTCTATCATGCTCCTTAGGAATTTGGAACCCCGAAGGCTTTCCAACGGCACGCGTCTGGTCGTCCAAAAGGCAATGCCTCATGTTATTGAGGCAACAATACTTACAGGATGTGGTAAGGGGGATACTGTCTTCATACCAAGGATACCTCTCATTCCATCCGGTAAAGAAATTCCTTTCACATTCAGAAGGCTGCAATTCCCTCTCCGGCTCAGTTTCGCCATGTCGATTAACAAATCACAGGGTCAGACGCTGACGGTCGTAGGGCTTAATTTAGAAGAACCGTGCTTCTCCCATGGTCAACTATATGTTGGCTGCTCTCGAGGGGGGGGGGGGTCCCTACATCTTATTTACACATTTTTTGGACATTCCAGCGTGATCTTGCCAAAGCCGTTTTTATGGCCACCGACTGTTACATGCTTTTCTAGGTTACAATCTCAAATAACAAGCAAAGCAAAAAAAAGGCCCTCTTCAGGGCTACCAAGTTTAAATTGTTACCATCGGATTCGTCTTTGCTGGCAGCACCGCCGCTGAGATATTTCAAAGTGAACGTTAAAAGGTCCTCTCCAGGGCCTACACCTATAAATTGTTACTTCTATAGTCGTGTTTAACGGAAGTCTTTCGGTTCATTTGAACGACTACTCCATTGAGGGTTACCTCTGCTAGTCGTCTTATATAGGGAAAATGATAAAGATTTGAAAAAAAAGCACCTAATGTGTTTTTAGTTTATATATACATGTCATGTGTATAGTACAAAACGAAAAAAAAAATTTACATAAAAAAAGTATCTTTTGTACTGTTGTACCTACATATTACATGTATAGTAAACAATGAAAGAATTTTTTTACATCAAAAAGAATAGTTTTATTCTTCGTCACTTGTATAGTGCAAAACGGGAGGGGGGGGGGGGGGGGAATGTTGGCACTACAACGCTATTAGCTGTCAGTCGAAGCAGCCGATGAAAGCAAAACATCGTTTATTTCGTATTACTACCACGCGTAAGTGGAGTTACTTAAATGAAAATATAGATGGCCCTTAAAAGGGCCAAATTAGAATATACCGCTGCGTTTTTACAGTTTTACTAGTTACACATACACACACACATATATATATATATATATATATATATATATATATATATATACACACTTTGATTACTTTGCTGTTGAAGTGTGTATACATTTTTTGGGACACTGTGTTTGTATATATATATATATATATATATATATATATATATATATATTGGGGGAAGGGAGAAATTTTTGGATGCTATACCTGACATTATAAAAAAACGAAAATACACCCCTAACATTTGTCGGAATATCAATCACGAGAGTAGATAAATAAATATATAAATACATAAATAAGAAATGATAGAAAAGGAAAAGAAAATCCCTACATTATGTAATATTCCCAGTCACCCCTACATTTCAAAACCGTGAGGAGAAAGTCCTAGGGTTAAAATCCCAAATGATGCTACGTCAAATACTAGTGTATCCCTTCGCATTACAGTTTAAAGCAATACATATGATCGCTTTGATGACTCTTATTCGTTTCTAATGGTCTCGTTTTTTTCTCTTCTTTCTATCATATATATATATATATATATATATATATGTCAAAATCTTTCCCTCTCTGTCTATCTTTTGCCATAAAAACGATAATGATAATCAATTCAATTAAGAAATATATAGAAATATATATATATATATATATATATATATATATATATATATATATATATATATATATATATATATTATTAGTATTATTATTAAAATTAAATACCATTTATTCTGCGGCAGAGATCTTCATCTTCCCAGAATCGCAGTACTGGTCGTTATTGTATGTGTGTGTTTCTGCGTATATATATATATGTGTGTGGTGTACGTATATACGCATTCACATATTTAGAGGTAATATCACGTGAACACAATCACGTGACAAATCACATTATTCTTTCAAAAGGAAATGTTTGGCGCCATTTTTCTCCAGGCAATAGCGCGTCAACAAACGCAAGAGAAAAGAAGAAGCAAAAGATAAAAATTGGTAAATAATATCAGTTTCCATTTATTAATATATTGTATATATATGTATGTATGTTCCATTTATTAATATATTGTATATATATATATATGTATGTATGTATATATATATAATGAGAATCTATGTTAATTTTAAATCTAACCACCCAACATAGTTAGTAATATTGGAAAAAGAATATCAAACCTATCATCTAATAAAAATATATTTGATGCTAACGCCAATTACTATAATAATGCGCTTTCTAAAGCCGGTTATCCTGATAAAATCAAATACAGTAAAGAAACCAATCCTAGAATATCTTACAGTAAAATAATTAATTATGATCATTCCAATAACATAAATAAAAGACCTAGATACAAAAATATAATCTGGTATAATGCTCCTTTCTCTATTTCTATTAATAATAATATTCCTAAATTATTCTTTAGTGCCTTAAATAAATGCTTCCCCCCTCCTCACATATCTATAGTAAAATATTTAACAAACATACAATAACATTTTCCTATTCCACCTCCTCCAATATCTCCAACATTATCTCTATTAAATACTAAATCACTTCCTTCCAACACTGAATGTCATAATAATAGCAGTAGTACTCCCGACGTCATTGTTAACTCTAGGCTAGTTTCTGCAAACTCAAATACGACGTCAAACGTAACTTCGTCAAATGTTCTTAATACCAATCTAAATCAGGAAACTATTATTCCTATCGTAAATAACTTCTCCAATCCAATTCCTCTTATAGATAACACTAGGTCACTTGTTAATAACTCGGTTAATTTCTCTAATCGCAATTGTAATTGTCCTGTTAAAAATAAATGTCCCCTCAACAACCATTGTCTTGAAAAAAACTTAGTTGTTGAAGAATCTATGAAACTTAGATGTTGAAGAATATATGAAAGAACTGCTTGATCCTTCTGACTCCCAAGTACAGATATTTCTAAATCATTTACTTAAAGAATGGAAGACACCTGTGATAAAACAACTTGTCAACTCTAAACAATCGACCAAACAAACCAGTGCCAGTAATTCTAATAATCGACAAAAAACTCAGACACTACCATCTCAACTTTCCAACAATACAGAACCTTCCAAAAATATACCCATCTTTCTACCTTATTTCAATATTATTTATTATATATTATATAATACTAGTTACTCATTCTATATCATTCCTATTTATCACTTTCCTTTCTTCCTCTTTTCTTTTAATTTCTAACCTCTAATCTGTACTTTTTTCTTCCTAACTACTTCTCAATTCTTATTATTACTCACCACAACATATCCACTCTTCCATCTTTCTTCATATCACTGACCATAAAAATTATTATTACCTTTTAAATACTTTATAGCATTACCTTTAAAAATCCTTCGTAAACAGAAACATTTTTTTGACGTTAGATTATTCCTCCTCAGTTCATTATATTTTTCTCCCTTTCATGCTCGTCTGACTTTTACATATCACACATCACAATACATAAAACAAACTTAAACCCTAACTAATCTCCTTTATTACATTATATTATTACCATTAGAAAATACTTCATAAACATATATTTTGATGTTAGAGTCTGTTGTGCGTTCTAATATTGCAAAACTAAAGCTCCAATTCCAAGCTTTTATTTAATATCTAGAATATAAAAACAGTAATTAGTCTTGAAGAAATATAACAATAATATTTGTAAGAAAAGAAAGATATGCAATAAAACAAAGTTATATTGAGGATAGATGAACTTCATAACATTCTTCGCCGATTTTATTGTTTTTCAATATAGCGCTTGGGGGCTACGCGTATACGATTGCTTCGTCTCACGGAGTCAACAGTAACTTGCGGTCGGATGCTAGTGCTATTTGCCACGGGATTTAAATCAATCACGGTTTCATCTAAGAGTTGATCGTTACTGTGGTCGATGTTAAGTGGTTTCGGCATATCAGCAGGACTGCTCATCGAACTGTTTTCTTGGATGGATTGATTTTCATTATTTTGACAATTAATTGGGCCAGGGGAGAGGTCTGCTGTTGAGACTGTACTAGATCTTCCATTTTGATATCTGACAACCGCGAAATTAGCATTCACCATCTGTTCGATAATAACTTTATTCACTAATGGGTCGTTCTTTGTACGAATAAAGTTTCTAATATAGGTGTCGTTTCCAACTCTAAGCCAATCTGGTAGGGAAAATCCTAAGGAACCCTTTCGATCGAATCTAAATATGCGGTTATGGGGTGTCTCATTAGTCGCTGTACAGAGAAGTGATCGTTGCGAGGCAAGAACTTCGGGTATGATATCTTCCCACTTAGTTTCTTTAAGTTTGCGCGAGTTAATTATGCATTGAATTCCTTTCCAGAGGACTCCGTTGTAGCGCTCGTTTTGGCCATTTCCTTGTGGATGGTACGGCGAAGTGCGCGTGTGGGATATACCATTGGACAAGCAGAAATGATCGAATTCTTTGGAGAGAAATTGAGTTCCTCGATCGGAGTGTATGAATGAGGGAGCTCCGAATATTGAGAAGATTTGTTTGAGACAGTTAATGACAGTGTTTGAGGTGATGTCACGCATACCGAAAGCAAAAGGGAATCTGCTGAATTCGTCTACTGCAGTCAATAAGTATATGTTTCCTGCTTTTGAAGATTTTGGTTTTGGTCCAACGATATCGATTGACAGACGTTCGAACGGCCTTGTTGACTTAATGAGTTTAGCAGATGGAGGCTTGAAGAATTTTGGCTTGCACTCCAAACATGATACGCAGTTTTTGACGACGTCGCGGAAAAGGACAGGTTATGGCGTCGGATATAATCGTAAAATCTAGTTACTCCTGGGTGTGCTAGTTGGTCGTGGAGTACTTTTAAATCACAGGGTGGCGATATAGCTGCAGTGATTCTTGAAAGACAATCGGCTTGGGTGTTGAGGTAGCCGGGTTTGTAGTCAATGTCAAATTGCTGCTCTGATAGTTCTAAACGCCAGCGAGATATTTTATCATTTTTGATTCGTGATTTATTACTCGAGAAAATGAAGGCTACTGATTTTTGGTCAGTCTGTATAATCGTATGAAAACACTTCACGTATTGCGACCATCTCCGTACAGCTTCAATAATAGCCATAAATCTTCGAGTAATCGGCAATCCACCTAGCATTATAGGCTAGGAATCCAAGGAATCGTTTCAGTTGTTGTTTGTTTGTTTGTTGGGATAGGGTAGTCTAGTAGGGTTTTGATGCGTTCCTTATCGGGTTTCTTTACTCCGTTCTGAATGTTATAACCTAGAATAGATATACTCGTTTGGCAGATTTTACTCTTATCCGAGTTAAGAGTTAGGTTTTCTGTCTTCACGGCGTTTAAGAATGCTTCCACATTTCTATCATGTTCAGCTTTGGTATTTCCCGTGACTATGACTTTGTCAATATAGGCATAGGTTTTGAGTAAGTTATATTTCTCTATAACTTGATCCATAATTCTCTGAAAAACAGGTACAGCGTTAGTCACGCCGAAGGGTAAGCGGCAGAATTGGTAGAGTTTGTGATTAGCCTGAAATGCCGTTAGAGGTTTGTCGATTTTTCTGAAAGGTACTTGGTGATACGCTGATTTGAGGTCGAATTCTGAAAAATATTTATCCTGTGTCACTTTGTTAACGACATCCTCAATGTCGGGGGATGGATAGGCATCCAATTGTGTATACTTATTAATTGTCTGGGAGTAGTCTACCACGAGTCGAGGTTTCTTTCCGTCTACTATGAAGCACTGAGCTCGCCAAGGTGAAATTGATTCCTCAATGACCGGCTTCTAGGAGGCGAGTTATTTCGGACTTAATAAAATTGTCGTCTCTCTTGTTAATGAAACGTCCCTTAGTGGTAATCGGCTTGATATTTGTCTCGGCTAAATCGTGGAAGACAAGAGGCGGATTAACTTCTATTGTCGGAAAGGTACAGCATAGTTGATTTGAAAATTTCATGGGAGGCCGGGCACCGCCAAGGTGGAGAATAATAGAGCTATGCTGGGTGAGGACATCCATTCTGATAATGACGTCTGTGACAAGACTTTTTGCAGTGATTAGGTTCACAGAGTATTCCTCGCTGTAGATACATATCGGTATGGATGTAATACCAGTCGTCATTAATATTTTATTGTCGGCTAGTGTGATTGCCCGTTTTTCTTGTTTTACGCTCAAGTTTAATTCAGTTGCTATGCTATGATGTATAAACGAATCCGTGGAACCAGGATCGATTAAGGCCTTTAGTGTGGTATCTTTTATAGTTATCGGGCAGAGAATAGCTTTAGACTGTTTGCCGGTATTTAATGAACATATAAGTGAGGCTGCTTGCTTACTGCTTTGGCAGTCAGATTTACAGACTGATTGCCAGTGGCCGATCTTCCCACAAGAATAGCATATGTCTTTTCTAGCTGGGCATTTATTTCTAGGATGCCTAGAAAGTCCACAAAAAAAGCATTTAAATTCACTTTGGGAATTAGCATTTTTCAAGTATTTCAGAAGAGGTTGTTTTGATTTTGTAGCTGCTACGGTAGGTTCTTGAGAGGATGTAGTTGACAGTGTTGATGAATTCAGAGAGACGTCTAGGTTGAATGATTTAGTAAAATCACTGGATAGTTCTATTGCATTTGCCATAGCTATGCAGTCTTTTAGGTTTGCTTGTGTATCGTCCAGCTCTAGGAGACGTGCTCATATAGCGTCTGATTGGACTCCTGCTACTAGTGAATCCAGGATCAACATATCTCTGTGGTCTTTAGCTGTGATGGCTTTACAGTTACATTTTTCCACTAAAAGGTTGAGTCTTTTAATAAACTCTCGGACGGTTTCTTCTTGCTTTTGGCGGCATGTTAGGAGTTGATGTCTGGCATAGAGTATACGACTGGGGGCTAAGAATTGAGTATCCAGGGTGATTAGTGCTTCGTTGAAGTTTTCTGCAGATTCGAGTAAACTAAATAGGTCGGCCCCAGCTTGTGAACGAAGGTAGGTCAATTTATGGTTGTCCTCTACTATGCCGTTTATGAGTAGGGAATCCACAAAACACTTCCGCCACCATCGCCATTGCTCGGATGTGGGGTCATTTGGGAATGTTGGATGTGAAATTTTTAATTGAGTCATTGGTATTGAGAATGTAGCAAGCTTTGAAGGTAGAGTAAGGGTGGAAACGAATACCACAAAACGTCTAGTCTCGGAACGAAACAGTTGTAACAAATATCATATTGAATAAAATTGTTGTGCGTTCTAATATTGCAAAACTAAAGCTCCAATTCCAAGCTTTTATTCAATATCTAGAATATAAAAACAGTAATTAGTCTTGAAGAAATATAACAATAATATTTGTAAGAAAAGAAAGATATGCAATAAAACAAAGTTATATTGAGGATAGATGAACTTCATAACAGAGTCTTCTCTTCCTTAAACATTATTTTCTTCTTTGCTTTCTGCGCTCATTTGTAAATGAACAATAATAATTCTTAGGGGTATAAAAACCCTAGAAAATGCTATTTTCGTCATTTCTAAAAATAGCAAAACAATTGATGCTTTGAATAGGGCCAAATAGAAGTCGTTACACATGCCCAACCAACCGTGATGCCTAAACCAATCAGCTTCAGTAATCCAGTGAAACTACACACCGATTGGTCGAAATACAGTTTGCAAAATTTAGCATTCTGTAGCCGCTTTCACTGTATATAAGGCACAAAATTTACCCATCTCATTACAGTTGAAAATTGTAAACTTGACTGTCACCACAGAATATGAACCTGAAGATTGCGAAAGCATGAAATTACTTGTTCAATTAACACTTAACACTTAATATTCTACCATACTATTTCATTCTAATACCATTATAATTTTAAAGGATTATAAATAAAACGAGTAAATCCGACAAAGTTGGAATTCCTTTTATTAATATAATCTTCTATACACAATCATACACACCCGCGTATATTTATTTATATATATATGTATATATATATATATAGCTTTTAAGCTATTTTGTAGTATCTCTGTTCAGGAACACACCACTTATATTAAATTTATCTCCTTAGAGCTTTGTAAAAGTCTGAGAGATTGGCTACATATATGTTTTATATATATATATTTTTTTTGTTTAGATGGAAGACAAAACAAAGAAGATGAATACAAAGATGAAGAAGATAAAGATAAAGATGAAGAACCTCACTGCACCGCACTGCACAACACCGCACTGCACAACACCACACTGCACCACACCGCACTGCACAACACCACACTGCACCACACCACAGTACTCCACACCACATAACACCCAAAATTTTTTCCTCATCTTTTTTTCATGTGTTATCAACTAATCCGAACTCCAAGATGTTTGTTATTGACTCTCTCTTCATGGAAAACTTAGGTGGATGCACTTCTCTCATTTAACCCCAGAGTTTTTTCTAAGATTTTTCGTATGTTATCAACGAATATGACCTCCAAACCAGTTGGAAATGATTAGTTGTTCTAGGAAAAATGAGGGGGTAAAGCAGGGGGAAAAACCATTGTCGTTTTGTAGATATATACCCTAATGATTTTTCTTCGGTCTCCTTTTGAGTGCTATCAACTAATCTGACCTTTTAGTTGCTCTGAATCAATTTTTTTTTTCTGGGATTTGGAAACTAAAACTAAATTAAACATAAAATTAAATCTAGCCCCAACTCTAAATCTAAACCAAACCAAGCTAAATCTAAATATAAACATTACCCCAACCCTTAAACTAAACCCTAAACTATACCCCAACCATAAAACTAAACCCTAAACTTAACCCTAAACCTAAAACTAAACCCTAAACTTTACCCCAACCCTAAAACTAGACCCTAAACATTACCCAAACCCTAAAACTAAACCCTAAACTTTACCCCAACCCTAAAACTAAACCCTAAACCCTAAACCTAACCCAGGGAAATAAGTTGATTGGAAGCATCTAGGAGGTCAAATTAATTAATAGCACGGGAAATAGCACAGGAAATAGCATAGGAAATAGCATAGGAAATAGCATAGGAAATAGCACAGGAAATTAATAGCACAGGAAATATACCGAAAATGATTAAGACCCACAACATGTGAGTGGGGTGTAGATCTGCAAAACTCTTCCTCTCTCCCTCTCCTCTTTCTCCAAAGCTAGTTGTTTTTGACTGGTTTGGAAGTCATATTCACTGATAACGCATGAAAATAGAATCAAAGAGAAAATTCCGAGTAAGCAGGGGTTATCCTGGTGAAGGGGGAACCACCTCACCCCGCCGTTTTCCTGGGGGGAAAAAGTCAGTTTCAAGCATCTTGGAGATTGGATTAGTTGATAGCACATGAAAAATAGGATAAAAAAATTTCACATC
This sequence comes from Eledone cirrhosa, assembly GCA_964016885.1. Taxonomy (NCBI): domain Eukaryota; kingdom Metazoa; phylum Mollusca; class Cephalopoda; order Octopoda; family Eledonidae; genus Eledone; species Eledone cirrhosa. Next base: position 313,087,830 of record OZ024742.1, read on the forward strand.
ACATCACACCACATCAAATCACTCCGCACGCCATCACATCACACCACACCACATCACATCACATCACACCACACCACACCACATCATGCCACATCACATCACATGCCATCACACCACATGCTACCACACTACATTCCACCACACTCCACTACACCATATCCCCCACCCTACATTGAACCACACTCCACTCCACCACACTCCACTACACCACACCAATGTCCACTACACTAAACCACACTACACTACACCACACCACACTACACCACACCACACCACACCACACCACTGTCTATTCGACTGTTTTCTATTTCGTAGGTATGTCCAGTTACTGTAAGAGAAAGAGAGTTATTTCAAAGGATCTGAGTAAGTAAACACTTCATTGACCATCATTTTAAGCAGAATCTCAGTGTAGTTTTAAATTGACCTTTTCATATGATTACACCTCAGTCTTAACTTAATCACCTGTAGATGGATGCTACATGTAATGTTAAACACTGTTTCCCCCTTCTCATCACATGTGGATGCTACATGTGTATTGTTAACATTAATCTAACGTTGTGTGTCCCCCCCCCCGCCTCACCATATCATACCACACCACATCACACCATGCTATACCATATATATATATATATATACCATATATATATATATATATATGAGCACCCCACTCGTTATATTAACTGTATCTCCTCGGTGTTTCTTGAAAGTCTGAGAGATCAGCTATATATTTGTTTACAATTTTTTTTTATATTTAGATGGAAAAGAAGAAAAAGACGACGAAGCAGACAACTAAAATGAAAATGACAAGACAAAGAAGACACGGGAACCGAAGATGACGAAAAGAAGAAGAAAGTATGATCTCAGTTCAGTCTAAACCTAATGATTTATAGATATGATCTTAGTTCAGTCTTAACCTAATGACCTGTAGATACGATCTATTTAGGTTTAACTTAAACATTCAAAGATATTTCTATATACTTTTGTTGATGTTTGACATTGTTTTTTAGTTATGAAATAGCTTATAAGCTACATTATAGGATCACAGTGCATGAGCACACTGCTCTTTAAATTAACTTTATCTCCTCAGCACTTTGTAAAGTCTGAGAGATAGGCAACATATATGTTTTACATTCTTTGTTTTTGGTATTTAGATGGCAGAGGAGAAGTTAAAGGCACAGAAGAAGTCAAAGGCACAGAAGTAGTCAAAGGCACAGAAGTAGTCAAAGGCACAGAAGCAGTCAAAGGCACAGAAGCAGTCAAAGGCACAGAAGCAGTCAAAGGCACAGAAGCAGTCAAAGGCACAGAAGCAGTCAAAGGCACAGAAGCAGTCAATGGCACAGAAGAAGACAAAAAAAATGAACAAGAAGAACAATTATTATTACTATTATTATTGTTATTATTATTTGTATTATTATAATCAAACTAAGCCACACTACATCAACCTATACCATACCACACCACACTGACAAACATTATACTATACCACATTATCCAACACCACACTACGAAACACTGTACGACCTCACATCAGACCATGCTATGAAATAATATACCATACTACACTATACAACAATAGACAACACCACACAAGACTATGAAACACTATACTTTACCACACTATATCACACCACTCAAGTTAGAGAGGATCAACTTTTTTCCTGGAAAGTAGAAAACCTAACTTTAAGCTAAAACCGAACTTTAAAAATAACACTTACCCTAACACTTGCACTCACACATGCTCTAACACTTGCACTCACACATGCTCTAACAGTGAACTTAGCGCTAACATGAAAACTAACACAAACACAAAATCTGAAAACTAACATTAAATAGAAAACTAACACAAACACTAACACTAAAAATGACACTAACACTAACCTGAACACCAGCACTAAAACTAACACTACCGTAAACACTAATACAAACACTAACACTAACCTGAACACTTACACTAAAACTAACATTAGCACAAACATTAGCCTGAACACTAGCACTAAAACTAACACTACCATAAACACTAACACTGACCTGAGCACTAACACTAAAAGTAACACTAACACAAACACTAATCTGAAAACTGATACTAACCAGAAAACTAAGGTAACATTAACTTCAACACTAAAACAAACACTAACGCTAACAGAAATACTAACACAAATATTAACACAAAAACAAATACTAACACTAACACAATCTCTAACACTAACCTTAACACTAAAGCTAACATTAACATTAACTTGAACACTAACACTAACCTGAACACTTACACTAAAACTAACACTAACAGAGATACTAACACAAATATTAACACAAAAACAAACACTAACACAATCTCTAACACTAAAACTAACATTAACTTTAAAACTAACCTGAAAACTAAGCTAACATTAACCTGAACACTAACGCTAACACAATCACTAACACTAATGGAAACATCAATCACTAATGCTAACAGAGATACTAACACAAATATTAACACAAAAACAAACACTAACACAATCTCTAACACTAAAACTAACATTAACTTTAAAACTAACCTGAAAACTAAGCTAACATTAACCTGAACACTAACGCTAACACAATCACTAACACTAATGGAAACATCAATCACTAATGCTAACAGAGATACTAACACAAATATTAACACAAAAACAAACACTAACACAATCTCTAACACTAACCTTAACACTAAAACTAACATTAACACTAACATAACTTTAACACTAACCTGAACACTTACACCAAAACTAACATTAACCTAAACACTAGCACTAAAACTAACATTACCATAAACAGTAACACAAACACTAACACTAACACTGATCAGAACACTAACACTAACACTACCATAAAAACTAACACTAAAAAAACACTAACATTAACCTTAACACTAAAACTAACACTACCGTAAACACTAACACTAAAACTGATATTAACACGAACATTAACCTGAACACTAACACTACCACTAAAACTAACACTACCATAAACCACTAACCTGAGCACTAACACTAAAAGTAACACGAGCCCTAACCTGAAAACTAACACTAACCAGAAAACTAAGTCAACATTAACCTGAACACTAACACAAACACTAACACTAACCTGAACACTAACAATCACAAAAATGCTAACACTAATAAAAATGCTAACACTAATACAAAATCAAACACTAATACGAACACTAATGGAAACACTAACACTAATGCCAACGCTGACACTGACGAAGATGGCGAATGCTGACAAAAACTCTGACTCACACACTGATGTAAATGCTACACAGACTCTAACGCTGACGTGGACACTGACACAAATGCTCACACTTATGCAAACACTAAAGCAAATGCAGACACTAATGCAAACACAGACGCAAATGTTGATGCAGATGTTAAAGCAAACGCAAATGCTGACAGCGATGCTAATGGGAACCTTAACACAGACGTAAACATTGACGTAGAAGCTAAAGGAAACACTGATTCAAACACTAATGAAAATGCTAACGCAGACGCTGACACAGACGCTAACACACGTTAACACAGATGCTAACGTAAACACTGACGCAGATGCTAATATAAACACTGACGCAGACGCTCACATAAACGCTGACACAGATGCTAACACACGTTGACACAGACGCTAACGTGAACGATGACGCAGACGGTAATGTAAACAATGACTTAGAAGCTAACGTAAACGCTGACACAGAGGCAAATGTAAACGCTGACGCTGATGTAGATGTAAATACAGACGCTGACACAGACACTGACGTAGAAGCTAACACAAACGCTGACACAAACACTAATGCTAACACTAATGTTGACTCAGACGCTAAGGGAAATGCTGACACAATCACTATCACCAATGCAGACGCTGACGCAAATGCTGACATAGATGCTGACACTTACGCCAACACTAAGGCTAATCCAAACACTAACGCAGATGCTAACACCAATCCACATAGACACTAACACAAAAGCTTACATAGACGCTTATGCAAATGCTAACGCTGATGCAGACAGTAACGCAAACAGTAACTGTAAGAGTAACAGTTACAGTAACACTAACAGTGACAGTAATGCTAACAGTAACACAGTCACTAACAATAAACTTACCATTAACAGTAAAACTTACCCTAACACTAACCCTAAATCAAACATTAATCCAGAGAAAAAAGTCATTTGCAATCACATTTAAGGTCACTCTTTAAGATATAGAAGATAGGCATTACATTTTAATGATTTTAATTTAAAGAGAATCGCGCTATACGATGCAACACAATAACACACCACACCACACTAACCTACACTACACCAAACCAGATTATACCATACCTTGGTAAATTTATGATAGATTTCCATGTTATAACTACACCAAACTAAACCATACCAAACTACACCAAACCAAACCACACCATAACTACACCATACTACATCACACCATGCTATTGAACTCAGTGTGAAAAAGTTTCTTCCTGCTTTTTTTGTCTTTTTTTGTGTGTGTGTGCTTACCACCCAATCTGACATTAAAAGTGTTCGCAATTAATTATTTTTTGCACATATTATCAATGAAGACTTTGAAACCTGTTGAAAATGACTAGCTTTGTAGAAAAAAGAGGGCGGAAAGTGGGTGGAAATACCATTCACAAAGCTTGTCATTTTTTATTGCAGTGAAAGTCATATTTGTTGTTAATATGGTAATGGAGGTACATGGCTTAGTGGTTAGAGCATTGGCCTTGCAAACGAAAGGTTGTGAGTTCAATTCTCAGACCAGGTGGTGTGTTGTTTCCTTGAGCAAGACACTTTATTTCACATTGCTCCAGTTTACTCAGCTGCAGAAATGAGATGATAGGGACTGAGGTCCCTATCATTCCACTGCAAAGTGGTCGTGTAGGTGCCACGGGAAAGACCACCCAGCACTCACTGTAAATGAGGTTAGTGTTAGGAAGGGCATCCAGCTGTAGAAATCAAGCCAGAATCAGTTCCCGTCCCGCCCTTGCAAGCAGGGAAAAGTGGACGTAAAATGATGATGATGGTAAAAGCATAGTCGGCTGTGAGCATGTTGGAGGTTGGAAAACCATACCACATTAAACTACATCAAACTACACCATACCAAACTACACCATACTACATCACACCATGCTATTAATCTCAGTGAGAACATTTTTCTTCCTGTTTTTTTTTTTTCTGTGTGTGTGTGTGTGTGCTTACCACCCAATCTGATATCAAAGGTGCTCACAAATTACTATTTTTTTACACATTATCAATGGATATAACATGGAAACCTATCACTTGCAATAGGTTCCCATGTCATAACTACAACAATCCAAACCACACCATAACAAACTACACCATTCTACATCACACCATGCTTTTGATCTCAGTGTGAAAAATTTTCTTCCTGTTTCTTTTTTTTTTTTTCTGTGTGTTCTTACCACCCAACCTGACATCAAAGGTGCTGCAATTGACTATTTTTCGCACATATTATCAATAATTATGACATGGAAAACTGATGAAAATGACTAGCTTTGTAGAAAAAAGAGGGAGGATGTGGGTGGAAATACCATTTACAAAGCTAGTCATTTTTTATTGCAGCGGAAGTCATATTTTTTGTTAATATGCTAAAAGCATAGTCCACTGCGAGCATCTTGGAAGTTGATAGCACATACAAAAATGAAGGAAACATTTTTTTTATAACATAAATCAAAGTGGAAATTTAAATCTTCACTTATAACAAAGCACACCACAGCACATTAATCTACCCTAATCCACACCATAACAATACTTCACCATTTACTCCTACCATTTACATCACACCATGGTATGGAAATCAATGTGACAAATTTGCTACCTGCTTTTTTTTTTTTTGTGGTTACCACCTCAAACTAACATCAAAGGTGCTTGCAAATGACTATTTTCCCACACATTATCAATGAATATGACATGGGAATCTATCGTTTACAATTGGTTTCCATTTCATAACTTCACCAAACCAAACCAAACCAAACCACACCATACCAAGTTACACCATACTACATCACACCAAACTATTGATCTTGGTGTGAAAAATTTTATTCCCGTTTCCTTTTTTTTTTGTGTGTGTGTGCTTACCACCCAATCTGACATTAAATGTGCTCCCAATTTACTTTTTTTTTTCACATATCAATAATTATGACATGGAAACCTGTCGAAAATGACTATTTTTGTAGAAACTGCACCAAACCACACCATACTACATCACACCATACTACATCACACCAAGCTATTGATTTTGGTGTGACAAATTTTCATCTGGCATTTTTTTTTTTTTTTTTTTTTTTTTGTACTTACCATCCAATTTGACATAAAAGGTGCTCACAAATTACTATTTTATGCACATATTATCAATGGTTATGACATGGAAACCTGATGAAAATGACTAGCTTTGTAGAAAAAAGAGGGAGGATGTGGGTGGAAATAGCATTTACAAAGCTAGTCATTTTTTATTGCAGAGGAAGTCATATTTTTTGTTAATATGCTAAAAGCATAGTCTACTGCGAGCATCTTGGAAGTTGATAGCACATGCAAAAATAAAGGGAAAATTTTTTTTCTAACATAAATCAAAGTGGAAATTTAAATCCTCACTTATAACAAAGCACACCACAGCACATTAATCTACCCCAATCCACACCATAACCATACTTCACTATATGGTAAATTTATTACAGAACACCTACTACCATTTACATCACACCATGGTATAGACAGCAATGTGACAAATTTGCTACCTGCTTTTTTTTTTTTTGTGGTTACCACCTCAAACTAACATCAAAGGTGCTTGCAAATGACTATTTTCCCACACATTATCAATGAATATGACATGGGAATCTATCGTTTACAATTGGTTTCCATTTCATAACTTCACCAAACCAAACCAAACCAAACCACACCATACCAAGTTACACCATACTACATCACACCAAACTATTGATCTTGGTGTGAAAAATTTTATTCCCGTTCCCTTTTTTTTTTGTGTGTGTGTGCTTACCACCCAATCTGACATTAAATGTGCTCCCAATTTACTTTTTTTTTTCACATATCAATAATTATGACATGGAAACCTGTCGAAAATGACTATTTTTGTAGAAACTGCACCAAACCACACCATACTACATCACACCATACTACATCACACCAAGCTATTGATTTTGGTGACAAATTTTCATCTGGCATTTTTTTTTTTTTTTTTTTTTGTACTTACCATCCAATTTGACATAAAAGGTGCTCACAAATTACTATTTTATGCACATATTATCAATGGTTATGACATGGAAACCTGATGAAAATGACTAGCTTTGTAGAAAAAAGAGGGAGGATGTGGGTGGAAATACCATTTACAAAGCTAGTCATTTTTCATTGCAGCGGAAGTCATATTTTTTGTTAATATGCTAAAAGCATAGTCCACTGCGAGCATCTTGGTAGTTGATAGCACATGCAAAAATGAAGGGAAAATTTTTTTTCTAACATAAATCAAAGTGGAAATTTAAATCCTCACTTATAACAAAGCTCACCACAGCACATTAATCTACCCCAATCCACACCATAACCATACTTCACTATATGGTAAATTTATTACAGAACACCTACTACCATTTACATCACACCATGGTATAGACAGCAATGTGACAAATTTGCTACCTGCTTTTTTTTTTTTTTTGTGGTTACCACCTCAAACTAACATCAAAGGTGCTTGCAAATGACTATTTTCCCACACATTATCAATGAATATGACATGGGAATCTATCGTTTACAATTGGTTTCCATTTCATAACTTAACCAAACCAAACCAAACCACACCATACCAAGTTACACCATACTACATCACACCAAACTATTGATCTTGGTGTGAAAAATTTTATTCCCGTTCCCTTTTTTTTTTGTGTGTGTGTGCTTACCACCCAATCTGACATTAAATGTGCTCCCAATTTACTTTTTTTTTTCACATATCAATAATTATGACATGGAAACCTGTCGAAAATGACTATTTTTGTAGAAACTGCACCAAACCACACCATACTACATCACACCATACTACATCACACCAAGCTATTGATTTTGGTGACAAATTTTCATCTGGCATTTTTTTTTTTTTTTTTTTTTGTACTTACCATCCAATTTGACATAAAAGGTGCTCACAAATTACTATTTTATGCACATATTATCAATGGTTATGACATGGAAACCTGATGAAAATGACTAGCTTTGTAGAAAAAAGAGGGAGGATGTGGGTGGAAATAGCATTTACAAAGCTAGTCATTTTTTATTGCAGAGGAAGTCATATTTTTTGTTAATATGCTAAAAGCATAGTCCACTGCGAGCATCTTGGTAGTTGATAGCACATGCAAAAATGAAGGGAACATTTTTTTTCTAACATAAATCAAAGTGGAAATTTAAATCCTCACTTATAACAAAGCACACCACAGCACATTAATCTACCCCCAATCCACACCATAAATTCACCATAACCATACTTCACTATATGGTAAATTTATTACAGAACACCTACTACCATTTACATCACACCATGGTCTGGACATCAATGTGACAAATTTGCTACCCGCTTTTTTTTTTTTTTTTTTTTTTGTGATTACCACCTCAAACTAACATCAAAGGTGCTTGAAAATGACTATTTTCCCACACATTATCAATGAATATGACATGGGAATCTATCGTTTACAATTGGTTTCCATTTCATAACTTCACCAAACCAAACCACACTATACTACATCACACCAAGCTATTGATCTTGGTGTGAAACATTTTCTTCCTGTTTCCTTTGTTTTTTTGTGTGTGTGTGCTTAGCACCCAATCTGACATTAAAGGTGCTCCCAATTGACTATTTTTTTTCCACTTATCAATAATTATGACATGGAAACCTGTCAAAAATGACTATCTTTGTAGAAACTTCACAAAAAAAATCACCATACTACATTACACCAAGATATTGATTTTGGTGTGACAAATTTTCATCTGGCATTTTTTTTTTTGTTTTTTTTGTGCTTACCACCCAATTTGACATAAAAGGTGCTCGCAAATTACTATTTTATGCACATATTATCAATGGTTATGACAATGAAACCTGATGAAAATGACTAGCTTTGTAGAAAAAAGAGGGAGGATGTGGGTGGAAATAGCATTTACAAAGCTAGTCATTTTTTATTGCAGCGGAAGTCATATTTTTTGTTAGTATGCTAAAAGCATAGTCCACTGCAAGCATCTTGGAAGTTGATAGCACATGCAAAAATGAAGGGAAAATTTTTTTTCTAACATAAATCAAAGTGGAAATTTAAATCCTCACTTATAACAAAGCACACCACAGCACATTAATCTACCCCAATCCACACCATAACCATACTTCACTATATGGTAAATTTATTACAGAACACCTACTACCATTTACATCACACCATGGTATAGACAGCAATGTGACAAATTTGCTACCTGCTTTTTTTTTTTTTTTGTGGTTACCACCTCAAACTAACATCAAAGGTGCTTGCAAATGACTATTTTCCCACACATTATCAATGAATATGACATGGGAATCTATCGTTTACAATTGGTTTCCATTTCATAACTTCACCAAACCAAACCAAACCACACCAAGTTACACCATACTACATCACACCAAACTATTGATCTTGGTGTGAAAAATTTTATTCCCATTTCCTTTTTTTTTTTTGTGTGTGTGTGCTTACCACCCAATCTGACATTAAATGTGCTCCCAATTTACTTTTTTTTTTTCACATATCAATAATTATGACATGGAAACCTGTCGAAAATGACTATTTTTGTAGAAACTGCATCAAACCACACCATACTACATCACACCAAGCTATTGATTTTGGTGTGACAAATTTTCATCTGGCATTTTTTTTTTTTTTTTTTTTTTTTTTTTGTGCTTACCATCCAATTTGACATAAAAGGTGCTCACAAATTACTATTTTATGCACATATTATCAATGGTTATGACATGGAAACCTGATGAAAATGACTAGCTTTGTAGAAAAAAGAGGGAGGATGTTGGAGGAAATACCATTTACAAAGCTAGTCATTTTTTATTGCAGCGGAAGTCATATTTTTTGTTAATATGCTAAGAGCATAGTCCACTGCGAGCATCTTGGAAGTTGATAGCACATGCAAAAATAAAGGGAACATTTTTTTTCTAACATTAATCAAAGTGGAAATTTAAATCCTCACTTATAACAAAGCACACCACAGCACATTAATCTACCCCCAATCCACACCATAAATTCACCATAACCATACTTCACTATATGGTAAATTTATTACAGAACACCTACTACCATTTACATCACACCATGGTTTGGACATCAATGTGACAAATTTGCTACCCGCTTTTTTTTTTTTTTTTTGTGATTACCACCTAAAACTAACATCAAAGGTGCTTGCAAATGACTATTTTCCCACACATTATCAATGAATATGACATGGGAATCTATCGTTTACAATTGGTTTCCATTTCATAACTTCACCAAACCAAACCAAACCACACCATACCAAGTTACACTATACTACATCACACCAAGCTATTGATCTTGGTGTGAAACATTTTATTCCTGTTTCCTTTTTTTTTTTTTTTCTGTGTGCTTACCACCCAATCTGACATTAAAGGTGCTCCCAATTTACTTTTTTTTTTCACATATCAATAATTATGACATGGAAACCTGTCGAAAATGACTATTTTTGTAGAAACTGCACTAAACCACACCATACTACATCACACCAAGCTATTGATTTTGGTGTGACAAATTCCCATTTGGCATTTTTTTTTTTTTTTTTTTTTTTTTTTTTTTGTTCTTACCAACCAATTTGACATAAATGGTGCTTGCAAATTACTATTTTATCCACATATTATCAATGGTTATGACATGGAAACCTGATGAAAATGACTAGCTTTGTAGAAAAAAGAGGGAGGATGTGGGTGGAAATACCATTTACAAAGCTAGTCATTTTTATTGCAGCGGAAGTCATATTTTTTGTTAATATGCTAAAAGCATAGTCCACTGCGAGCATCTTGGAAGTTGATAGCACATGCAAAAATAAAGGAAAAATTTTTTTCTAACATAAATCAAAGTGGAAATTTAAACCTCATTTATAACAAAGCACACCACAGCACATTAATCTACCCCAATCCACACCATATACTTCACCATATGGTAAATTTATTACAGAACACCTACTCGTACAATTTACATCACACCAATGCTCGCAGTTGACTATTTTTTTCACATATTATGAATGAATATAACTTTGAAACCTATCGTCAATGATTAGCTTTGTAGAACAATGAAAACAGAAAGTGGGTAGAAAAACCATTCACAAAGCTAGTCATTTTTAATTGCAGTGGAAATCATATTTGTTGTTAATATGCTAAAAAAATAGTCAATTGCAAGCATTTTGGAGGTTGGATTAGTTGATAGAACATAAAAACAAAGGAAAACAAATATTGTCTATATGTTACTGTGGAAAGTCGGGTCTTCTGTATTACTGTGTGACGCCAGAGGTCATGGTCGTGTGTCATTGCCCTTGAAAGGTCGGCTTAGAAATATTTACTTCTGCGTTCACAGATTGATTTTTTTTTAGTTTCAGAAGATCCCATTAAGGGTGAAAGCAGCCGATTCTTTGCTTAAATTTTAATCTGTTATTTTAATAAATATTTGCTCTACGGTTCTTATATATTTGATATATATTTATCCTCATCAAACCCTCTTTGGATGTTAGTCTTCAAATTTATTACTATTTGGCTAAATTGATTGAGTACTCTATTGACTTATATTCATCATGCAGAAACAACATCTGAATATTTCAACAAAGAACATACCCGTACCAAGCAGGAGGAAATACCTAAAACTACGTCTCCACGAACCAAAGTATCGCCTTCCTGTCTTCCTTCGGTTGCAACGTTTTTCAAAATATTTACTTCTGCGTTCACAGATTGATTTTTTTTTTTTTTTTTTTTTTTTTTTTTAGTTTCAGAAGATCCCATTAAGGGTGAAAGCAATCGATTCTTTGCTTAAACTTTAATCTGTTATTTTAATAAATATTTGCTCTACGGTTCTTATATATTTGATATATATTTATCCTTATCGAGCCATCTTTGGATGTTAGTCTTCAAATTTATTATTATTATTATTTGGCTCCCTTGACTGAGTACTCTATTGACTTACATTCATCATGCAGAAACATCTGAATATTTCTACAAAGAACATACCCGTACCAAGCAGGATGAAATACCTAAAACTACGTCTCCATGAACCAAAGTATCGTCTTTCTGTCTTCCTTCGGTTGCAACATTTTTCAAAATATTTACTTCTGCGTTCACAGATTGATTTTTTTTTTTAGTTTCAGAAGATCCCATTAAGGGTGAAAGCAGCCGATTCTTTGCTTAAACTTTAATCTGTTATTTTAATAAATATTTGCTCTACGGTTCTTATATATTTGATATATATTTATCCTTATCGAGCCATCTTTGGATGTTAGTCTTCAAATTTATTATTATTATTATTTGGCTCCCTTGACTGAGTACTCTTTTGACTTATATTCATCATGCAGAAACATCTGAATATTTCTACAAAGAACATACCCGTACCAAGCAGGAAGGAATACCTAAAACTACGTCTCCACGAACCAAAGTATCGTCTAACTGTCTTCCTTCGTTTGCAACGTTTTTCGAAATATTTACTTCTGCGTTCACAGATTGATTTTTTTTTTTTTAGTTTCAGAAGATCACATTAAGGGTGAAAGCAGCCGATTCTTTGCTTAAACTTTAATCTGTTATTTTAATAAATATTTGCTCTACGGTTCTTATATAATTGATATATATTTATCCCTATCGAGCCCTCTTTGTATTTTAGTCTTCATATGTATTATTATTACTATATGTGTGTGTGTGTGTGTTTATATAGATGTGTGTATGTGTATATATATATATATACATATTGAGAGCATTGGCCTTGCAATCGAAAGGTTGTGAGTTCAATTCTCACACCGGGTGATGTGTTGTTTCCTTGAGCAAGACACTTTATTTTACATTGCACCAGTTTACTCAGCTGTAGAAATGAGATGATAGGACTGGGGTCCCTATCATTCCACTGCAAAGTGGTCGTGGAGGTGCCACGGCAAAAAAGCACCCAGCCCACACTGTAAAGTGGATGTGGGGGTGCCACGAGAAAAAAGCACCCAGCACTCACTGTAAATGAGGTTGGTGTTAGGAAGGGCATCCAGGAGCAGCTATTGCAATAGCCTGGGGTTCAAAGGCCCTCAACTTGGTTTTCAAAATTTAAATTTGTGTTTCCTCTTCATCAATGCTTCAAGCCAGCTATAAAACTCTGTTATATTTCATCATCATCATTTTATGTCAGTTCTACGCTAACATGAGTTGTCCTGTTGTGGGCAGTGTCTGGTCAGCTGACCTTGTCTTGCTCATATGGGAACTGATTCTGTCTTGATTTCTACAGCTGGATGCCCTTCCTAACACCAACCTCATTTACAGTGAGTGCTGGGTGTTTTGTTTTTTTTGCTGTGGCACCTCCACGACCACTTTGCAGTGGAATGATAGGGACCCCAGTCCTATCATCTCATTTCTACAGCTGAGTAAACTGGAGCGATGTGAAATAAAGTGTCTTGCTCAAGGAAACAACACATCACCCGGTCCGAGAATTAAACTCACAACCTTTCAATTGCAAGCCCAATGCTCTAACCACTGAGCCATGTGCCTTCTATTGTTGGCAATGTTAGGTCAGGTGACCATGTCTTGCTCATAAAGAACTGATTTTGGCTTGGTTTCTACAGCTGGATGCCCTTCCTAATGCCAAGCTCATTTACAGTGAGTACTGGGTGTTTTTTGTTGATTCCTCCACGACTACTTTACAGTGTGGACTGGGTGTTTTTTACCGTGTCACCATCACGACCACTTTACAGTGTTTCGGCCTGTTCTCATGAAAGATATATTGGCGGGTGGGATGGAGTGTTGTATACTGTATGTATGTTTCAGCCTTGGCCTGGGCCCGTGGGAAGTTGGGGTTTCTGTATTACCTCATAACGCCATAGATCTTGGTCCTGTGTCATTGTCTTTCAGAGGTGCAATTGGGCAAGGTCGGCTTTTATCACTTCATCTCAAGTCTTTCTGGAACTTTATGTAGCTGTCATCCTTCATACGAATCACATGTCCATACCAACATAATCTCCTCTCCTGCACACATTTGATTCCTCTTATGCCAAGTTTCTCTTTCAGTTTGTTTATGCTTTGCTGTTCGCGTATATTACTATTACACATCCATCGGAGCATACAAGCTCATTCCTTTCTAATCTACGCAAGTCTTCTACACACAGCGCCCAGCTCTCACTACCATGCAACATTGCCGTTCATATGCATACATCATACAGTCTACCTTTTATTCTGAGGGAAAAGCCTTTTGTATCCAGCTGTGGCAGTAGCTCCCTCAACTTTTTCCATCCCGTTCTTTCAGGACACCCCCCTCCGCTGCTAATTCGATATTGTTTTTACCAAGTCCTCCCAGACTTTGATGTCACTTGTTTTCAGTGATTGTTTGCTGCTTACTGTCCTGGTGCAACTGCTACATGTAAAGCCTACATTCTTAACTAAACTTCCTGAGATCCCACTACATCTCTTGTGTACCCATAGTTTGCATATGGGGCAGAGGATGGAGTTTCTACCTACACCTCTCCTACATAATGAGCACACACACACATATATATACACACACTCATATATATATATATATATATATACTAGCCGAATTACTAGCGCCCTGCTGCGTTTCACACATTTTTTTTGTAAGAAAATGATGATTGATTTTAAATCAGTGATATAATTTATGGAGACAAACTCAATATTACTCAATGTAAAATATAATGCACGAAAAATTGGAAAACATCATTTTTTGTAATATATCAAATCAAAATTGCATTATTAAATCTTATTCTTATTTTGTTTCTTGTAAATAATTTTTTTCAAAATATCAATTGAAAACTTTCGTGAATAGGCATCATATCTTGTTATTTACCTATGGTTTAAGTTTCATATAAATCAAAAGGGAAAAGTTTTCAGCGGGGGTTTGTACCCCCGGGGAACCCTAATAGGGGGTTTAAGCACCATTAAGGTGTTTTATAGTATTGAAATTTTGTGAATAGGCATCATATCTCTTCATTTATCTATGGTTTAAATTGCATATAAATCGAACCGAAAAAATTTTCAGCGGGGATTTTGTGCCCCCTGGTGAACCCTAATAGGGGGTTTAACCCCCATTAGGGTATTGTAATTTTATTGAAATTTGCTGAAATGATGTGAATAGGCATCATATCTTGTCGTCTACCTATGGTTTAAATTGCATATAAATCGAAGGGAAAGTTTCAGCGGCGGTTTTGTGCCCCCGATGAACCCTTTGATTAAAATGAAATATACTTATACAAGTACCCTGGGCAATGTAGTTTCAGAATATATATGGTTATGGGGGTCTATCTCCAAAACCATAGGAGGAGTTTGTAAAAACTTTTTACTATAGGGTGTCTTAATATTATTGAAATTTGCACACACACACATTACACACACACACATATATATGTATATACACAAACACACACACACACATATATATATATATATATACACAAACACACACACACATATATATATATATATATATACACAAACACACACACACACACACACATATATATATATACACAAACACACACACACATATTTATATCTTTTAGCAGAGCATTTTAATATTGCCACTCAATGAAAACCCTTTGTTTGGAATAAATGAATCTTAAAAATTAGGAGTGCCTGTCAGTGTGTATGTGTTTGACTACTTAGCATCAATTTACTACCCTCCCCTACCACCAGAAAATGTATAAATACCACCATATTACATTGACAGTCGGATTTTCTGATGATTTCCTCCGAATGAAACAGTTCTAGTCCTGTTGAAGCCATTTCTATATTAAATATATATATATACTCATTTAGCTGTTACATGCCATCCGGCTGAGACCATGATTGGGCACTGCCCTTGTTGCTACACATTCTATCTCCAGCCTGTGTTGGCTGGCCATTGATGTAAGAGGGAGTTCGTTGCTGCTGCCCTTAGGTTACCTTCGTACCGTGATGTGGGCTCATCCGGGATCCTGGATAACAGGGTGTTGAGAAGTTTCTTGAAAATATCCACGGCCACACCATGTAGAACTCTCAAATCCCTCGGCAGTTTGTTGAAGAGTTGAGGGCGTTTGAACCCCAGTCTATTGCAATATCTGCTTCTTGTTCTAGATGTGGAAGACGGGACCTTTGTCACCACACAGTGACGTCCTGTTCGGGGGTTGGTCCCGCTCTCAATACCAAAGTTTGGCGCTAGTCCCTCCAGGATTTTCCATATGTATATCACTGCGTATCTCTCCCGTCTTCGTTCCAAGGAGTAGAGTTTCAGTTCTTTTAGCCTCTCCCAGTAGCTCATCTCATTCATCGTGCAATCCTCTTGGTGTAGCTTCGTTGGTTAGTTTGATACTATGGGGTGACCACAGCTGGGAGCAATAGTCCAGGCAGCTTAGGACAAATGGCCTTCATAGTATCAACATGGTCTCCCGGTCTCTTATATAGAAAACCTCAAATAAAAAGTCAAGATTTGTTAACAGAGCAGAAAGAATTCGCGTCAGAATATTCCAACCAATCCAGCCTATATCAGCTGAATAAATATGTATATGGAGATATATATATACACACCCACATGCACATATATATATATATATATATACACACACACGCACGCACACACTCAAACACACACACATACATACACGCATGCATGCATACATGACGGCTGCCCCATCGTTATCGAGTATGGCCATTGCACGATATACCATTATTAATAATTATTAATTAATTCTATCGTGCAATGCTTGTGCATGAAGATATTTTTTTTAATGAGGAAAGACTGTGCACTGAGCCAATCCCACTCTCTGAGCGACAGTAGCTATAACCCGAAAAGAAGAAAATATCAACATCATCGGT
This sequence comes from Eledone cirrhosa, assembly GCA_964016885.1. Lineage (NCBI taxonomy): Eukaryota > Metazoa > Mollusca > Cephalopoda > Octopoda > Eledonidae > Eledone > Eledone cirrhosa. Next base: position 313,104,915 of record OZ024742.1, read on the forward strand.
AACTACTGAGCCGCAGGTTTTATATGGGAGTTATCCCAGTTTCCTGAGTTGCCTTCTCCTAGAAGAATGCCCTGACAAAGGCTAGGGGTCCTTCACTCCCAGTGGTTTAACCGCGCGATCGGGTGTCCAGCCCAATTATTTCTATATCTCCGCGCATGTACATACACATGCACCCATGTACATATACATATACATACATATGTACATGTGTATATACATATTTACACACTTTTGGATGGCCGTTGACTCTTATGAGATCTTCCGCCCTTTGTCAGGTTTTGATTTTTGTCCTGCAAGGTGTCCAAAATCACCCTCCTCACCAAGTAAACTTGGTGGGGTTGCCGGTTTAGTCGCCGACGACCCGACCATGCGACAGGTTGTACCGGGTTACATGTTACCAATATCAGTCAAGAGTGACCCGACGATACATACATACATACATACATACATACATACATACATACATACATACATACATACATACATACATACATACATAGATACATACTACATGATGGCTGCAAACTCGTGTTCAAGTATTGCCATCGCCCGATAAAATGTTCAAAAATGTTAAGCACAAATGTGACTCTTTAAACCAGCCAAACTTTAGGTTCCCCCAAAACCTTCCATTGCTTTGTTCTGGCTGTATGTTCACATGTATCTTTTAAGACCTCCCATGCTTATACATTTCTTACACCTTTTCAGATCATAATCTACATGAGGTCTACTGATATGACTTTGTTCATGTCTAATCAAACCAGCTTTGCTCAGGCTGACTCGACCACAGTACTGGCAAACCAGATGATGTTCAACAGCAGGCAGTTCAGAACAGTCTCAATCCTCACCTTCCTTTTCAGTGTTAGGTGTTCTCTCCGACGAGTTTCAAAGTGTTCACCACCTGACTTGATCAAACGTCTCCACTTCACACGCTCGTCAGCCATTTTCTCCCATTCGTCAGATGAAATTCCAGCACAAGCCAAGGTGCCTCTGATACAGTCCCGGTACCGCCTTTTTGGTTTATGTGGTGGTCGCCTTCCTTCACACAATTCTCCATAGAGAAGTTGCTTTGGAATACGATCATCAGACATCCGGACCACGTGACTGCACTACCTCAACCGATACCGAAAGATTATGCTCTATAGTCACGAAAGATTATGCTCTATACCGAAAGATTATGCTCTATCTCTATAGTCACGCACCTGCTCCGTTCTAGAACTACCAGATCACTGGCGAACATTTTCCACCACACCCCAAGTAACTTATGAAGAGATTGTTGGTGAAATCTCTCCAGATCCTTGAGGTGCTTTCTGTATATGACCCACGTTTCACAAACATAAAGTAAAGAGGAGACGACACAAGTCAGATACACTTTCACCTTGGTTTCGATAGTGATACCTTGTCTGGACCATAAACGTTGATGCAGCCGTCCAAAAGCATCACTGGCTTTCTTGATTCTTAAGAATATTTCATTACCATGTGTGCCTGAAGTGTTCAACGTACTACCAAGGTAAACAAACTTGTCAGCAACTTTTAGCCTCTTTCCGTACATGTACACACTTGGTGCAGTGTACTCGTTTCCAGGTACTGGCTGATACATCACAACAGTCTTTTCCAAGCTTATTGTGACGCCCAAAGTGCTGCAAGCTGCAGAAAAAGAGTTCATAATATGCTGCATGTCACTTTGTGAGTGTGCAAAAAGATCGCAGTCGTCTGCATACAAAAACTCTCGGATTATAGATGTTAATACTTTTGTGCTTGTACCAAAGCGCCTGGTGTTGAACAACCTTCCTGAAGTGCGATACCTGATGAAAACAATATTTGAATGCCATGAGAAACACTATCGTAAAATATAAGGAAAACAGAGTTGGAGCCGGAATATCCCCCTGCTTCACTCCATTTTCAACTGATATTGGTTCAGAGATGCTACCACCAATACTGACCAAAGCCTTCATGTCATCATGGATAAGATGCAGAATCTTCTACCCTACCTTGGATTTTTTCCCACAACGCAGTTCGATTGACAGTGTCAAAGGCCTTTGTCAAGTCAACAAAGACCTGGTAAAGGTCCATACATTGTTCGATACACTTTTCTTGCAGCTGCCGAGCAGAAACGATCATATCCACTGTTCCCCTTTCGTTTCTGAACCCACACTGCGACTCAGGCAACACATTCAGAGCAACTCTTGGGATCAATCTATCCATCAATATTCGACACGACTTTACCAACTACTGAAAGAAGGGATATGACATGATAATTGCCACATTTGTCCCTGCGCGTCCTTCTTGTGGGACATTCTCATCTTCCCACACCATTTTCATGAGGTCAGTCAGGCGCTGCGTGAAGTTTTCACCACCACACTTCAAAACCGCTCCACTCAGACCATCCATACCAAGAGACTTACCACAGTTCAGCTTATGCACAACAGAAGTCCCCTCTGCAAGAGAAGATACATTAGCCATCTCATATGCTTCACTGGTTCAATAGGAATGGAACAAATGAAATCATCATCAACCTGGTTTAAGAGCTCATCAAAGTGATCTCTCTATCTGTCGAGTGTCTTTTGGGTCATGCAGTAATTGCTTGCCATCTTTCGATCTCAAAGGGGCCACTGGAGAGCTTGAAAGGGCCATACACCTCTGTGAGTAGAAAGTGCGGCAGTTTCACATTGTTGCCGTCAGATGCCACTTGAACTTCATCTGCTTTGTTGCTCCACCAGGTATTTTGCATAGCCCTGAGTTTCACCTGCACTTCCTTCTTTACCTGTCTGTAACGCTCATAATTGTCACCAACAGAGCTACCACCTTTAAGAACTGCATCAAGTGCCTTTTGTTTTCTGTCTAGCAGAGCCTTGACCTCCTGGTCATTCTCATCAAACCAGTCCTTGTTTTCTTGTAACAAAGCCAAGGACCTCTGCTGAAGCCTCATAGACCGAGCTCCTGAAGTCCTTCCAGTTGTTCTCATATACGCATACATACTTACATATATACATGTATACATACATGCATACATCCATACATACATGTATACACACATACCTACATCCATCCATCCATACGTGTATACATACATACATACAATGGTTAAAGTGTTTGACTGACGACCATAAGTTCATGGGTTCATATTTGGGACCGGGTAGTTATTGAATCAACCTGATATCAATGTTTATTATACAGCACACTTCCTCTTTGGTATAATATGACACATAGTAATATCTAACATAGTACCCATCTAATCTGTTATAATATGATTTACCGTTCCTCTGTGAAGGCACATACCTTAAGGGTTACGGTACTGGACTAACCATTATAAAGTCATGGGCTCGTTTCTTCGATCCTGCAGCATGCTGCGTCCTTCAGTAAAATACTTTAGTTCGTGTAGCAGCATCTTCTACCAGGACTTGCGGCAGACAGATAATATCAGTAATGGAAAAAACCTTGTTTCATTAGTATGACCTGGAAATCAGTTCCACTCTATTTATCTTCTTTATTAAAGGCAATCAAATTATTTTTTATTTTATTCTTTTTCTTATTTTTCCATGTTTGTTAAATAAATTCCAAAAAATCGAACTAAATTGAAATTTTGTAATACAATTTCCATAAAAGTTAATGTTTACAATACAATAAAATGTAATAAAATGTATTGAAGTCGACGAAATGTGGACCTTCATTTTTGAAAGATGGATAATGCTATAAGCAGACCTTACAATATTGTACGACAATTTTCCTTTGTGCAAAAGTGGGCAGCCGAATTTAGGAAAGGATAGGGGATTCTTGAAGATGACCCAATGTCTGGACGTCCTACAACTGCCACTACCGAGGAAAACATTGATCTCAGTACTGCTACACCGATGTAAGAAGTGTGTGGAACGCAAGGGAGATTATGTTGAAAAATAAACCTCATTTGGTCACATTCCATGAGAGTATCTTTGTCAACCCTCGTATCTATGCGCAATATACGTAAAGATACAGAATTGCGGGCACTACAACGCTATTAGCTGTCATATTTGTTGGTGAAAAAAATTTGATTATAAAACTTAAATTTATGAATGACTTGTTTTCTACATTGATAACCATGACTTGTTTTCTAATTAACTTAAATTTGTTTTCTAATTTGGCCCTTTTAAGGGCCACCTATATTTTCATTTAAGTAACTCCACTTACATCGATATGCTTTATAACTAAGTCTTGTTTTCTATTTGTTTTCTATTTGTTTTCTAATTTGGCCCTTTTAAGTCTTCCCTCTCTCTCTCGTCCCTATCTCTCCTCTTCCCTCTCTCTCTCAAAAAAAAAAACGCGTGAAAATTCCACTTACGCGTGGTAGTAATACGGAAATAAACGATGTTGACGAGTATCGTCACCGCCTGTTTTCCACTGGACTGACAGCTAATAGCGTTGTAATGCCAAAATGTTTTTACATAAAAAAAAAATGTTCGTACTTGCATGTAAATTGTATAGTAGATAACGTAAAACATTTTTTTACATCAAAAAATAATAGTTTTGTACTTGACCGATTTAGCTTAAAATGGCTTTTCTAATCTTTTTTCATGCTTAATTTGCTAGTTTTCCATTGTCGCTTATGTTCTTGGTAAATCAACTGGTTGTATTTTTGTCCCTTATGTCGAGGAACCAAAAACTCAATTCTTGACAATGGACTTAAATCTGCTCCAACCAGGGTTCACAAGTTATGTAAATAAAAGTATTAAGTTTTGGTTTTAATTTTTCTAAAAAAACATACTCTTCTTTGTCAATGCGTTTTTTTTTCTTGTGTTGACTGGCAACATTGTTAGAATGAGAAAACATTGAAATTTGGTAAAGTTCGCCCCCGCATTTCTCTGAATGTTGGTTAAGAATTATCTTTCTCGTGTGTGGGTCTTTGATTTGTTGGTAGAGAACTGTCATTCTTTGTCGAAGTTTATATCCTGTTTGGCCAAAGTAGCAACTCTTATATTAAGTTAAGTCGAATATTGATACAAATATGTGTTGGATAAGAAGATGTTAAAGGAGATATTGTCGGGTGTCGGTGGGTTTGAAATATGTGTCAGTTTCTAGCCTTTTGTTTTGTTTTGTTATTAGTGTGTCTAAGAATGGAAGGGAAGTTTTTCATTGCTGAAATCCATAGTGAATTGGATGTTAGGGTTCGTATTTTTGGTGACTGTTTGAAATTTCTTTAGTGTAAGATGTTCTCTCCACAAAATATAACAGTCATCCAGGTATCTTTTCCAGTTTCCTTTTATATAACAACTGAATTCGCTCACATAAATTTGTGAAGTGTGTTTGTTGATTTATAATTCGTGGTATCCTATGACTAACTTGGTGTATGTTGGTGCTACTTTTGTACAGATTGACTATTCTTGACTTTTGTCGGTAGGCTTTTTCGTCGAACATGAAGTAATTGTTTTTTTAAAATAAATTGAAGACCGTTTATAATGAAATTTTTGTCAATACGGTTTGGTAGTTGATAGAGGAATGTTGTGAGCCAATATTTGAATACCTCGATTCTGAGCAACTGGCTTTGCAATCTGCACCTCATGATAAAGAAACTATACCTAAAAAATATTGGTTTGCTGACTCTCAAGAAAAATATGGTGGCATATATAACTAAGTTCATGTTGGAATTTCTTATGTTAGCACATACCTGTGTAGCTAGAGAAACATTTTTTTTTCATTTCTTAATAACATAAACGTTTTAACGTCTGCTTTTCCTGTTAGTAAGCGTTGGACAGGTCTACATAGACCAAGTTAGTACTGAAGCGAGGCTACTGATCTCCCAGACAAGCCAGGGATCTGTTATGTCACGGTTGTATGGTCTCTTGTTCTACTGACTGTACAGGAGAGATTGTCATGTCTTTGACACAACTGAGGGTCCTCATAACCCTTTATTTCAATGCCCTTCCTATCACTAACCACTTTATAGTATGTACTGGGTGCATTTATCGTGTAGATCACCAGCATTATGGAGGCTGTCATACCCTTGACACAATTGAAGGGTCCTCCTGACCCTTTGTTTGGCAAGCTTTCTATGGCTGGATGCCCTTCCTATCACCAGCCACTTCAGAAGTAGGGAGCAGCTAGGAATGAGTGTGGGAGGGGCGTGGAGTATGTGTGGTGAGAGTGGTGTAGGGATGTTGAGAAAAGTTGTTAGTGAGTGGTGGTGGAAGCGGAGACGCGGAGGGGGGTGTCAGAATCTAATTAAAAAGGCAAAACAAATAAATATTCAAATACTCCGAGAAACAAAAACAAAAAGAATGACAGTTCACCACCAACAAATCAAAGACCCATACATAAAAAAGATAATTCTTAACCAACATTCAGAGGAATGCAAAGGGTAAACTTTGCCAAATTTCAATGCCTTCCCATTCTACCAATGTTGCCAGTCAACATTAGAGAAAAAAACACATTGGTTAAGAAAAGTATGTTATTTTTTTTTAGAATAATTTAAACCAAAACTTAATGCACATAACCTATGATCCCTGGTCGGAGCAGATTTACGTCCCTTGTCGTCAAGAATTTGAGTTTTTTTCCTCGATATAAGGGGCAAAAAGAACAACCAGTTGCATCCGTTGTTTATAAATGACAATAACATTACAAATGGAAAACTAGCAAATTAAGCATGAAAAAGTTTTGAAAAGCCGTTTTAAGCAAAACCGGTTAAGTACAAAACTATTATTTTTTTATGTAAAAAAATGTTTCACGTTGTCTGCAATGCACGTTACATGTAAGTACAAAAACTTTCTGTTTATGTAAAAAAACTTTTTTTCCCGTTTTGCACTATTCTAGTGATAAAGAAGAAAACTATTCGGCGATATCCAATTTTAGCTGTCTAAATGCCGCTTACTTGCTGCAGTTGCTGCTTACTTCAATGTATGAGGCTATTCCAACAAATTTACATTCCCCTTTTTTTTAGCCGTTAAAAGAAATATAGATTTTTTTTTTTTTTGTGTGTGTGTGATTTATTTGCCACTGGGGCATAGATTTCTTTATTTGCCCCTTTTTTATTTGTTTTTTTTTTTTGCGATTTATTAGCCTTTTGGGGTCACACACACACTCGTAGAAAGTGTGCGACCTTTCTGCCAGGGAGTACAGAGAGAGGGGGGTGCTCCCTTCTTCTCTTACCTGTACAAGCCGATATAGAGAGAGAGATGGCCCACTTACACGGGCCATTATTGCTACTTTCACCCGAAAAAGGCACTCAGTCCCAGCCAATTCCATGAAAGATGGGTGAAAGTAGCAATAATGGCCCGTGTTAGTGGGCCATCTCTCTATATCGGCTTGTACAGGTAAGAGAAGGGAGCACCCCCCTCTCTCTGTACTCCCTGGCAGAAAGGTCGCACACTTTCTACGGGGGCGTGTGTGACCCCAAAAGGCTAATAAATCGCAAAAAAAACAAACAAACAAAAAAGGGGCAAATAAAGAAATCTATGCCCCAGTGGCAAATAAATCGCAAAAAAATAAAAATAAATAAATCTATATTTCTTTTAACGGCTAAAAAAAGGGGGAATGTAAATTTGTTGGAATAGCCTCATACATTGAAGTAAGCAGCAACTGCAGCAAGTAAGCGGCATTTAGACAGCTAAAATTGGATATCGCCAACTATTCTTTTTGATGTAAAAAAAAATGATTTCGTTGTTTACTATACTCGTAATATGTAGGTAGAAAGCGAAAGATTTGCCTAAAACCTGCCTGTGAAGACATATGGCTTAGTAGTTAGAGCGTCGGGCTTACGATCATGAGGTTGTGAGCTCGATTCTTGGATGGGCTTTCCATTGTGTTCTTGAGCAAGACTCTTTATTTCATGTTGCACCAGTTCACTCAGCTGTAGAAATGAGTTGCGACGTCACTGGTGCCAAGCTGTATCGGCATTTTCCTTCCTTTGGACAACATCGGTGGCGTGGAGAACGGAGACTGGTATGCATGGGCGACTCGTGATAAAGAAACTATACCTGAGAAACTTGAAGGCGGTCATCCAGACTGGCATCTACTGGCTCTGGCCACCTTCAGGTTTTAAACATTTCTCTCTACTTTTCAGCCCCTTGGATTGTGTCAACCATTATTATGTTCCTTTATTAGATAAATTTCGTAACACCTGATGATGTCACCGGGTTCCTACAGAACCCGGTCATTGAAATGTGCATAGTGTTTGTAATAAATCTTTAAGGAATTTCACCAGTCCAGCCTCTTGTCATTTTACTTAATGATATATATATCGTGTATACATATATTTATTCTTTTAATATCCAATTGAGTTCTTAAACACGTGGTTATAATACCTAACAGGTTTAAATGACCAGCGTATATATTGTTTTATATTTTAAGATGACCTCCCCTTACCCTCTTGAGGGCAGCGTGTATTTTATCTTTATAAGGACTGCTGGCCTTTCGAATCTAGCAGTCTCTTTAGCGCTGAAGGAGACCATCACTAATTTATTAATGTCGATGTAATTTTTATATCGATATTATTTGGGCATCCACTGATGAGTTTATAAGAGCCCGCTTGTGTATAAGACTACGGATTATATACAAGTTTCTACATAACCTGGACATTATTTATCCTAAATTGTAGAAATCTTATAACGAAACGATCGTCTGGAAGGAAAGAGAGATTTATTTAATTATGTCTTATATAAAATAATACAACCAACTATCCACGAAATACTGATTAGTTAGCACCCCAAACACTAAATTGGGAGAATACTTAGGTATATCCTAATGTTTGTTGAGTGAGATGGAGTTGGTCAGAGTATCGCTTAAGGCTTTCTCTGTTAATGTATTAAATATATATATATATATATACGATATTAAACAAATGGAAACTATATTTATAAAACCATATTTATTTCATTATACATATTTCAGGGATACCATATTAAAAATATGGCATGCCTTCTTCAGATAAAATACAATATATAAGCAGTTTTATAAATAAATTTGACGTACCATAAAATATTGATCAACTTCCATTTAAAAAAGTTGGTTTGGTAGTGAAATGTTTGTAAATATTTAGTGTTAAGCACAGTTAGAAAGAAAGACGGAGAGAAGGAATAAATGTATGTAAAGAAAAACAGAGAGAGATAGAGAGAGATATGGGAGAGAGAAATAGTGAGGAGGTGAAAAATGAGAGGCAGCTGAGGCAACAGATGAATAATAATTCATCGTACAAATTGAGAGATTTAGGAGGGAGGGAGTACTGTAATTATTTATTTATTTATTTATTTAGTTATAGTGTTAAGGAGACGGAGAGAAATAAAAAATAACTAAAGAGAAAACAGCGATACTTAAATTACATCATGTATAGAGGGAGGAGAAGAAAGCTATATCTAGAGAGAAGGATGACAGACTTACAACTTTACGTTATGTCCTATCAATTTGAATTATCAATTCATATGAATTGGGTATTATACTGTAAATATCAATATTCATGAATGAGACATAGATATATAATGTGTGAAAAATAATGACCATATGTTTAGTTTAAAAATTCTTAGGTCGATATATCAAAAACCGCTCTGTACACAGCTAAGTATTCTATAAGTCTCTAGCTGTGTCGTTCTCGATAAAAGCACTGGATATGTAATCCTGAAGATTTCTAATAAGAATGAAACGCGTAGGTTACTTCCCTTGCTTTTATCGAGAATCTCAAATTGTAATACGTGACGTATTCTATTCTATAGCGATTAGGTCTTCAAAATGTTTATTATAAACATACAGAATATTTTCGAATATTCTATGTTTGTCTTCACATATATATCGCTATTTCAGAGCATTAAATCCAAATTATATATATATATATATATATATATATATATATATATATATATATATATATATATATATATATATATATTTGTATTATGTATGTATATACATATTGTGCAAGTGCTAGTATACTTTGTAAAGTGATTGGTTATAGGAAGGGCGTCCAGTTGTAGAAACCATGCTAAAACAAGAGCTGAGCGGACTCTTCAGTTGTGACAATGACATGACAACCCTCTAGTGCTGGAGAGTGTGGAGTGTAAGTAAGTGTGATGCAGCCCCTAGCTTATCTATGAGATCGGTAGATCTGATAAATTACTGACTTGGTTTATGCTAACCTGTCCCTCATTTTCTTGCAGGGAAGACAGACGTTAGATAATGATGATGATGGTGTTGATGGTGTTGATAGTGATGTTGGTAGTGGTAGTGATGGGGATGATGATGATGGTGGTGGTGGTGATGGTGTTAGTGGTGATAGTGGTGGTGGGATGATGGCGATGGTGGTGGTGATGGTGTTGATAGTGATGGTGGTAGTGGTGGTGGCAGGGATGATGATGGTGGTGTTGGTGGTGGTGGTGCAATGATGGTGATGATGATGATGATGATGATGGTGGTGGTGATGGTGATAGTGGTGGTGGCAGGGATGATGGTGATGGTAATGATGGTGGTGGGGATGATGATGATGATGGTGGTGGTGGTGCTGATAGTCGTGGTGGCAGGGATGATGGTGATGGTAATGATGGTGGTGGAAATGATGATGATGGTGGTGGTGGTGGTGGTAGTGATGATGGTGCTGGTGGTGATAGTGATAGTGGTGGGGATGATAATGGTGGTGATAGTGGTGGTGGTAGTAGTGGTGATAGCGGTAGTGGCGGGGATGAGGTTTATGATGATGATGATGAAGGTGGTGGTGATGATGATGATGCTATTGGTAGTGATGATGGTGGTGTCAGAGATGGTGGTGGTGGTGATAATGGCGGGGATGATGATGATGATGATGATATTCATTCAGATTTCACGATCTGCTCTATCACTGCTCTGTTTTCTGCAGTCGTTCAGGTGACAAGAAGATGTAGTAAATTATCAGACTCAGTGTGGTGGATTGGCAGTGTCGGTAGAAGGTCGGACATGCTTTCAGCACAGTTACGTCCCTTTACAGACTGAGTTCAAATCCAGCCGAGGTTAACTTTACCTTTCATCCTTACAGGGTCGATAAAATAAAGTACCAGTAATATACTGGGTAATTGCTGGCCTTGTGCCAAAAGTAGAAACAATTATCAGACTCAGTCAATACTCTGCTTCAAATGTACTCTTTCTCTTGTTTCTCCATTAAAACATATTTATGTGTATGTATGTGTGCGCGTGTGAATGTGTGTGTATGTGCGTGTGTGTATGTATGTGTGTGTGCATGTGTATGTGTATGTGTGTGAACGTCAGTATGTGTATGTGTGTGTATATGCATGTGAATGTGTGTGTGTGTGTGTGTATCTCTGTGTGTGAATGTGCATGTAACTACTACAAATTGTATGTGTGCTCACTTCTCTATTGGACATCAGCAGACATGACTGATCACATCAATGGTCGCCCTCTCTCTCTCGCCCTCTCTTTGTATCTAACTTCTCTCTCTCTCTCGTCCTCTCTCTCGTCCTCTCTCCCTCTCTTCCTCTCTCTCTTTCTCTCGGCCTCTCTCTTTCTCTCTTCCTCCCTTTGTATCTCTAACTTCTCTCTTTCTCTCATCCTCTCTCTCTTTCTCTCTTTCTCTCTTCCTCTCTCATTCTCTTTCTCTCTTCCTCTCTCTCTCTTTCTCTCTTTGTATCTCTAACTTCTCTCTCTCTTTCTCTCGTCTTCTGTCTCTCTTTGCATCTCTAACTTCTCTCTCACTATCTCTCACTCCTGACTCTCTCTCTCTCTCTTGTCTCCCTCTCTCTATCACCCTTCTCTATCTCTGTCATGTCTCTCCCTCCTCTATCTCCCTCATGTCTCTCTCTCTCTCTCTCTCTCTCTCTCTCTCTCTCTATCATCCTCCTCTATCTCTCTCACGTCTCTCTCCTTCTCTCTACCCCCTCTACCTCTCTCATGTCTCTCTTCCTCTCTCTATAACCCTCTTTTATTTCTCCCTTATCGCCCTCCCCTCTCACTTTCTCTTGTCACTATCTCTATATATCCCCCTCCTTCTCCATTTCTTTCATCTCTATCTATATCTTCCCACCCCTTTTCTCTACCTATATCATCCCACCCTCTCTCTTAGCAACTTCATCTGAAACTTCATTCCAGAGAGTAATCAGCCATGATCAGTTCTGGTTCTTCATCAATATAGCCTATTATTCTCCATTTCTCAAGAAAATATACAGGGAGAGAGTTTGTTAAGTTTAATCTAAGTAAATTATTATTTCTATTACATTTATTAATATTGAGCATCATCCTTAACTGATAGAAATTGTATGTATGCTCTCTTTATTGAACACCATGAAAACATGGGATTTTATGAATGGTGTGGGCCTCCTACCATTTTTGTTCTGTTTGGTAGATCCACCATAAAAACTTAGTACTATCCATGGCTGGGGATTAACCATTAAGTAAAATAAGCAAATGCTGAGGGCATCGCATCAAGAGAAGATTGGCACCATTTTATCAAAATTAAATAGCACCCAGTACTCACTGTAAATGAGGTTAGCACTAGGAAGGGCATACAATTGTAGAAACCAAGCTGAGGGCATCAAGAGAAGATTGGCACCATTTTATCAAAATTAAATAGCACCCAGTACATACTGTAATGAGAT
>OZ024742.1:313124944-313164944 GCA_964016885.1 Eledone cirrhosa
TCTCCAGGCCTGAGTACAGTAGATTTCTTCCATAGACAGAAAGAAACGACCCCAGTACTAGACTGGTACTTTTTTTTTCGACTTCGAAAGGATGAAAGGCAAAGTTTACTTCAGCGGAACGGATACCATAAAGTATTCTAGCCAATGTTCTAACGACTCTGCCAATTCACCACCTATATCTGTTATACATAAACATATTGTATATAGGCCTTTATTAATAGATTTTAAAGGATTTTATCTTATTTTAATATTATTTTTACACTTTCATAATATGAATGCTTTGTTATCCAATATTATATTATTAGACCATCATAAAAATATGATTGATTAGTTATCCAATAAACTGATAAAGTCTGTAGTCAACAATTCGAATGCTGAAAATGGCAAAGCAACTAAAAATGTTATCTTTAGTTGCAATGAAAGAGGTTTTTCGTGATTCTGAAATATTAAATTTATTGCCTGACTGTTGGAAGAATTCCTTGCAAATATATTTTCTAAAAAAAAATAAATAAAATTATGGGATTGGTTGTTAAGAACAGAAAACTTGGCTGTTCTCATATATTGTATGAATATGTCACAGTTGGGATTCTTTAAAATAAAATATTTTCACATTTCTTCTAAGTGACAAATGTACAAATTTACCACCACATGTAGACTTGGGAAAAAAAGTCAGTAAGGTTGTCTACGAAAAATCAAAAGCAAGAAACAAAAATAAAACTAAAAGAAAATTCTCACACAAATGTAAATACAGTGTACCCCTGACATTCGTGGTCCCAGCATTCACATTCCTGACATTTGCAGTCCCAGCATTCAGGGTCTCAGTTATTCATGGAATTTTCCTTAGATCCTAACTAATAATTGTTTGTGGAAACCACCGCATATTTGCAGAATTGTAAATATCTTCCGCGATTTTTTAATGTCTTTTTTAACACTATATTACTGTATTTCCTGGTGGTGTCAAAGACGTTACTTTTTTCCTAAAATAAGTCTAAAAAATCTACCGTGCATCCTGTTTATTTTTTTTCAAATTTTTGGTTGTCAAAATTAGGGTGCGTCCTCGAGGACGAAGCATCGTTGGTGCTGGGAAATACGGTATTAATAATAGTATAACATATTTGCCGGCCTATTGGACGCCGCTTCACACAAGATCTCCCTCTTTTTTTATTATATTTTACGTTATATTTTGACATTTATAGCCATTTTTATGGACCATGTCCAATATTCGCAGTTTTTCACTCTTCTCGGGTGCTTTATGAACGTAATCCCCATGAATAATGGGGACAACTGTATATTAAATGAAACCAAAAAGAAAACTTTTGTTACAGTTTTTATTAAAATTAATGAAAACTAACCAATATGATTTTAAACATGGTTTACAGTTTAGTAAAATGAAACCAGCTATTGTCAGATATGGTGAATGAAGCAGAGCCTCAAATTAAGAATAGAATCAGTTTAGGGAATTCATGATTTTCTGCATCTTTTGTTACAGAGCAGATTACCAAATCAACAAGAAATATAAATTTTAAGTAAAATTATTGTAAACAAAATGTGTGTGTGTGTATATATATATATATATATATACATCGTTATTATTATTATGATTATTATTATTATTATTCATGAAGCTTCATTAATTTCAAGGAAATTTATGCTTGCAATGTTTTTGAAATATGAATTAGAAGTTTGTTCACCAAAAACGTTCCTTGATTTGGTGGAATTCGAAGCAACCACAGCAGAAAATATTTATAACATGTTATAAGGAATATTTATAGAAAAATTTGATTGCATTTTTCTCTGTCAGGGCAAATTCCCCGCTTGGACGAACAGCTGGAGTTGCTACAAGATTAATTCTTAAATTTCCAGACATTATAATTTGGCAGTGTATAAGTCATCGATTACAACCTTGTACACGATGATGTTATTAATGAGATAAATAGGTTCCGATTTTTTTTTGTTTTTTTGTACAAGACCAGGTTGACTAGTTATATGCCATGATATGAAAATAAAACAGTCCATCAGTATAATAAGTATTATGACACTACAATGGGTTGGCAGTATCGGCCCTTTATGTTCTGAGTTCAAACCCCGCCGGGGTTAGCTTTGCCTTTTATCCTTACAGGGTTGATAAAATAAAGTACCAGTAATGCAATGGGGTCGATTTAATTAACTTTCCTCTCCCCCAAAGTTGTTGGCCTTGTGCCTAAATCAGAAACTATTATGACCCTAATGTGGTGAGTGACCAGAGGCTGCAGTATCGGGCAATTGAATAGAGAAAATATAGGGTTTGAAAGGACTCTTAAGACTGGTTGAGCATATGACAACCCCTTTAGTGCTGGTACCACATTAAAATGAATTGGTGTGACACCCCATATGTGGCAAGGCTAGACCTTTAAATTACAGGTCCTGTCCATCCAACAGACATCCACACAGTTTCCATCTGCCTAATTTTGTCTCACAAGGCTTTGGTAAATCTAAGACAATGATAAATACAGGTGCCCAAGACCTCATGATTGTGAAGCAAACTTTCTAACCACTTAACTATGCTTGCATAAATATATGAAAGCTTGTGTTATGTAAGGAATTGGCCCCAAGAAAAGTTACGGAGCAAGTGTTTCTGTAAGATGTTGAAGAAGGACGGTTTATGTCAAAATAATTTAGTTTTAAATCTTCATGTCCTATATTATTAGCAAGACATTTTTGAAAAGTACAAAATATCACTATGACTACACCACATTAAAAATTAAAGTCTTTACTCTAATACTACACGTTTTCCCAATGATCTGCTTACAAGTAAATATAATACACACATTTGAATTAACAAACTTTTAAAATCATTTTAAGCTAAATAATTACAGGATGTTAAGAGTTAAGTTTGGTGTTAATTAGGAAAGGTTGGAGTGGGTTGGAGTGGGTGGTAGGTAAATATTCTAGTTAAGGTAGAAGTTTGTTTTAGAGTTGCTATTCATTTTAGTTGATAGATAATCACATCCAATTTAAGTTTGTCTTTAAAGATAAACTTTGGGTCAAAACATAGTAATTGTAATTCTGTGTATAAGAAGGATCTGCTAGCAAGGGTTGTACAGGTCTACGTAGATCAAGTCAGTACTGCAGCAGTACTACTGACCTCCCAGACAAGCCAAGGAGCCTGCATCTTGCTTATGTATGGCCATACGTTCTATCGAATGCATGGGAGAAGCTATCATGTCTTGTGACACAAACTGAAGGACCCTCCCAACCCTTTGTTTAGCAAGCTTTCTATGGCTGGATGCCTTTCCTAACACCAATCACTTTACAGCATTTACTGGATACTTTTATCATGTTGATCACCAGTGTGGCTATTGTAGTTGTTGATGCTATTGTGATAAAAATAAATAAATGTTATAGTATTTATTATAAATCCTGATTGACTTTGCTTGTAAGATGCTTCATATTGTGAACAAATCACAAAGAGTAGTATTGGTTAAATACATCAGATAATTGTGGTTGTAAAAAGCTGAAAATTGGGTCAAGTTTAAATTTTAGCTATAAAAATTTAAGGAAATATTAATGGAGCAGTCAGTATAAGGAGGTGTCACAGAAGTTTCTTAATTATGAAATGATGTATGAAAGTTAGAACGTTATTAAAATCATTCAAACTAAGGTATTTAGGTAGATGAATATTTCTGATAGTGTTAGAGATAACACCATGTTTCAAGTAAAGTTTTAAGCAGTTAATTTGCCAACTTGTCTTCACCTCTGTTCCTCTAGTAGATTGAATAAATTCATCATGATAATAAATTTTGCTTGGCCTAGGTGTAATGACGTTTGGGATTATACTAAGGTATATCCTACTGTTTGTTGAGTGAGACGGAAGCCGGTCGGAGTATTGCTTAAAGCTTTCTCTGTTAATGTATTAAATATTATACTCTTGATTTGGCCAGAGATGAATATTTCCAGATACTTTTTCGGTATGACTTTCTGTATTTATTCTTTGTATGAAATATTGATTGTTTTTCCGGTATCTTGTCTCTGTTTTTAGCCTAAGAAAATACCTATATGCGTGTATAAATAATACATGCATATATTTATTTTTTATATCCAATTGAGTTCTTCACGCATGGTTAAAATTATTGAAAGAATTAATTGATCTGCATGCATATTATTTTATTCTTTTATGTTTTGCGATGACCTCCCCTTCCCTGCTTGGTGTCGGTGTGAGATTTCTCATTGTGAGACAGCTGGAATTTCAAATTTGGCGGTCACTCTAGCATGGACGGGTACCATTGCTGAATATTAATATCGGTAAGGTTTTTTTTATATCGATATTGTCGAGCATCCACTGATGATTTATAAGTGCCCACCTACATATATTCCTATGGACTATGTGTAGGCTTCTACATAACCTGGACATTATTTTCCCAATTTGTAGAAAACTTATAATGAAACGATCGTTTGGAAAGAGAGATGTATTTAATTATGTCTCATATAAAATAATACAACTGGCTATCCACAAAATACATATAGTTAGCACCCCAAACGTATAATTGGGATTATACTAAGGTATATCCTAATGTTTGTTGAGTGAGACGGAAGCCGGTCGGAGTATTGCTTAAAGCTTTCTCTGTTAATGTATTAAATATAATGCTTGTATGAAATATTGTGAAATAAATAATATTTAAGAAATCTGCTACAATAAAAATTTGAAATAAAAGAATGAAAACAAGTAAAACTAAAGCAAAAGAAGAGCAATGGCTTGCACTTTTAATTTCTGTTTCACTATTCAGATGTAGTGTGCAGGAGTGAAGACTATGCTGGTATGGTCATGTGATGCATATGATGAAAAAAGTGCAAAGAAACCCCAGTGGAAGGGAGCTACAGTAGAGGGAGGGCAAGACCTAGGCAGAAGTTGTAAAAGCTTATCCAAAATCACTTAAGCTCACAGAGGAGATGACAAAGGACTGCAGTGAGTAGAGAGATGTGCTGGAAAGGATTGTCCAACCCATGAAGACGAGAAAACAGAACCCAGATCCCCTCAGGGAAATGGCCTTGCTCAGTATGTAGGAAAGGTGTAGGTAGGAATTCCATTCTCTGCCCCAAAGGCAAACAATGGGTACACAAGAGATGTAGCGGGATCTCAGGAAGCTTAATTAAGAATGTAGGCTTCACATGCAGCAGCTGTGCTGAGACAGCAAACAGCAAACAGCCACAGGAAACAAGTACCACCAATCTCTGGGAGGGCTCTGTAGAAACAGTAGACAGCTTCTGCTACCTAGGTGACCGAATTAGCAGCGGAGGTGGGTGTTCAGAAAGTACAATAACTAGGGTAAGAACGGGATGGAAGAAGTTTAGGGAACTACTACCACTGCTAGCTGCAAAAGGCTTCTCCCTCAGAATGAAAGGCAGACTGTATGATGCGTGTATCCGAACAGCAATGTTGCATGGTAGTGAGACCTGGGCGCTGAAGGTCACTTACGTAGATTAGAGAGAAACGAAGCCTGCATGCTCCGATGGATGTGTAACAGTAATATATGTGAACGACAAAGCATAAATGAATTGAGAGAGAGACTGAGCATAAGAGAAATCAAATGCTGTGTGCAGGAGAGGCGATTGCGCTGGTATGGACATGTGATGCGTATGAAGGATGACAGCTGCATAAAAAGGTGCAGAGCACTAGAAGTTGATGGAAACTGCGGAGTGGGGAGACCCAAGATGACCTGGGTTGAGGTGATAAAAGCCGACCTTACCCAATTACACCTCTCAAAGGCAATGACACACGACCGTGACCGCTGGCGTCACGCAGTAATACAGAGTACCCAACCTCCCATGGGTACAAGCTGAAGCATATAGACAATATGGCCCCACACCCCCCACCGCAAGGTGGTCGTGGAGGTGCCACGGCAAAAAAGCACCCAGCCCACACTGTAAAGTGGACGTGTAGGCGCCATGAAAAAGCACCCAGCACTCACTGTAAATGAGGTTGGTGTTAGGAAGGGCATCCAGCTGTAGAAATCAAGCCAAATCAGTTCCTGTATGAGCAAGGCATGATCAGCTGACCAGACACTGCCCACAACAGGACAACCCGTCTAACCCATGCTAGCGTGGAAGAACGGACGTAAAACGGTGATGATGATGATGATGATGAAAGCATGGAAAGACATAAAATGGTGATGATGATAATATTTGAGGGTTAAAACCCCTTTTAACAGAATTGTTAGTCTGTATAGCTGGTCATGTGTTGATTCGTTTATGCATGATTATTTTTTTTTATTTTTTTTATGAGTAATTGAAGTTAGGGAAGTAATTTTCCCAACATATTGGTATCAAGTGATTAGACCAACAAGGAAACATGGCTGCTAATTATATATTTATTTGTAGCCAAGGAATGCTATAAATTCTTATGATGAACAATAACACATCAGAACACTTTAAAATAGCAACAAGCATAATGTTTTCATTAACATTATATTAAAATGTAATTTTTTAGTTAGGAGTGGTTGTACTTGTAAATGCAATGTGATGTATCATAGAGATTTTTTTCAAAAGGGAGAGACTAAATGTGTGAATGCAGAGATGAGTAAGAGATATAGTTTTGTTGTCTGCTGTATTACTGACCAGTTGCCAGACAAAATAGCCAAGCCTCTTTTAACCAAAATCTGCAGTCACTTGATAGCAAGAATGCTCTCAGCACCACCTTTTATATAAAAATATGATCCTTCAATGTACCTAGTAACCTACTAGAAATTGCTAAATGCATATAAGAAAATACAGTGTAGTTTTATAAAACAACAATTACAAAATGTGGTTTCACTACACCAGACCTACCAACATCTAGAAATCCAAACGAGGAATACCATGAAAAAAAGTGCCCCAAAACGGGGATAAATGAAGCAAAATGAGGAGGTTTTACATAATTGTTTCTACTTTAGGCACAACGCCAGCAATTACCCAGTGCATTACTGGTACTTTATTTTATCGACCCCGTAAGGATGAAAGGCAAAGTCAACCTCGGCGGGATTTGAACTCAGATCGTAAAGGGACGTAACTATGCTGGAAAGCATGGCGTCCGACCCTCTACCGATACTGCCAATCCACCGCCGTTTTACATAATAAAAGCTATACCCATTTTCTCAAGAGAAGACATCTCTCACCCACCCCAAAGTGGGTGGGAGATCTCCCCATCGGACGGGGGAGAGTTGACAGGTCTGACTACACCCTTATCAAGAAAATGCACAGATCAAAATAATCAAGTAGTTAGTTTTCAAACATTAACACTAGAAGAGCTTCAGCATATATAAACTTTGTTCAAACACTAACACTAGAAAAAGAGCTGAAGCATATGCAGACTTTGCTCAAATCAACTATGTTGTTTATTGACAGATTTAGTTTATTCAACAGGATAGCCTGCCCCTGGTTCTACAATACAACATTTTGTTTTAAAGTGTTTAACACCATCATCATTTTATATTCACTTTACTTGCTGACGTAGATTGGATATCATATTTATCTAAACACCTTCCATCATAATTTTATGCTTCTAACACCAGCTTAATAATGGGGAAGCTGTTTATATTACTACTTATTTTACTAAAGTCTTTATTATATTAAAACTGATTCGAAAATCATATGGCAGTGTCTCTCATTAGAAATATGCTAATGAAAAGGTTAATCTTTAAATTTCAATATTTCTTTCGGTGGCTCTAATAATAACCGTTATATCCTGCTTATAACAACTCTCCAGATGTTTTTAATGGAGGAAGCATTTGTATAAATGTGCTATTTAATGCAGATGTGCCATTTACAAATGGTGCTACTGATGTAGATCCACTACATTTATTACAATCTATAGGCCTGTGAATATATGCTTTAACTTTGTCTATTAATATTTCAATATGCATTGAAGAAAGTAAGGTTTTATGGTTCGAAATACCTCTTTCTGGTGTTAATCATTCTATTATCAACCCCGTGGATACCAAACCACATGAAACCATCCCTGGTTCTGTGTTAGAAAACTGTTTACTTTAAACTGATTATATTTATCTAAAAACCATCCATCACAATTGATTAAATTATGTTCCAAATACCAACTTAATATTGAGAAAGTTAAAGGTAGTTATATTACTAAATCCCTTTGAACTTTTGATTATTTTCAAAATTATTTGAAAACCATAGGCAATGTCTTTCATTAAATATATGGTAATGAAAGGGTTAAATAGAACCAAATCAGTTACTTCTTAGAATCGGTAGAGCACGGGTTTAATGTGTTGTGTTTATTTGCCTCTCTGTAAATTCTCATTTCAAATTCTGCTGATGTACTGTTTGCCTTTCATCTTTTTGATTTAAAAAAATGCCACTTAAATACTGGAATTGATTTAATAAACTTTTCATTTCTACAGATTATATATGGCCTTGTATCAACAGAAGAAATTATTTACCCTATTGATACCAGCCAGCCTAAAGCCAGCTTTCATTCTATGAAATAAAACTATTCAAGTTCAAGGATTCTTATCCATTTAAACTTTTCCAACATAACTTGACATAAAACCTTTTAATAAGTTATTAATAATGTTAGTAAATCCCTCAAAATTCTTAATTAATTAATGAATTAATTAATACACAGTGTATTTCATGAGAAATATGATAAGGAGAGAGTTAAATAGAACTGGTATCAATCTTTGATTTTTAGATTTGCAGGTCTTATTCAATGTTATGTTATGTAGTCAGTAGAAAAACGTCCAACTTAAATCTACAGACCAGGTTTAGGGCACCATAACAATTTAGCACCTGTTTATAAGAGTGTGTATATGTGTGTGTATATATGTGCATATATATATGTGTGTGTGTATCAGAGGCATAACTAGGGAAAATAGTACCTATGGCAAGCAGTGAAATTGTGCCCTTGCCCAGCACTGTATTTTTACCTATGGAGGCCTAATAATTTATGATGCCTAATAATTATGAGGCCTAATAATTTATTTTTACCTATGGAGGCCTAATAGTTTAATGATCCAGCCACCATAGTGTTCTCACTCATGATAGAGACAGATCATACATCTGAAGGAGTTTCTTTTTTCACATTCCGAAGAGACTTATTTGACTTTAATAGAACGTGCTCCTAGTCCAAGTGGTGCCTCCTTCATGTGGGGCCCATTGCACATACCATGCTTGCCATACCCTAGTCACACTTTTGGTGTGTGTGTGTGTGTGTGCACCTTGTATGTTTTTGAGTTCTAGAGAGTTCTAGATCTGCCCTAACCAGATAGACCTACAACCAAATGTAAACAATCCATAACAATTTTCTCTTATCCCCATCCAGGAATAATGTATCCCATACTACATTATCCAATGTATCTTTTTTAAGAAGGTAGGTTATGGTTTGAGGAAGATTTGGCTGTGATGTCTTGCAGGTCAAGTAATTACATAAAGGCCATCTCATTTACTTGTGGCTTCAACTAACATGATAACCTTTTATTATTTTCATTAGATAAATCATGAAATAAATATTATTATTATCATTATTATTGGGAAAATGATAATGGTGATGATAATAATAACAGCAATGTCTGGATGAAACAAATAGAAAATGAATGAAATAAAAATAAAGAATTCTAAGCTTTCCTATCAGTTAATATGTAGCTTAATAGTTGTGGTTATTTTAGTCTGTGACAAACACAGAGTTTCTTGGACTTCTGATATCTCTGACTTACTAATCACACTCTTGTTATCAAAAATGGCTGCAAGAATAAAAATGCTTAGCAATCTAAAGTGGCTTCAGTTGAAAGTTTATTGCACAAGACCACATTCTTCGTAAATTACTTAATGACGTGGTGGAAGTTATCATACAACGAAAGATATTCTTAGTTTAACAATATACTGGCCTTTTATGAAGGAAAAACAAATCTCTGTGTACGATATCTTTCTTCTTATAATCCTCTCACCGAGAAACAAGATTCCTACATTAATGTGTATGCGTACACACACACACACACATACACATATATAAATATAAATATGTATATATATATATATATATATATATATATATATATATATATATATATATATATATACAAATAGATAGATATATATATATAAATATATATAAATATATATATATATATATATATATATATATATATATATATATTTATATATATATATATATTTCTATATATAAATATATATATGTATACAAATATATATATGTATATAAATATATATATGTATATAAATATATATATATATGTATATAAATATATGTATATAAATATATATATATATGTATATATATATATATGTATATAAATATATATATATATGTATATAAGTATATATATCATCATCATCATCATCATCAGGTTTAGCGTCCGTGTTCCACGCTTGCATGGGTTTGGACGGGGGTTTTCCCACTTGAGGCAAGAGTGGTTGTCTTGCTCGCATAGGACTGTCTGGCGGGTTTTCTACAGTTGGATGCCCTTCCTAACACCAACCACATTTACAGTGTGGGGCTGGGAGGTTTTTACCGTGTTGCCTACACGGCCACATTACAGCGTGGACTGTCTGGCGGGTTTTCTACAGCTGGATGCCCTTCCTAACACCAACCACATTTACAGTGTGGGGCTGGGAGGTTTTTACCGTGTTGCCTACACGGCCACATTTACAGCGTGGACTGTGTGTTTTTTGTCGTGACACCTACACGATCTCATTTGTTTCGGCCTGGATGTTGTGGGACCAACATAACTTTACATTGAAAGGGGCGGTGTGGGTGGGGTGGAGGTGGTGGGACGGGGGTGTGTTTTGATAGAGATGCCTACTGACTGTAGTAGGTTTTTACTTTGTATTTAGGTAAGGCGGGTCTTCTCTATTACTGAGTACCGCCAAAGGTCTCGGTCCAGTGACATTGTCTTGGAGAGGTGTAAGCGTGTGAGGTCGGAATTTATCAGCTCGTCCCATGTTTTTCTGGGTCTGCCTACTCCGTGGCTACCGTCTATCTTTATTGCCCTGCACTTTGTTATACAGCTGTCGTCTTTCATGCGCATCACGTGACCGTACCAACGTAGCCTTCTCTCGAGTAAACAACATCTGATCCCTCATATTTCTAATTTTTTCCTTAGTTCGTTTATGCTTTGCCGTTCACGTATATTACTATTGCACATCCAGCAGAGCATCCAAGCTTCGTTCCTCTCTAGTCTGCGTATATCCTCTGCACACAATGCCCAGGTCTCACTGCCATGCAGCATTGCTGTTCGTATGCAGGCATCGTATAACCTGCCTTTCATTTTTAGGGAGAACCCTCTAGCGGCTAATAGTGGTATAAGCTCTCTGAACTTTTTCCATCCAGTTCTGACTCTAGCTACTGTACTTTCAGAGCACCCTCCCCCACTGCTGATTTTGTCACCCAGGTAACGGAAGCTGTCCACTATTTCTATAGAACCCTCTGCGCAGTTGAAGGAGCTAGTATTTTGTGGGCACTTGCTGCTACTTATTGCACCAGAGCACCGGCCACATGTAAAATCTATGTTCTTAGTTAGCTTACCTGTGATCCCACTACATCTTTTATGAACCCATACTTTGCATTTGGGACATAAAATGGAGTTTCTACCTACGCCTTTCCTACACACTGAGCATGGCCATTTCCCAGATGGGACTGCCGCCTTATTTTCTTTCCTACAAACTAGAACTTTAGTCTTAGCCAGGTTAATTTTAAGGCCTTTTGATTCTAAGCCGTGCTTCCATGTTTGGAATTTCTTCTCTAGTTCGGTCATTGATTCAGCTATGAGCGTTAGATCATCTGCGTGTAGGAGTTCCCATGGGCAGCCGGTCTTGAATCCTCTGTTATAGCCTGAAGGGCAATAATAAATAGTAGGGGGCTAAGAACAGAGCCCTGATGGACACCAACTTTTACGCTAAACTCTTCACTATATTCGTTGTTAATTCTAACCTTACTGACTGTTTCTTTATACATGGCTTGTATAGCTCTCACAAGCCATTCGTCAACACCTAGTTTTCTAAGAGCCCACCAGATAATGGAACGGGGGACTCTGTCGAAGGCTTTCTCCAAGTCGACGAAAGCTAAGTATAGGGGTTTACTTTTAGCTAGGTACTTCTCCTGTAGTTGTCGTACAATGAAAAGAGCGTCTGTGGTACTTTTGCCTGACACAAACACGAACTGCATTTCATCTAGATCGATTCTACATGTATTTATATATATGTGTATATATATATATATCTTCATCATTTTATGTCCACTCTTCATTTTATGTCCACATTTTATGTCCACATTTTATGTTTACACCCCCGTCCCACCACCCCCACCCCATCCACACCGCCCCTTTCAATGTAAAGTTATGTTGGTGCCACAAAATCCAGGCCGAAACAAATGAGATCGTGTAGGTGTCACGACAAAAAAACACACAGTCCACGCTGTAATGTGACCGTGTAGGCAACACGGTAAAAACGTCCCAGTCCCACACTGTAAATGTGGTTGGTGTTAGGAAGGGCACCCAGCTGTAGAAAACCTGCCAGACAGTCCACGCTGTAATGTGGCCGTGTAGGCAACACGGTAAAAACCTCCCAGCCCCACACTGTAAATGTGGTTGGTGTTAGGAAGGGCATCCAACTGTAGAAAACCCGCCAGACAGTCCTATGCGAGCAAGACAACCACTCTTGCCTCAAGTGGGAAAACTCCCGTCCAAACCCATGCAAGCATGGAACACGGACGTTAAACGATGATGATGATGATGATGATGATATATATATATGTATATATATATATATATATATATATATGTATATATATATATATACATGTATTTATATATATGTGTGTGTATATATATATATATATATATATATATATATACACACACACATATATATAAATACATGTATATATATTTATAAATACATGTATATATATATATATATATACATATATATATAAATATATATATATATCAGATAGGGTGTAGTAAAAACAGATGTAGCTGTCGAAATGGCCAGAGCTCAGCCGTCGGGGTCCTACTCGTTCCTATATATATATATATATATATATATACATGTATATGTGTGTGTGTATATATAGTCACACATTTCAACACAACCTGATCTCAATGTGATAATCGCCACAGACAGACGAATGCGAGAAAGTTCTCCAACCCAAGTTAACCAGGAATCTTTAAAATTCTTCCCACCGAAGTTAACAAAGAATTACTAGATCTACCAACTCATAATATTGTAATATTATAAAATTAAATCAAACATTTTTTAACACTACAAGTGAAGTAATTTTTTTCCTTTTTTTTTTTTTTTTTAGTAGAGAATTAGCCGTCGAAACGGCTTGACCTCAGCCGTCGGGGTCCTACTCATTCCTATTACCCACTCTACTACCATAAGTATTGAGTACTTTGGTGCGTTATGGTCCACCTGGTTCCTTACCACATTTCCTTCATTATATATATATCATCATCATTTCATTTTACGTCTGGTTTTTCCCTGCTTGCAAGGGTGGGACAGGAACTGATTCTGGCTTGAGTTCTACAGCTGGATGCCCTTCCTAACACCAACCTCATTTACAGTGAGTGCTGGGTGCTTTTTTGCAGTGGAATGATATGGACCCCAGTCCCTATCATCTCATTTCTACAGCTGAGTAAACTGGAGCAATGTGAAATAAAGTGTCTTGCTCAAGGAAACAACACATCACCCGGTCTGAGAATTGAACTCACAACCTTTCGATTGCAAGGCCAATGCTCTAAGCACTAAGCCATGTGCCTCCATATGTATTATGCATGCTTTATTTTTATTGGTCTGTATTAGTTCTCTAATGAAGAAACAAGGTTTCTTTTATTTGATTCCAGACAGATATAATTAGTTAGTTACATGCAAAACTTTAGAAAAGTTTTACATATTTTCTCTTCTCTACTTGGAAGATAATTAAACATTTTATCATGAAGGCACATAGCCTAGAAGTTAGGGCTAGGCTCATGATTATATGGTCATAGGTTCAGTTCCCAGACAGTGTGATGT
This sequence comes from Eledone cirrhosa, assembly GCA_964016885.1. Lineage (NCBI taxonomy): Eukaryota > Metazoa > Mollusca > Cephalopoda > Octopoda > Eledonidae > Eledone > Eledone cirrhosa. The sequence goes on from OZ024742.1 coordinate 313,138,946, forward strand.
GTTGAGTCCTTGAACATGAAACTTCCTTTCTCACTGCTCTAGTTTATTTAGCTGAAAATGAGTACCAGCAACGGCTTAGGGTTAGCTCTGCAATAGACTGGCACTCCATCCAAGGGTTAGTGCTACAACAGGCTGGCTCTCCTTCCAAGGGTTAGCTCTACAACAGGCTGGCTCTCCTTCCAAGGATTAGCTCTACAACAGACTGGCTCTCCATAAAAGGGCTAGCTCAATAACAGACTGGCTCCCAATCCAAAGGCTAGCTCTACAACAGACTGGCTCTCCATCCAAAGGCTAGCTCTACAACAGACTGGCTCTCCATCCAAAGGCTAGCTCTACAACAGACTGGCTCTCCATCCAAAGGCTAGCTCTACAACAGACTGGCTCTCCATCCAAAGGCTAGCTCTACAACAGACTGGCTCTCCATAAAAGGGCTAGCTCTACAACAGACTGGCTCTCCATCCAAAGGCTAGCTCTACAACAGACTGGCTCTCCATCCAAAGGCTAGCTCTACAACAGACTGGCTCTCCATCCAAAGGCTTGCTCTACAACAGACTGGCTCTCCATAAAAGGGCTAGCTCTATAACAGACTGGCTCTCCATCAAAGGGCTAGCTCTACAACAGACTGGCTCTCCATCCAAAGGCTAGCTCTACAACAGACTGGCTCTCCTTCCAAAGGCTAGCTCTACAACAGACTGGCTCTCCATCCAAAGGCTAGCTCTAAAACAGACTGGCTCTCCATCCAAAGGCTAGCTCTACAACAGACTGACTCTCCATCCAAAGGCTAGCTCTACAACAGACTGGCTCTCCATAAAAGGGCTAGCTCTATAACAGACTGGCTCTCCATCAAAGGGCTAGCTCTACAACAGACTGGCTCTCCATCCAAAGGCTAGCTCTACAACAGACTGGCTCTCCTTCCAAAGGCTAGCTCTACAACAGACTGGCTCTCCATCCAAAGGCTAGCTCTAAAACAGACTGGCTCTCCATCCAAAGGCTAGCTCTACAACAGACTGACTCTCCATCCAAAGGCTAGCTCTACAACAGACTGGCTCTCCATAAAAGGGCTAGCTCTATAACAGACTGGCTCTCCATCAAAGGGCTAGCTCTACAACAGACTGGCTCTCCATCCAAAGGCTAGCTCTACAACAGACTGGCTCTCCTTCCAAAGGCTAGCTCTACAACAGACTGGCTCTCCATCCAAAGGCTAGCTCTATAACAGACTGGCTCTCCATCCAAAGGCTAGCTCTACAACAGACTGGCTCTCCATCCAAAGGCTAGCTCTACAACAGACTGGCTCTCCATCCAAAGGCTAGCTCTACAACAGACTGGCTCTCCATAAAAGGGCTAGCTCTACAACAGACTGGCACTCCATCCAAAGGCTAGCTCTACAACAGACTGGCTCTCCATCCAAAGGCTAGCTCTACAACAGACTGGCTCTCCATAAAAGGGCTAGCTCTACAACAGACTGACTCTCCATCCAAAGGCTAGCTCTACAACAGACTGGCTCGCCATCCAAAGGCTAGCTCTACAACAGACTGGCTCTCCATCCAAGAGATAGCCCTACAACAGACTGGCTCTCCATCCAAAGGCTAGCTCTACAACAGACTGACTCTCCATCCAAAGGCTAGCTCTACAACAGACTGGCTCTCCATAAAAGGGCTAGCTCTACAACAGACTGACTCTCCATCCAAAGGCTAGCTCTATAACAGACTGGCTCTCCATCCAAAGGCTAGCTCTACAACAGACTGACTCTCAATCCAAAGGCTAGCTCTACAACAGACTGACTCTCCATCCAAAGGCTAGCTCTACAACAGACTGGCTCTCCATCCAAGAGCTAGCTCTATAACAGACTGGCTCTCCATCCAAGGGCTAGCTCTACAACAGACTGACTCTCCATCCAAGGGCTAGCTCTACAACAGACTGGCTCTCCATCCAAAGGCTAGCTCTACAACAGACTGGCTCTCCATCCAAAGGTTAGCTCTACAACAGACTGACTCTCCATCCAAAGGCTAGCTCTACAACAGACTGACTCTCCATCCAATGGTTAGCTCTACAACAGACTGGCTCTCCATCCAAAGGTTAGCTCTACAACAGACTGACTCTCCATCCAAAGGCTAGCTCTATAACAGACTGGCTCTCCATCCAAAGGCTAGCTCTACAACAGACTGACTCTCCATCCAAGGGCTAGCTCTACAACAGACTGGCTCTCCATCCAAAGGCTAGCTCTATAACAGACTGGCTCTCCATCCAAAGGCTAGCTCTATAACAGACTGGCTCTCCATCCAAAGGTTAGCTCTACAACAGACTGGCTCTCCATCCAAAGGCTAGCTCTACAACAGACTGGCTCTCCATCCAAAGGCTAGCTCTATAACAGACTGGCTCTCCATCCAAAGGCTAGCTCTATAACAGACTGGCTCTCCATCCAAAGGCTAGCTCTATAACAGACTGGCTCTCCATCCAAAGGCTAGCTCTATAACAGACTGGCTCTCCATCCAAAGGCTAGTTCTATAACAGACTGGCTCTCCATAAAAGGGTTAGCTCTACAACAGATTGGCTCTCCATCCAATGGCTAGCTCTACAACAGACTGGCTCTCCATCCAAAGGCTAGCTCTACAACAGACTGGCTCTCTATCCAAGAGCTAGCTCTACAACAGACTGGCTCTCTATCCAAGAGCTAGCTCTACAACAGACTGACTCTCCATCCAAAGGCGAGCTCTACAACAGACTGGCTCTCCATAAAAGGGTTAGCTCTACAACAGATTGGCTCTCCATCCAATGGCTAGCTCTACAACAGACTGGCTCTCCATCCAAAGGCTAGCTCTACAACAGACTGGCTCTCTATCCAAGAGCTAGCTCTATAACAGACTGGCTCTCCATCCAAAGGCTAGTTCTATAACAGACTGGCTCTCCATCCAAAGGCTAGGTCTACAACAGACTGACTCTCCATCCAAAGGCGAGCTCTACAACAGACTGGCTCTCCATAAAAGGGTTAGCTCTACAACAGATTGGCTCACCATCCAAAGGCTAGCTCTACAACAGACTGGCTCTCCATCCAAAGGCTAGCTCTACAACAGACTGGCTCTCCATCCAAAGGTTAGCTCTACAACAGACTGGCTCGCCATCCAAAGGCTAGCTCTACAACAGACTGGCTCTCCATCCAAGAGCTAGCTCTATAACAGACTGGCTCTCCATCAAAGGGCTAGCTCTACAACAGACTGGCTCTCCATCCAAAGGCTAGCTCTACAACAGACTGGCTCTCCATCCAAAGGCTAGCTCTACAACAGACTGGCTCTCCATCCAAAGGCTAGCTCTACAACAGACTGGCTCTCCATCCAAAGGTTAGCTCTACAACAGACTGGCTCTCCATCCAAAGGCTAGCTCTACAACAGACTGGCTCTCCATCCAAGAGCTAGCTCTACAACAGACTGGCTCTCCATCCAAAGGTTAGCTCTACAACTGACTGGCTCTCCATCCAAAGGCTAGCTCTACAACAGACTGGCTCTCCATCCAAAGGCTAGCTCTACAACAGACTGGCTCTCCATCCAAAGGTTAGCTCTACAACAGACTGGCTCTCCATCCAAAGGCTAGCTCTACAACAGACTGGCTCTCCATCCAAAGGTTAGCTCAACAACAGACTGGCTCTCCATCCAAAGGCTAGCTCTACAACAGACTGGCTCTCCATCCAAAGGCTAGCTCTACAACAGACTGGCTCTCCATCCAAAGGTTAGCTCAACAACAGACTGGCTCTCCATCCAAAGGCTAGCTCTACAACAGACTGGCTCTCCATCCAAAGGCTAGCTCTACAACAGACTGGCTCTCCATAAAAGGGCTAGCTCTACAACAGACTGGCTCTCCATCCAAAGGTTAGCTCTACAACAGACTGGCTCTCCATCCAAAGGCTAGCTCTACAACAGACTGGCTCTCCATCCAAAGGTTAGCTCAACAACAGACTGGCTCTCCATCCAAAGGCTAGCTCTGCAACAGACTGGCTCTCCATCCAAGAGCTAGCTCTACAACAGACTGGCTCTCCATCCAAAGGCTAGCTCTATAACAGACTGGCTCTCCATCCAAAGGCTAGCTCAACAACAGACTGGCCCTCCATCCAAGGGCTAGCTCTATAACAGACTGGCTCTCCATCCAAAGGCTAGCTCTACAACAGACTGGCTCTCCATCCAAAGGCTAGCTCTATAACAGACTGGCTCTCCATCCAAAGGCTTGCTCTATAACAGACTGGCTCTCCATCCAAAGGCTAGCTCTACAACAGACTGGCTCTCCATCCAAAGGTTAGCTCTACAACAGACTGGCTCTCTATCCAAGAGCTAGCTCTACAACAGACTGGCTCTCCATCCAAAGGCTAGCTCTACAACAGACTGGCTCTCCATCCAAAGGCTAGCTCTACAACAGACTGGCTCTCTATCCAATGGCTAGCTCTACAACAGACTGGCTCTCCATCCAAAGGCTAGCTCTACAACAGACTGGCTCTCCATAAAAGGGCTAGCTCTACAACAGACTGGCTCTCCATCCAAGAGCTAGCTCTACAACAGACTGGCTCTCCATCCAAAGGCTAGCTCTACAACAGACTGGCTCTCCATCCAAAGGCTAGCTCTACAACAGACTGGCTCTCCATCCAAAGGCTAGCTCTACAACAGACTGGCTCTCCATAAAAGGGCTAGCTCTACAACAGACTGGCTCTCCATCCAAGAGCTAGCTCTACAACAGACTGGCTCTCCATAAAAGGGCTAGCTCTACAACAGACTGGCTCTCCATCCAAGAGCTAGCTCTACAACAGACTGGCTCTCCATCCAAAGGCTAGCTCTACAACAGACTGGCTCTCCATCCAAAGGCTAGCTCTACAACAGACTGGCTCTCCATCCAAAGGCTAGCTCTACAACAGACTGGCTCTCCATCCAAAGGCTAGCTCTACAACAGACTGGCTCTCCATCCAAGAGCTAGCTCTACAACAGACTGGCTCTCCATCCAAAGGTTAGCTCTACAACAGACTGGCTCTCCATCCAAAGGCTAGCTCTACAACAGACTGGCTCTCCATCCAAAGGCTAGCTCTATAACAGACTGGCTCTCCATCCAAAGGCTAGCTCTACAACAGACTGGCTCTCCATCCAAAGGCTAGCTCTGCAACAGACTGGCTCTCCATCCAAAGGCTAGCTCTGCAACAGACTGGCTCTCCATCCAAAGGTTAGCTCTACAACAGACTGGCTCTCCATCCAAAGGTTAGCTCTACAACAGACTGGCTCTCCATCCAAAGGTTAGCTCTACAACAGACTGGTTCTCCATCCAAAGGCTAGCTCTACAACAGACTGGCTCTCCATCCAAGGGCTAGCTCTACAACAGACTGGCTCTCCATCCAAAGGCTAGCTCTACAACAGACTGGCTCTCCATCCAAAGGTTAGCTCTACAACAGACTGGCTCTCCATCCAAAGGTTAGCTCTACAACAGACTGGCTCTCCATCCAAAGGCTAGCTCTACAACAGACTGGCTCTCCATCCAAAGGCTAGCTCTATAACAGACTGGCTCTCCATCCAAAGGTTAGCTCTACAACTAACTGGCTCTCCATCCAAAGGCTAGCTCTATAACAGACTGGCTCTCCATCCAAAGGTTAGCTCTACAACTGACTGGCTCTCCATCCAAAGGCTAGCTCGATAACAGACTGGCTCTCCATCCAAAGGTTAGCTCTACAACTGACTGGCTCTCCATCCAAAGGCTAGCTCTATAACAGACTGGCTCTCCATCCAAAGGCTAGCTCGATAACAGACTGGCTCTCCATCCAAAGGTTAGCTCTACAACTGACTGGCTCTCCATCCAAAGGCTAGCTCTACAACTGACTGGCTCTCCATCCAAAGGCTAGCTCTATAACAGACTGGCTCTCCATCCAAAGGTTAGCTCTACAACTGACTGGCTCTCCATCCAAAGGCTAGCTCTGCAACAGACTGGCTCTCCATCCAAGAGCTAGCTCTACAACAGACTGGCTCTCCATCCAAAGGCTAGCTCAACAACAGACTGGCCCTCCATCCAAGGGCTAGCTCTATAACAGACTGGCTCGCCATCCAAAGGCTAGCTCTACAACAGACTGGCTCTCCATCCAAAGGCTAGCTCTACAACAGACTGGCTCTCCATCCAAAGGCTAGCTCTATAACAGACTGGCTCTCCATCCAAAGGCTAGCTCTACAACAGACGGGCTCTCCATCCAAAGGTTAGCTCTACAACAGACTGGCTCCCTATCCAAGAGCTAGCTCTACAACAGACTGGCTCTCCATCCAAAGGCTAGCTCTACAACAGACTGGCTCTCCATCCAAAGGCTAGCTCTACAACAGACTGGCTCTCCATCCAAAGGCTAGCTCTACAACAGACTGGCTCTCCATCCAAAGGCTAGCTCTACAACAGACTGGCTCTCTATCCAATGGCTAGCTCTACAACAGACTGGCTCTCCATCCAAAGGCTAGCTCTACAACAGACTGGCTCTCCATCCAAAGGCTAGCTCTATAACAGACTGGCTCTCCATCCAAAGGCTAGCTCTATAACAGACTGGCTCTCCATCCAAAGTCTAGCTCTACAACAGACTGGCTCTCCATCCAAAGGCTAGCTCTATAACAGACTGGCTCTCCATCCAAAGGCTAGCTCTACAACAGACTGGCTCTCCATCCAAAGGCTAGCTCTATAACAGACTGGCTCTCCATCCAAGGGCTAGCTCTACAACAGACTGGCTCTCCATCCAAGGGCTAGCTCTATAACAGACTGGCTCTCCATCCAAAGGCTAGCTCTACAACAGACTGGCTCTACATCCAAGGGCTAGCTCTACAACAGACTGGCTCTCCATCCAAGGGCTAGCTCTACAACAGACTGGCTCTCCATCCAAAGGTTAGCTCTACAACAGACTGGCTCTCCATCCAAAGGTTAGCTCTACAACAGACTGACTCTCCATCCAAAGGTTAGCTCTATAACAGACTGGCTCTCAATCCAAAGGCTAGCTCTACAACAGACTGGCTCTCCATCCAAAGGCTAGCTCTACAACAGACTTACTCTCCATCCAAAGGTTAGCTCTACAACAGACTGGCTCTCCATCCAAGGGCTAGCTCTACAACAGACTGGCTCTCCTTCCAAAGGCTAGCTCTACAACAGACTAGCTCTCCATCCAAAGGCTAGCTCTACAACAGACTGACTCTCCATCCAAAGGTTAGCTCTATAACAGACTGGCTCTCCATCCAAAGGCTAGCTCTACAACAGACTAGCTCTCCATCCAAAGGCTAGCTCTACAACAGACTTACTCTCCACCCAAAGGTTAGCTCTACAACAGACTGGCTCTCCATCCAAAGGCTAGCTCTACAACAGACTTACTCTCCATCCAAAGGCTAGCTCTATAACAGACTGGCTCTCCATCCAAAGGCTAGCTCTATAACAGACTGGCTCTCCATCCAAAGGCTAGCTCTATAACAGACTGGCTCTCCATCCAAAGGCTAGTTCTATAACAGACTGGCTCTCCATAAAAGGGTTAGCTCTACAACAGATTGGCTCTCCATCCAATGGCTAGCTCTACAACAGACTGGCTCTCCATCCAAAGGTTAGCTCTACAACAGACTGACTCTCCATCCAAAGGTTAGCTCTATAACAGACTGGCTCTCAATCCAAAGGCTAGCTCTACAACAGACTGGCTCTCCATCCAAAGGCTAGCTCTACAACAGACTTACTCTCCATCCAAAGGTTAGCTCTACAACAGACTGGCTCTCCATCCAAAGGCTAGCTCTACAACAGACTAGCTCTCCATCCAAAGGCTAGCTCTACAACAGACTTACTCTCCACCCAAAGGTTAGCTCTACAACAGACTGGCTCTCCATCCAAAGGCTAGCTCTACAACAGACTTACTCTCCATCCAAAGGCTAGCTCTACAACAGACTGGCTCTCTATCCAAGAGCTAGCTCTATAACAGACTGGCTCTCCATCCAAAGGCTAGCTCTACAACAGACTGACTCTCCATCCAAAGGTTAGCTCTACAACAGACTGGCTCTCCATCCAAAGGTTAGCTCTACAACAGACTGACTCTCCATCCAAAGGTTAACTCTATAACAGACTGGCTCTCCATCCAAAGGCTAGCTCTACAACAGACTGACTCTCCATCCAAAGGTTAGCTCTACAACAGACTGGCTCTCCATCCAAAGGTTAGCTCTACAACAGACTGACTCTCCATCCAAAGGTTAGCTCTATAACAGACTGACTCTCCATCCAAAGGTTAGCTCTATAACAGACTGGCTCTCCATCCAAAGGCTAGCTCTACAACAGACTGACTCTCCATCCAAAGGTTAGCTCTACAACAGACTGTCTCTCCATCCAAATGTTAGCTCTACAACAGACTGACTCTCCATCCAAAGGTTAGCTCTATAACAGACTGACTCTCCATCCAAAGGTTAGCTCTATAACAGACTGGCTCTCCATCCAAAGGCTAGCTCTACAACAGACTAACTCTCCATCCAGAGGTTAGCTCTACAACAGACTGGCTCTCCATCCAAAGGTTAGCTCTACAACAGACTGGCTCTCTATCCAAAGGTTAGCTCTACAACAGACTGACTCTCCATCCAAAGGTTAGCTCTATAACAGACTGACTCTCCATCCAAAGGTTAGCTCTATAACAGACTGGCTCTCCATCCAAAGGCTAGCTCTACAACAGACTGACTCTCCATCCAAAGGTTAGCTCTACAACAGACTGGCTCTCCATCCAAAGGTTAGCTCTACAACAGACTGACTCTCCATCCAAAGGTTAGCTCTTTAACAGACTGGCTCTCCATCCAAAGGCTAGCTCTACAACAGACTGACTCTCCATCCAAAGGTTAGCTCTTTAACAGACTGGCTCTCCATCCAAAGGCTAGCTCTACAACAGACTGACTCTCCATCCAAAGGTTAGCTCTACAACAGACTGGCTCTCCATCCAAAGGTTAGCTCTACAACAGACTGACTCTCCATCCAAAGGTTTGTTCTATAACAGACTAGCTCTCCATCCAAGGGTTAGTGTTGTGCCCTTGGTTTAATGCCTATGAAATTAGAATAAGCTCCGTGCTTCATCCTGTTTGGGAAAACACAAGTAAAAATGATAACTCATAACACATTTAACCTTTTTATGACTGTATTTCTAATGAAATATATTTTATTTCACTTAATTAATGAAGAAATTTGAAAGATTTATGAAAATTATTAATTATTTCACAATTAAGATAGTAACTTAACATATGGTTCCTACATAGTGATGAGTTTTCTCACTTTTATATGTATTCAAATACACTCTTCGTCTCAGAGACAACATTGTTTTTACATTTATATTGAAAGAATTTATTTTGAATAGGAACCCTTTAAAATGGATGGTTTTTCTTCATAGAACATGGGCTGGTATCTAACCTTGGTAGGATTGGGACTCAGAATGTAAGGGGCTGTAATTCTTTGCCACGAAGCATGATGTTCGACGCTCTACCAATTCTGCCAATTCCAAATAATTGTTTCTACCTTTGGCACAAGGCCAGCAATTATCCCAGTACATTACTGGTACTTTATTTTATCGACCCCGTAAAGATGAAAGGCAAAGTTAACCTCTGCCAACTTACCACCAAATAATTGTTTCTACTTTTGGCACAAGGCCAACAATTACTCAGTACATTACTGGTACTTTATTTTATTGACCCTGTAAGGATGAAAGGCAAAGATAACCTCAGCGGGATTTGAACTGAGACCGAAAAGGGACATAACTATGCTGGAAAGCATGGCATCCGACCCTCTACCGGTACTGCCAATGGTGGTAAGTTGACAGAAATGGAATATCTTTGGATGAAGTGCCTTGTGACATATAGTTATATCCCTTTAAATTCTGAATTCAAATCCTGTTGGGGGGGGGGGGGCATTCTTCTAGGGATCATGAAACAGGTAGCACTGATGTACTGGTCTTGATTTAATCACCCTTACCTCTCTTTTACATTATTTGTGGATTTGTGCTAATGTAAGAAATCAATATAATTGTTTAAATAATTGATAATGTAATCAAGAACATAGATCTTATATAGGTAAAATCTAAATATATATAACTAGCATATAGAAGAAGCTGCAGGTTCTGAAATAATTGTTCATAAATGTTTTCTATTTATGGTGGCTTTGAATGTGACATTTCTGTCCACTTGGCAACTAACTTTCATAACACAACACATCTTTTCTTTCTAGAAGAACTTATCAGTTCCATTGTATTTGCATTTGATTGACATTTTAATTAGAATGTTTCACCAATATTTCTAATGCTGAAAAGTATAGAGGTATTCAGCAATCAGTGGTATTTCTAATACTGCCTCTAGGGCAGTCTTTTCTATAGATGTCATTGTAGATTGATTTTGCGATAACATCCTGACTCAATCATAGAAAGGTTACATTTTGATGGCATATTGGTTTAGCTGTTGATTGAGTTAGGTTTTCCGAGCAGATTTTGCACAGTTAACATTTCTTCTTATATATATTTTCAGAGTTTAGATGTTTGTTTATCTTCTTTTGGTTATAGGGTATTCTATATTTACTTTATGTTTCTAGATTTTGAAGTTACATTGTTTGAAATGTAACATGATATAATAATGATATCCAATATCCATGTGAAGTAACTTTACATAGTCAATATTGGCTTCATTTTCAGAGCATAAAGGATTCATATTCATACATAACCATTCCCCACTCCCATATATTGCACATTTCTCCTTTCCCAGTCATTTTAAAGATAAATCTGTTGTATGCTGTGGCATGGAACATCATTAATATGCTTTGAATTATATTTTGATGAGTTTGCTCCTACTTCTCCTAATGTTTTAAACTTTTTAGAAATACCTTCAATGGTTTTCCTGCATTAACCATGAACATCTAATGATCCAGAAAAAAATATCTAAAAATGTGTTTGTCAATTCAAATGTTTATAATATCTTTCTTAGTAAACACATCTTTGTTAAAATTTGCAGTATTAGAGTAAAGACAGTAATTTTAAATGTGGTGCAGTTTCATACAGTTGTCTTCTACTTTTCAAAGAATGTCTTTCAAATGTGGCTACTTGCAGTACAGGATGTTAAGAGATAAAATATTGGTATTGTCTACATATAGTAGTGATACAACATCTGAAGATTCTAAATCACTGAAGATATTGATATGAACATTGAAATATATATATTCTTTATCACATGACTAAATCACTGGAGTAATTGTAGTGTCCATACTGAGGGTGATGTAAGGAAGCTATCCTCCAACAAAAGATCTGATCTGTGGATAATAATTTTGGTCTAAATGTAGTCATCCTGGTCTGAATGTAGTCATTCTAATTTCAATGTGGAAAACTTGGACTGAATGTAGTTATTTTGGCCTGAACTTGGACATCTTAGTCTGAATTAAATCATTTTGGTCTGAATGTAATCATCCTGGTCTGAATTTGGTCTGAAGGTGACCATTCTAGTCTCAATGTGTTCCTCTCTGTGTGATTGTGGTCATCTTGGACTGAATGTGGCCATTCTAGTCAAGTCTCAATGTGGTAATTTTTGTCTAATTGTGGTCACCCTGGACTAAATGTGATGATCTTAGTCAGATTGTGGTCATCTTGGTCAGATTGTGGTCTTCTTGGTCTGGATCTGGTCATCTTGGTCTGGATGAGGTCATCTTGTTCTGGATGTGGTCATCCTACTCCGAATGTGGTCAAGTGGTCATGTGGTCATGGAATATACCTACAAAATGCAATGAAAATTAAAACAAAATGTTATGACATAATTCTTATTTGTTTCAACATTACATACAATCATTACATGTAATGTTGTATATTAGATATATATTTTCTATGCTAGGTGTTTCTAGATTATTGGCAGATTCCTTAGAATGTGGAAAAACATGTCTTATGGTATTTGTTCTAATTTTCTACACTGAGTTCAAATCCTGCCAAGGTTAACTTTGTATTTCATCTCAGAGTTGATAAAATAAAGCACCGGTCCAGAATAGTGGATTAATCAAACTTTTGGAGCACCAGGCAAGATACTGTTGGATATTTCTTCTGGCTCTTTGTATTCTGAGTTCAACTCTTGATGTAGCCTACTTGGGTGGTAGACTTAATCCTTTAGCATTTACATTGCTCTATATACATTGTTGTATTTTCATGGTAAAGGCTTTATCTTACACAATTATCTCTCATAATATCGAATCTATGAGATTTTGATATTATTTATTTTGAGAACAATATCTTAACATCAGTATGAGTAGCCAGTTATGATCAGTTTGAACAGAAAGAGGTGAGAGAATTCTGGCCGGATCTGACCTGTTTCGATGCTAAAGGGTTAATCAATTACCTGGTTTAACACCAACATCTGGCCTTTAGGGTGCATTTAATGGAGTCCTTTCTGTTGCAAGAATTCAAGCTAGGTTTCTGGTTTGAGGATTCCTTCTGCCCTCCTCCTCACTAGTCCCAGAGGCCTTGAAAAGAGCCATAACCACTGCATTTTCCTCAGTAACTAAACTGCAAATAAATAAATAAATAAATAAATCATACCAGCTATTGTTTATTTTACATTTAAAATGTTAACTAAAATAAAATCAAAAGTCAAATTCTTTGAGTACCAATACAAGGTTTCCATTATGGAGTAATATTTTCTAATTTTACATAGTAATCTTCATAATTAATTTTTGGATTTAAAATTATTTCTTTATTGTTAGCCCTTTTCATACCAACACCTGAAACCAACCCTTGTTCTACTATACAAAACTGTTTAAAGTGTTATATTTATCTCAAAACCTATTTTCTGTAAGAATCCTTTTTATGTTATGCTCCAAATGCCAGTTCAGTAATAAGAAAGTTAGTTCTTGTTCTCCTTCTTCTTCCTTGCCCACCTATTTCTGAGAGGGTCATGGGGGCAGAGTCCTCAAACACTCCTTCCAGCGGATCCTGTCGGAAGCGACCATCTCCAACTGATTTGGCTGGATCCCCAAGCAAGACCAGCCAAGCTCATGGATATTATCCAACCATCTTGCTCAGAGTCTACCCTTGGGTCTCCTACTGGTTGGTTTTGCCTGTAAAATGTGTCCAGTGATTCTTTCCTGAAATATTATAACCACATGTCCATAGTATCAGAGCTGTGATCTCTCAATTTGGAGAAGTAGCGGCTCAACCTGAAGTGACTCTCTTATCTCTGAGCTACGCATTCCATCAAGTAACATTACTTCAAAGCCCCTTCGGAAGAACCCCATTTCAGCCGCTTGTATTCATGATTGTATTTTTTGGGGTCATTACCCAAGATTCATGACCATAGGTAAGGGTTGGCATGAATACCAAATTGAAGATAGCGAGTTTTGCTTTTACGCCTACCTTCCTTCTTCTGATTACCATATGCTGAAGTTAGTTATATAACTAAATCTTTCCAAATTCTTGATTATTTTCAAAATATTGAAAACGATAGGCAGTGACTTTCATCAGAAATATGGTAAGAAAAGGGTTAAATTAACTTCTTTCTAGTCTTCCCAGCTTCCATCCAGCTTTGTCATTTCAGAAAGACAAAACACCCTCTTTATGCTAGTTTGTAGAATTTCAATTAGTGATTGTGTAGTGGTTTAGATGTATTTCTGAAGGAATGTTGTAAATTTTAATCGACTCTAATCTAATGTCACTATGAACGAAATGGATATTAAAATGATAATAATACTAATGATAGAGGAAACATACACACATGTGCACACTCATACAAACAAATACTTACACATAGACACATATGCACACTCAAAAATATGTCTATATGTATATATTTATATATATATATATATATAATATATATGTCTCTCACTTTCTCTTTCTCTCTCTCTCTCTCTCTCTCTCTATGTATATATATATATATATAGATATATATATATATATATAAAGTATTTCCGTAGGAAGGATAAAGGAAAGGAGAGTGCTCTATGTACAGAGCTATTTATATATATATATATATGTGTCTCTCTATCTCTCTCTCTCACTCTCTTTCTCTCTCTCTCTCTATATATATATATATATATATATGTTAATGTATATAAATATATGTTTGTGCATATATAAATATATATATATATACACACACACATAAAAGCTCTAAATACATGCATACATAGGTGTATGCATGTATGCATAATATGTTAGAATTGATAACTTCATTCTTTCTTTTCTCATACACAGCCTATTGCTATATACATAGGCAAAAATGCACATACATATACCAGTACATATATACGCACATGGGAATATATGTATTTGAGAATGTGTCATATATATAAACCTCTATATATACATGTGTACAGCACCAAATACACATTTTACATATCATTATAGAAACAACTACTTGCATCCCTATGTTTATACAGCAATCTTCACTGCTGCCTAGCAATATTTCCCTAAATTACATGGTGAAGTAATAAAAACACTTTATTTACGACACCCAAGCAACTTTAGCTTTCTATTTTGCTGGTATAACAAAGAATAACGCAGAATCAATGAGATGTCAAGGTGATTGGAATTGAAAAGAAAGACTAACAAAAGAATGGGTTCAGGAAATATTCAAGAATGGTGAAATTATCAAAATTGGGAGAAATATGAAGTGATATAGAGTTAAATAGATCTAACAATAGAGAGATAGAGATATAGAGTGTCATTTAGATGACTGAGAGATAGAAAGTTAGATATATGTAGTTATAGATAGAGAGTTATAGAAATGGAATAATAGAGATGAAATGATAGAGAATTAGATAAGTCTTGTTATATATAGAGAGTTATATAAAAAGAATTGATAGATAGAGAGTTATATAGAAGGAATTGATAGATAGAGAGTTAGATGTTGTGATAGAGTTATATAGACGGAATTGATAGATAGAGAGTTTAGATGTTGTGATAGAGAGTTATATAGAAGGAATTGATAGATAGAGAGTTAGATGTTGTGATAGAGTTATATAGAAGGAATTGATAGATAGAGAGTTAGATGTTGTGATAGAGAGTTATATAGAAGGAATTGATAGATAGAGAGTTAGATGTTGTGATAGAGTTATATAGACGGAATTGATAGATAGAGAGTTTAGATGTTGTGATAGAGAGTTATATAGAAGGAATTGATAGATAGAGAGTTAGATGTTGTGATAGAGAGTTATATAGAAGGAATTGATAGATAGAGAGTTAGATGTTGTGATAGAGAGTTATATAGACGGAATTGATAGATAGAGAGTTAGATGTTGTGATAGAGAGTTATATAGACAGAATTGATAGATAGAGAGTTTAGATGTTGTGATAGAGAGTTATATAGAAGGAATTGATAGATAGAGAGTTAGATGTTGTGATAGAGAGTTATATAGATGTTGTGATAGATAGGTAGACAGTTAAATAGATGTAGTGTTAAACAGATAGAGAGACATAAATGAAATGACAGATACAGAATTAAATAGATGTTGTGGTGATAGATAGAGAGTTATAAAGATGCAGTGATATATAGAGAATTAAATAGGTGTAGTGAGAGTTAGAGAGTTATATAGATGAAGTCAAAGCTAGAGAGTTAGATAGATGTAATGATAGATAGGTTTCTTTATTTGCCACAAGGGCGCACAAGAAAAAAGGGACAATACAAACCGGGGATTTTACATACAGTCATGTAAAAAATATAAAACAAACAATTACAACAATCGAAATCCCCAATAGGAGGGAAGCGCCACAAATGGGTTGTTTAATACCCCGTCGATAGAACAACCCTCAACTTCAGGAGGGTGTTGTGCAAGTGCTCCTTTCTTCCTTTTGCTCTCTTCCTCAACCTACAAGCTTATAAACAGAGAAGGCCAATCACTCGGGCCATTTTCGCTTCATTCACCCACCTTTCAGTAAATTTACTGGGGTGCAGTGCCTCTCTCTCCACTCTGATTCTCCTTCTAAAGTGATATCTAAAGAAGGGAATGAGTTGTCCGGAGAGAAAGGCATCTGTCCTCAGTCCTCTCAATCTCGTCCACCATATAACCTCTTTCACCATAGCCACTGTACAGCAGAAAACCGCGTCTCTTTCGTTTTTGAAAGAGGCTGGCGGTTTGATCCTTACTATGGACTCGGCAGTCAACTGGATTTGTCCAATACGCGACAGCAGTTGTTCTGCATAGTTCCACATGTCGGTTACGCCCGGGCAGTATACAATTGCGTGCAGGACGGTTTTCAATGTCCTGCTCGCATCTTGGACACATCCTCCGTGCCTGTAGATCTTGTCACGAACCGGTAGAGCTCCTCGGTAGCAGTGTCAGGCCAGGAACCTCTGGAAGTTGTCCATAGGTCCCAGGCGGAAAGTCCTACCAAACAGACTGGTGAGCTCGTGAGAGAAAGTTAGATAGATGAAGTGATAGATTGAGAATTAAATAGATGTAGTGATAGAGTTAAATAGATGTAGAGATATCTTTCTTTATTTGCCACAGGAGCGTACAAAAATGGAACATTACAAGACGTGACGGCGGGGGTTTTATATAAAAATCTTATAACTTTAACATTAATAAATAACAATAAACTATCATCATCATCATCATTTCACGTCCGCCTTTCCCTGCTTGCAAGGGTGGGACGGGAACTGATTCTGGCTTGATTTCTACAGCTGGATGCCCTTCCTAACACAAACCTCATTTACAGTGAGTGCTGGGTGCTTTTTTTGCCGTGGCAACTCCACGACCACTTTGCAGTGGAATGATATGGACCCCAGTCTTATCATCTCATTTCTACATCTGAGTAAACTGGAGCAATGTGAAATAAAGTGTCTTGCTCAAGGAAACAACACATCACCCGGTCTAAGAATTGAAATCACGACCTTTCAATTGCAAGGCCAATGCTCTAACCACTAAGCCATGTGCTTCCAAACTATATATAATAAAATAACAATTGAAATCCCCAATAGGGGGGAACATTACTTCAGGGTTGTTTTACACCCCGTGAATAGAACAACCCTCAACACCAGGAACACGTTTTGTAGGTGTTCCCGTCTTCCCTCTGTTTATCTTCCTCAACCTACAGGTTTATATACAGAGAAGGTCCATTCACTCGGGCCATTTTCGCCACATTCACCCACCTTTCAGCGAATTTACTGGGGTGTAACACCTCTCTTTCCACTCTCACCTTCCTTCTGAAGTGGTACTTAAAGAAGGGGATAAGTTGTTGTCCGGAGAGAAAGGAGTTTTCCCTCAGTCCTTTTAACCTCGTCCACCATATTATCTCTTTCGCCATAGCCACCAGACAGAGGAAAACTGCCTCTCCTTCATTCTTAAATTAAGGCGACGGGTTGATTCTCATGATGGACTCGGCTGACAACTGGATGCATCCCACATGTGACAGTAGCTGTTCGACATAATTCCACAGGTCGGTCACCCCTGGGCACTGAACAATTGCGTGCAGAACGGTTTCGATGTCCTGCTCGCATCTTGGACAGGTCCTTTTGGCAGGATCTCTGCCAGGGCACCTGTGCCTATAGATTTTGTCTCGAACTGGTAGAGCTCCTCAGTAGCACTGCCAGGCCAGAGACCTCTGGAAGTTATCCATAGGCCCTGGATGGAAAGTCCCCCGAACAGACTGGTCAGTTTGTCCTCCCCGATGCCTAGAGTTTCCCCGAGAACGTTGTCGCACTTATCCTCCACTAATCCCCTATAGAATGTCGAAGTGGGAGTCTCCGCTGATTGCCGTTTCCGCTTGGTAGAGGGCTGTGAGCACCTGAAGGCACTCGAGGTTAGAGGGTTAGATAGATGTAGAGCTGGAGAGTTAGATAGATGTAGTGATAGACAGAAAGTTAGATAGATGAAGTGATAATTAGAGAGTTAGATAGATGAAGTGATAATTAGAGAGTTAGATAGATGAAGTGATAATTAGAGAGTTAGATAGATGAAGTGATAATTAGAGAGTTAGATAGATGAAGTGAGAGTTTGAGAGTTAGCGAGATAGATAGATAGATAGATGAAGTGAGAGTTTGGGAGTTAGATAGATGAAGTGAGAGTTAGAGAGATAGATAGATGAAGTGAGAGTTAGAGAGATAGATAGATGAAGTGAGAGTTAGAGAGATAGATAGATGAAGTGAGAGTTAGAGAGATAGATAGATGAAGTGAGAGTTGGAGAGATAGATAGATGAAGTGAGAGTTGGAGAGATAGATAGATGAAGTGAGAGTTGGAGAGATAGATAGATGAAGTGAGAGTTGGAGAGATAGATAGATGAAGTGAGAGTTAGAGAGATAGATAGATGAAGTGAGAGTTGGAGAGATAGATAGATGAAGTGAGAGTTAGAGAGATAGATAGATAAAGTGAGAGTTAGAGAGATAGATAGATGAAGTGAGAGTTAGAGAGATAGATAGATGAAGTGAGAGTTAGAGAGATAGATAGATGAAGTGAGAGTTAGAGAGATAGATAGATGAAGTGAGAGTTGGAGAGATAGATAGATGAAGTGAGAGTTGGAGAGATAGATAGATGAAGTGAGAGTTGGAGAGATAGATAGATGAAGTGAGAGTTGGAGAGATAGATAGATGAAGTGAGAGTTGGAGAGATAGATAGATGAAGTGAGAGTTGGAGAGATAGATAGATGAAGTGAGAGTTAGAGAGATAGATAGATAAAGTGAGAGTTAGAGAGTTAGAGAGATAGATAGATAAAGTGAGAGTTAGAGAGATAGATAGATGAAGTGAGAGTTGGAGAGATAGATAGATGAAGTGAGAGTTGGAGAGATAGATAGATGAAGTGAGAGTTAGAGAGATAGATAGATGAAGTGAGAGTTAGAGAGATAGATAGATGAAGTGAGAGTTAGAGAGATAGATAGATGAAGTGAGAGTTAGAGAGATAGATAGATGAAGTGAGAGTTAGAGAGATAGATAGATGAAGTGAGAGTTAGAGAGATAGATAGATGAAGTGAGAGTTAGAGAGATAGATAGATGAAGTGAGAGTTAGAGAGATAGATAGATGAAGTGAGAGTTAGAGAGATAGATAGATGAAGTGAGAGTTAGAGAGATAGATAGATAAAGTGAGAGTTAGAGAGATAGATAGATAAAGTGAGAGTTAGAGAGATAGATAGATGAAGTGAGAGTTAGAGAGATAGATAGATGAAGTGAGAGTTAGAGAGATAGATAGATGAAGTGAGAGTTAGAGAGATAGATAGATGAAGTGAGAGTTAGAGAGATAGATAGATGAAGTGAGAGTTAGAGAGATAGATAGATGAAGTGAGAGTTAGAGAGATAGATAGATGAAGTAAGAGTTAGAGAGATAGATAGATGAAGTGAGAGTTAGAGAGTTGGATAGATGGAGTGAGAGTTGGAGAGATAGATAGATGGAGTGAGAGTTGGAGAGATAGATAGATGAAGTGAGAGTTGGAGAGATAGATAGATGAAGTGAGAGTTGGAGAGATAGATAGATGAAGTGAGAGTTAGAGAGATAGATAGATGAAGTGAGAGTTGGAGAGATAGATAGATGAAGTGAGAGTTTGAGAGATAGATAGATGAAGTGAGAGTTTGAGAGATAGATAGATAAAGTGAGAGTTAGAGAGATAGATATGTTTCTTTTATTTGCCACCAGGGCATCAAAAGTGGGACAAGTACAAAGGGGGGAGTTTACAAAACAAGGCGTCCTCAATAAGGAGGAGGCAATAACAATATATAAAAATAAAATAAAATATAACAAAAAATAAAATTTATAACAAAGTCCTCAATAGAGAGGAGGCGCCTTGGGGGGTTGCACACACCCCCGAAAAAAGTGTGCAACCCTTCTCCTCAGGAGCACAGAGAAGGGGTGCTCCCTTGGTCTTTCATCTTCCTCACCTATAGTCTGATGTAGAGTGAAGGCCCATTCACACGGGCCATTCTCGCCACTTTCACCCATCTTTCATAGAAACAGCTGGGGTGCAGCACCTCTCTCTTCATCCTGATCCTTCTTCCGAAATGATATCGGAAGAAACGGACCAGTTGTTGGCCAGAGAGAAAGGTGTCTGACCTCAGTCCTTTCAGACGCGTCCACCATACAACCTCTTTCGCCATGGCTATTACGCACAGAAACACCGCCTCTCCTTCGTTTTTGAAGAGGGGAGGCGGCTTGATCGTTACAATAGACTCGGTGGTCAACCGGATCGGTCCCACCCTTGACAACAGTTGTTCGACATAGCCCCACAGATCGGCAATGCCCGAGCAGTGTACCAATGTGTGTGCAACGGTTTCCTCGTCGCACACGCATCTGGGACAGACCTTTTTCGATGGGTCCCTACCCGGGCGCCCGTGTCTGTAGAGCCTTTCTCGAACGGGCAGAGCCCTTCTGTAGCATTGCCAGGCCAGGGACCTCTGGAAGTTATCCATGGGTCCTGGGCTGAATGTCCTACCGAACAGGTTGGCCAGTCGTCTTCCTCCATGCCTAGGGCTTCTCCGAGGGCGTCGTCGCACCTGCTAACCACCAGCCCTCTATAGAATGACGAGGTGGATTCTCCACTGACAGCCGGGTCCACCTGCCAGAGAGCCGTGAGCGCCTGGGCACACTCGGTGTGCCAGGCGCCCAGTTTTCTCGGTCTTTGCTTGACCCAGGATTGCAGCTCGGTGAGTGAGACGAGTCTGGGAAAGGCTCGCCTCACAAACGGGGCCCACACCGGTTGACCGGAGAGGAATACCTGAAGGTGCCGTAGCCTTAATGCGTGTTTACGTATCATCAGCCACGGCATCCCCAGCCCTCCTTTCGAAGGGTGTTGACAGCAGATGGATCTCCTCACCATAGGAGCCCGCCTCTTCCAAAGGAATTGGAAGAGTGCGCGCTCCATTTTGGCGAGCGTTTCCCTTGGGC
Source organism: Eledone cirrhosa (assembly GCA_964016885.1). Lineage (NCBI taxonomy): Eukaryota > Metazoa > Mollusca > Cephalopoda > Octopoda > Eledonidae > Eledone > Eledone cirrhosa. Next base: position 313,159,750 of record OZ024742.1, read on the forward strand.
AAGGCACCACGGTCAGGCGGTAGTAGATGACGGACGCTATATAAGTGTTCGCCACCTCCGCCCGACCTTTCAGGGACAGTTTGCACTCGGCCCACTTCTGGGCCAGTGCAAACACCCTGCTCGTCACCTCACCCCAGTTCTTCTCCACCTGGAGGTCTGGTCTGAACCAGATCCCGAGCAATTTCACCGGGCCCTCCGTCCAGTGCCCGACGACGCCATCGGAGGGCATCGATCTGCCCCTCCACGTGCCGAGTTGCAGACCGATCGACTTGTCCCGGTTCAGCTTAGCCCCTGTAAACCTTTCGTACTCCTCCAGTAAGGTGCCGATCGCCCCGATTTCCGAGGCCGTCGACACCATTACTGTTACGTCATCGGCGTAGGCTGACACCGCTTTCCGCAATCCCGGTTCCAACGGGATGCCCTGCAACAACTCCAACTTCCGCAGTAGTAGCTCTAGAGTCACTACATACAGAAGGGAGGAGAGAGGGCACCCCTGTCGGATGGACCGCGCGATTTCGAACGGCTCCGAGAGGTAGCCGTTCACCTTGACCCTAGAGCAGATGCGGCTGCTGTGCATAGCAGTGATCCAGCCCCTGAAAACGGGTCCGAAGCCTGCCGCCGCTAGCACCGCATCCAGGTAACCATGGTCGACCCTATCGAATGCCTTAGATTGATCCAAGTTGATCAGGGCCCCACCAAAGCCGGGTTCGTTCCCAACCCTCTCTATGATGTATCGCATGAGGTGGAGGTTATCGTGGATGGACCTGGACGGGATAGCACATGTCTGCGCATCTCCCACCAGGTTGCCCACGACAAGCGCCAACCTCTTTGCTAGCACCTTGGCCAAAATCTGTAACTCTGTATTTAGCAGAGTTATAGGCCTGAAATTATTTATATCGTCCCCCTTGTTCTCGTCCTTCCTCACTAGCGTGACTACGCCCTTGGTCACAGCACAGGGAATTCTCCCGTTCTGTTGCCAGTTGCAGTAGACCGCCTCGAGGAGTTCGGGGAACAAGTCCGGCATAGCTAGATATAGTTCGTATGGAAGACCATCGAGACCTGGGGATTTGCGTTTGCCGCATTGGCTCAGCACGTCCTCTATCTCAGCGGCTGAAATCGGCTCCTCGCAGGACTTCGCCTCCCTGTCCGAGAGACGCGGCAGGCCGTCGAGGTATGGACCGAAGTCCACGTCCCCAACCGGCCCCCCGCCCCTTCCGAAGAATTCGGCAAAGTGCTTTTGAAAAGCCTCGCACATCTGCTTAGGTTCAAGGATCACCCGTCCATCCTGGTCTCGCAAAGACCGGATAGTGGATCTGCTCCCTCTTTTGGCTTCTGTCACGCGGGCCCAGCTAACAGCTTTGGTCCCCTCGTTTCCCAGAGCACGTATTTTGCTTCGGACGATGCAGCCTTCGTGTTTCGCGTCGAAGAACTGGCCCAGGGCCGTTCTCGACGCTAGCACTCTGGCCACGTCGCCGCTTCTAATTGCCTCTTCTACACTATCTACCAACTCCCTTTCCTTCCTATTTCTATTGGAGGCTAACTCCTTACTAAATTCTATAGAGACTACTCTAATCTCTCTTTTGAGAGATCCCCACCACCTGCTGTTGACGATGGCGCCCGTCAACCGCTCCTTAACTAAAGTGCTAATCCGGTTCCTGTAAGCCTTACTTGCCGGTAAGGACAAGTTGAGCTTCCAGTAACCGGGTCCCTGTCTATGAGTTCTGTCAAGGTTGACCATGCAGGTCACTAATTTGTGGTCTGAATAGCCAACCATGCGCATTTTTGGACAACTTAAAAAGTCCTTATCCTTAATTCTAACTAAGAACCTATCTAGGTATGACCTAGATGTTCCGCTACGATTTGCCCAAGTCCAGGTTGGCGCAGTCGGAAAATCTAGTCGATATCTATCGGCCAGGTCAAATCGACCGATTAACCCTTTGAGGCTATTACACCCCTCTCTATCGGGACAGGCCCCTACGTAGTCCCAGCGTGCATCTAGGATACCATTCCAGTCCCCCACTAATAGCAAGGAGCGGGACGTCCCCAGAAAAGTCTCCAGACGATGGAAGAAGTCCGGCCGCATTGACCCGAAAGGGTCGTAGGCGGCTACCAACCTAAACGCTCCGCCTTTACCACTGCCAAGGTCCAGAACCACTAGTCGACCCTCCGGGTCCAAATGTACCATCTGTGTTGCGAGACCCAGATGTTTTTGCAGCAGAACGACAACTCCACCCCCACCTTCGGGCTGACAGAGAGATGCGTGCATCTCAAAGTCATCAAAGGTGGGGGCCAGCTGTCGCACGTTGCTGATCCGGGCCTTGCAAATAACCATCACATCTATACGTTGTGACCTGAGGTCATTTAGAAGCATTGCTTGCTTCCAAGTTGAGCCCAGGCCACGCGCATTTAAACAGCCTACTCTTAGCATAGCCATGTTGGTGGTGAAGAGAAAAGGCACTTACCTCTCTGCGTCCCGGGTATCGGGCTGCACAATTTCCATTAGGGTGGGGGATGGGTTGTTGGGTGGGGTGGTGGTTTGTGGAAGTGTAGGGGCATCAGTGTGTTGTGTGGTTGGGGAGCTTGGAGTTGTGTGGGTGTTTGGGGAGGGGGTGGGATAGTTTTTTAGGAGGACGCGGTTAATGGGCCCGACGCAGGGGGGACCCACGTCCTCTTTAAAATTGTCTTTTAAAGTTTTATAGGTGTCCTGTGGGGCCTTAATCATTTTGAGGTGGGGGAAATCCCCTGCCTGAGTGAAGTTAGGCCCTTGTGTGTTTATTAGATTGTTGTTGTACACAATGTTTAACAGTTTTTTGTTTCTTGTGTTTATGTATGTGTATGCATGTTTTTGTTTTTGTGTGGTGTTTTTTGTTTGCTGTTGTTGTGAGCTCTTTTGTGTTGGTGTCAGTGTTATGTTTTGGGGAGGGGTTGTTTTCATTTGTGTGTCTGAGGTGTGTTTTCTTTTTTTTCTTTTGATTGTGTGGAAGTGCTCCTCCTCGTCTGACGACGAACTAGGGTCATCTTCCGCGTTGGAGGGGAGGGGTATATTTTCGGGTTGTGTTTGCGGTACGGGTGTTTTGGAAATTGTTTTTGTTTTTTGAGTGGAGGGGATGGGTTGGACATTGTTTTGTTTTGGTTTGAGCTGTGGTGGTTGTTTTTGTAGTGGTAGTTGTGGTGATTGTGTTGGTTGTGCAGTTGTTGGTGGTGTAGGCAGGATTGGGGTTTTCTTATTAAGTTGGGGACAGACAGCCCTCAGGTGACCTCTGGTTCCGCAGAGGTAACACGAGGGCCGTCTACCCTCAACGGTAATGTTGATGAAGGTTAGATCATCCAGTATGACGCGTTCAGGGATCTGGGCGATCCTTTCGGGCCTCATTTGAACTACAAGTTCGAGGCTCGTTCCACTGAACGCGTCACCCGATGCCTTTCCCATGGACACCAGCATGTCATCCTCCAGGTCCAGAAAACCTGTCAAAACCCACCATATGTCCATAATCGGCAGGATGGTGTGGATTTTTATTTTTTGTGTTCTTCTACCCATGTACGTAGGGTAGAGAGATAGATAGATGAAGTGAGAGTTAGAGAGATAGATAGATGAAGTGAGAGTTAGAGAGATAGATAGATAAAGTGAGAGTTAGAGAGATAGATAGATGAAGTGAGAGTTAGAGAGATAGATAGATGAAGTGAGAGTTAGAGAGATAGATAGATAAAGTGAGAGTTAGAGAGATAGATAGATGAAGTGAGAGTTAGAGAGATAGATAGATAAAGTGAGAGTTGGAGAGATAGATAGATGAAGTGAGAGTTGGAGAGATAGATAGATAAAGTGAGAGTTAGAGAGATAGATAGATGAAGTGAGAGTTAGAGAGATAGATAGATGAAGTGAGAGTTAGAGAGATAGATAGATGAAGTGAGAGTTGGAGAGATAGATAGATGAAGTTAGAGTTGGAGAGATAGATAGATGAAGTGAGAGTTAGAGAGATAGATAGATGAAGTGAGAGTTGGAGCGATAGATAGATAAAGTGAGAGTTAGAGAGATAGATAGATAAAGTGAGAGTTAGAGAGATAGATAGATGAAGTGAGAGTTAGAGAGATAGATAGATGAAGTGAGAGTTGGAGAGATAGATAGATGAAGTGAGAGTTGGAGAGATAGATAGATGAAGTGAGAGTTAGAGAGATAGATAGATGAAGTGAGAGTTAGAGAGATAGATAGATGAAGTGAGAGTTAGAGAGATAGATAGATGAAGTGAGAGTTGGAGAGATAGATAGATAAAGTGAGAGTTAGAGAGATAGATAGATAAAGTGAGAGTTAGAGAGATAGATAGATGAAGTGAGAGTTAGAGAGATAGATAGATGAAGTGAGAGTTAGAGAGATAGATAGATGAAGTGAGAGTTAGAGAGATAGATAGATGAAGTGAGAGTTGGAGAGATAGATAGATAAAGTGAGAGTTAGAGAGATAGATAGATAAAGTGAGAGTTAGAGAGATAGATAGATGAAGTGAGAGTTAGAGAGATAGATAGATGAAGTGAGAGTTGGAGAGATAGATAGATGAAGTGAGAGTTAGAGAGATAGATAGATAAAGTGAGAGTTAGAGAGATAGATAGATGAAGTGAGAGTTAGAGAGATAGATAGATGAAGTGAGAGTTAGAGAGATAGATAGATAAAGTGAGAGTTAGAGAGATAGATAGATGAAGTGAGAGTTAGAGAGATAGATAGATGAAGTGAGAGTTAGAGAGATAGATAGATGAAGTGAGAGTTAGAGAGATAGATAGATGAAGTGAGAGTTGGAGAGATAGATAGATAAAGTGAGAGTTAGAGAGATAGATAGATAAAGTGAGAGTTAGAGAGATAGATAGATGAAGTGAGAGTTGGAGAGATAGATAGATAAAGTGAGAGTTAGAGAGATAGATAGATGAAGTGAGAGTTAGAGAGATAGATAGATGAAGTGAGAGTTAGAGAGATAGATAGATAAAGTACCTCCAACAGGAGTGAAAAGGCTCTGGATTGGATTGGGTTGGATTGGACTATAAAATTTTAGTTGTGTTATAATTCTGTCTATGTTTCTATTAAAATACTCTTATAGTTTATTCAGTTGTAGTAGGATCATCATGAAAGCTATTATTTCTGGTTAATACCACATTTGAATTCATCATCTTTCTTTATGCTTTATCTACAAAAGGGGACAGAAACTCAGCAAGCA
>OZ024742.1:313169944-313244944 GCA_964016885.1 Eledone cirrhosa
CCTCATTTAGAAGCCTTTCGTAGTGACACTTCCAAGCTACCTTCTTATCAGCGTCAGTGATGGCAAGTATGCCATCATCATTAAGTACACACTTCTCCCCGACAATATCACGGTTTACCTTGACACATTCCCTAGCAATCCTGAACACCTCACGTTGTAGAACATGCTTGAACTTTCTTTCCTCTGTTTCCCTTCTTGCGAAGTACACTTGTCTCCTAGCTTCCCTCCTGGCCACTTGATAGTCTTCTCTACTTCCCCCATCCCGCCATACTTTCCAAGCCTGCTTTTTGGCCTTAATTGACTCCTCCACCTTATTGTTCCACCACCATGTTACTCTCCTCCTACCTACAGGCCTGCTCCAGCCACAGACTTCGTCTGCCGCCGTCAGCAGGTTTGCTTTCAGGAATTCCCACTGTTCCTCTATATTATACGACTCTAATTGCTCTTCCTTACTGTCGAAAGCATCAAGTAATATGCTTTGAAATTTATTTCTGGCTATGGGGTCCTTTAGCTTCCATATTTTTCTCCTGAGGATAGTCCTCTTCTGCTGTCTAGTACGTCTCGTCCTATATATATATATATGTATGTATATATATATATATATATGTATGTATATATATATATATATATATATATATATATATATATATATATATATATGTATGTATGTGTATATATATATATATATATATATATATATATATATATATATATATGTATGTATGTGTATATATATATATATATATATATATATATATATATATCATCATCATCACCGTTTTACGTCCGTTCTTCCACGCTAGCATGGGTTAGACGGGTTGTCCTGTTGTGGGCAGTGTCTGGTCGGCTGACCATGCCTTGCTCATACAGGAACTGATCTGGCTTGATTTCTACAGCTGGATGCCCTTCCTAACACCAACCTCATTTACAGTGAGTGCTGGGTGCTTTTTCGTGGCGCCTACACGTCCACTTTACAGTGTGGGCTGGGTCCTTTTTTGCCGTGGCACCTCCACGACCACCTTGCGGTGGGGGGGGGGGGGGGGGGGGCATATTGTTTATATGCTTCAGCATGTACCCATGGGAGGTCGGGTACCCTGTATTACTGCGTGACGCCAGAAGTCACGGTCGTGTGTCATTGACTTTGAGAGGTGTAGTTGGGTAAGGTCGGCTTTTATCACCTCATCCCAAGTCATCTTGGGTCTCCCCACTCCGCGGTTTCCATCAACTTCTAGTGCTCTGCACCTTTTTATGCAGCTGTCATCCTTCATACGCATCACATGTCCATACCAGCGTAACCGCCTCTCCTGCACGCAGCATTTGATTCCTCTTATGCTCAGTCTCTCTCTCAATTCATTTATGCTTTGTCGTTCACGTATATTACTGTTACACATCCATCGGAGCATGCAGGCTTCGTTTCTCTCTAATCTACGTAGGTCTTCCACCTTCAGCGCCCAGGTCTCACTACCATGCAACATCGCTGTTCGGATACACGCATCATACAGTCTGCCTTTCATTCTGAGGGAGAAGCCTTTTGCAGCTAGCAGTGGTAGTAGTTCCCTAAACTTCTTCCATCCCGTTCTTACCCTAGTTATTGTACTTTCTGAGCACCCACCTCCGTTGCTAATTCGGTCACCTAGGTAGCAGAAGCTGTCTACTGTTTCTACAGGGCCCTCCCAGAGATTGGTGGTACTTGTTTCCTGTGGCTGTTTGCTTGCTGTTTCAGCACAGCTGCTGCATGTGAATCCTACATTCTTAATTAAGCTTCCTGAGATCCCGCTACATCTCTTGTGTACCCATTGTTTGCATTTGGGGCAAAGAATGGAGTTCCTACCTACACCTTTCCTACATACTGAGCAAGGCCATTTCCCTGAGGGGATCTGGGTTCTGTTTTCTCGTCTACTTATAAGGACCTTAGTCTTTGTCATGTTGACTTTGAGGCCCTTTCTCTCTAGTCCCTGCTTCCAGGTTTGGAATTTATTCTCTAGTTCTACCATAGAGTCAGCTATGAGTGCGAGGTCATCAGCATACAGGAGTTCCCATGGGCATCCGGTCTTAAACTCCTCCGTTATTGCCTGCAGGACTATGATGAACAGGAGAGGGCTAAGAACAGAGCCCTGGTGGACCCCAACCTGTACGCTAAATTCCTCGCTATACTCATTGCCAATCCTAACTTTGCTGACTGCTCCCCTATACATGGCTTGTACCGCTTTCACAAGCCATTCATCTACTCCTAGTTTTCTAAGAGCCCACCAGATTACTGCACGTGGAACTCTGTCAAAGGCTTTCTCAAGGTCGACAAATGCCAAGTAGAGTGGCTTACTTTTAGCTAGGTACTTTTCCTGTAATTGCCTCACAAGGAAGAGCGCATCAGTGGTGCCTTTCCCTGGTACAAACCCAAATTGCATCTCGTCTATATTCACCCGGTCCCTAATCAGCTGTGCTATAACTCTTTCTGTTACTTTCATGACCTGGTCCATCAACTTTATACCTCTATAGTTTCCTCTATCTAGTGCATCGCCTTTACCTTTGTAGCAGTTGACAATGATGCTACTGCACCAATCTTTTGGTATGGCCCCCTCTAGTATTACCTGGTTAACGATACGTGTGGTTATAGTGTGACCTACAGACCCAGATGCCTTCAGCATCTCGGCAGCTATACCCGATGGACCGGTTGCCTTCCCTATCTTCATATCTCTGATTGCCTTACTTACTACGCTGCCGCATATATATATATATATATATATATGTATGTATGTGTATATATATATATATATATATATGTATGTATGTGTATATATATATATATATATATATATATATTGGAATAAATGCTCTGAAATAGCGATATATATGTGAATATAGACATAGAATATTCGAAAATATTCTGTATGTTTATAATAAACATTTTGAAGACCTAATCGCTATAGAATAGAATACGTCACGTATTACAATTAGATTCTCGATAAAAGCAAGGGAAGTAAATCTACGCGTTTCATTCTCGTTAGAAATCGTCAGGACTACATATCCAGTGCTTTTATCGAGAATGACACAGCTAGAGACTTATAGAATACTTAGCTGTGTACAGGAACTGGTTTGAAAGAGCGGTTGCCGGTCCGGCAGAAATTAGAAATTGGAATAAATGCTCTGAAATAGCGATATATATGTGAATATAGACATAGAATATTCGAAAATATTCTGTATGTTTATAATAAACATTTTGAAGACCTAATCGCTATAGAATAGAATACGTCACGTATTACAATTAGATTCTCGATAAAAGCAAGGGAAGTAAATCTACGCGTTTCATTCTCGTTAGAAATCGTCAGGACTACATATCCAGTGCTTTTATCGAGAATGACACAGCTAGAGACTTATAGAATACTTAGCTGTGTACAGGAACTGGTTTGAAAGAGCGGTTGCCGGTCCGGCAGAAATTAGAAATTGGAATAAATGCTCTGAAATAGCGATATATATGTGAATAAAGTATTCTATAAGTCTCTAGCTGTGTCATTCTCGGGGTGGGGTAGTTACAATGCAATAGTAATAATAATAATAATAATAATAGTAATAATAGTAATAATAATGATGATGATGATGATAGAAACAAAAGACACACAGACACACAAAAAAATAAAGAATTCATTTAATTGTGATTGATTATGACAATTGACACCTCTCACATCATCTTCATCATATTCTAGCAGGGACAAGGACTGGGTTCTCCCTACTTCCATCGCACCCCATCACTCCACCCCACAGCCATTTCTCATCTTCTTCCCCAAAGAGCTACCCTCCTTCTGGGGGTTTTTTTTGTTAGTTGTTTGTTGTTTGTTTTCTTTCTTTCTGTTACCCCTAACAACTTACCAGGGAGCTAATCATTACTTAACTCTCTTTCACTGAGGAAGAAAAGAACAACACAAAGAAATAATAAAAATAAAAATAGAAATAAATATTAAAACGAAAATCAACAAACAAAACAAAAGATTTTTGTAAGAAATAAATGGATCTAATTACCAGCAAATTTTGCACAAAATAATCCAAAGACCCAGTTTTCAATGCTGTAGCGTTACTAAATATTAAATGATAATGAATAATGATGAAAACCAACTACTAAATTGTGTTATAATTTATTCATCTTTTTCCTCAATTAATTGGAAAAGCAACAACAACAACATTATTAGGCTTCTTTTGTGTTTGTTTTCTTCTTGTTTTTCTTCTTTTTTGTTTATTTATATATTTCTTTATTTTTGTTTGTTTTACTTTCTTTCTACATGCTTCTTTCTTTATTTATTTCTACCCATTTCCTCTCATCTTTCATTCTTCTTCTTCTTCTTCTTCTTCTTCTTCTTCTTCTTCTTCTTCTTCTTTCTCTTCTTTGTCTTCTTCTTCTTTCTCTTCTTTGTCTTCTTCTTTTTCTTCTTTCTCATCTTCTTTTTCTTCTTTCTCATCTTCTTTTTCTTCTTCTTTCTCGTCTTCTTTCTCTTCTTTTTCTTCTTTTTCTTTTTCTTCTTTTTCTTTTTCTTCTTTCTCTCCTCTTCTTTCTCTTCTTCTTCTTTCACTTCTTCTTTCTTCTTCTTTCTCGCCATTTCATATCCTCCTTATTTCTTCTTCTTTATCTTCCATCCCTTCCTGTTTTAAGCCTTTGTGAATTACCACTGTGTGAGAGACAGCTTATAATTACAGAGGGTGGCAAGAGAAGGAGGGTATGGATGGTTAATAGCGAAAGTGAAAGTAGAAATTAATATTTCCTAGTTTAATGACAGGAGAGGGGGCGGGGGGAGATGGCAGCTAAATAAGTGAAGCTATAAATGGACAAAAAAGTGAAGGCGTGAACCAGAATTAGAGAGACATACAACAATGAATGGCTTGCAATGAGGAGTATTAACTGAAGTATATAATGATGGTAGAGGACTTTTAATGGTATAGGAGGGGGAAAGAGAGTGAGAGTGAGAAAAGAGAGGGAGAGTAAGAGAAAAGAGAGAGAGAAAGAGCAGTGGGAGTATTCAGTCCACTAGAGGGTAGAAATTAAAGGGGTGGAGCCCATATATTAACAAAAAAAAAAAAATGATAATAATAATGCATGATGATAATGTTGATAACAATAATAATAGCAATGGAAAAGCAGACATAATACAGTGACGATGGTGATGGTGATGGTGACGGTGATGATGATGTTGATTTCTAACATAGGCACATAATAACAATAATCAAAACAAAAGTATGAGATTGATAATGATTCCTTTAAAACTAATACTAATTTATTTTATAGTAATAATAATTGTTTCTACTTTTGGCACAAGGCCAGCAATTATCCCAGTGTATTACTGGTGCTTTATTTTATCGACCTCATAAGGATGAAAGGCAAAGTTAACCTCGGTGGGATTTGAACTCAGACCATTAAGGGCCGTAACTCTTTGCTGCAAAGCATGGCGTCCAACCTTCTACCGATACTGCCAATCCACCGCCCTATTCTATAGTAATAATAATAACACCCACCACCACCTCCACCAATAATAATAATAATTATTATTTCTACTTTACGCACAAGGCCAGCAATTTGGGGGAGGGGACAGTCAAATAAATAAACCCCAGTGCATTACTGGTGCTTTATTTTATCGACCTTGTAAAGATGAATGGCAAAGCTAACCTTGGCAGGATTTGAACTCAGAATGCAAAGGGCCATAACTCTATGCTACAAAGCATGGTGTCTCATGTTCTACTGATACTGCCAATTGACTGCCCTAAATGTGATAATAATAATAATAATAATTGTTTCTACTTTTGGCACAAGGCCAGCAAATACCAAGTGTATTACTGGTACTTTATTAAAGTTAACATCGGCAGGATTTGAGCTCAGACCATAAAGGGCCGTAACTCTTTGCTGCAAAGCATGGCCTCCGACCCTCTACCAATACTGCCAATCCACCACCCTTAATGATAATAATAATAATAATGCTTTCTTTATAATAATAATGATAATGATTTCCTTATTATTGGCCACAAGGGCCGAACATAGAGGACAATACAAAAACACAGGGACAGTGGAGGTTTACAATAAAATTGAGTAAAAACAAATTAACAAAAATAATTAACAATAAAATTACAATAAAATTCCCCAATATGGGGGAGAACCACCCTGGGTTGACTCAGGTACTCCACCAATCCTTACCATCCGACATTTCAAGGACACCCATCAAAGGCACCGCTCTCCTTCTCAGAATCAACCAGCCTACAGGTGCATGCTCAGAGTAGGCCCATTCACACGGGCCATTTTCTTCACATTCACCCACCTTTTAGCAAATGTACTGAGGTGGGGGAGAACGTTTCTCTCCACCCTCACCTTCCTTTCCAAGGAAACTTGAAAAAGTTAATGAAGGATTAGCCAAAGAGAAAAGTGTCTGCCTTCAGTATTTTCAACCTGGTCCACAACAAAACCTCTTTTGCTACCACCACAGATAAAGGAAAACTGTCTGCCCTTCCTAGCCAAAAGAAGGTGGCAGGGCAATCTTCACTATGGATTCAAAATAATTATAATGGTTTCTAATTTACGTACCAGGCTAACAATTTTGAGGAGATAGGAAAGTCGATGAAATATTACTTAACTGGTACTTTATTTTATCGACCCTTGAAATCCCTTCTGACCAAATTATTGCTTGAAAAGAAAGAAATGGAAAATTGTTAAAATATATACAGGATCTTGAAATTGAAATTTATAAGTTGTACAGTATGAAGTTGAAAACAGTGGCTAAAATAGTTGGAGCACTGGGTATAATAAAAATATATGAACAAAAACATAGAAGTCATACCAGGGCTCATACCATTACACACTAACCCCATAATAGCACAACTCATCATTATCATCATCCTTATCATCATCATATTCATCGTCGTTGTCATCATCATCATCATCATCATCCTGTACACAAACAGGAAAAGTCTATCCCAAAAGAACACACAATATTGTACACACCTCAGGAACACAAAAGTACAACAGAAAACTATTAATAATAATTGTTTCTACGTTAGGCACAAGGCCAGCAATTACCCAGTGCATTACTGGTACTTTATTTTATCGACCCCGTAAGGATGAAAGGCAAAGTTAACCTTGGCGGGATTTGAAATCAGAATGGCAAGGGCCGTAACTCTATACGTCAAAGCATTGCATCCGGCCCTCTACCGATACTGCCAATCCACAAGGTCAGTAGTTTTGAAGTGGTGAGAGATAATTGATTAGATTGATTAGCATACAAGTAAGATATTCAGTTCTTCTGAATGAAGAGACCTTCCACTTAAGACCAATTAAGGGACCACCCAGGTCCAGAATGACGCTGACCATCTAGGGTAAGTGCTTCTAAATGCTTTGAGAAATCTGGTCACTCTGGATGGCCACTACTCTGAAAGCACAGTTTTTTGCTGCTATTCACATTTAGCACCTCCAACTTATCTGAAGTCAAGAAGATCGTCTGAGCCACGAGAGTGTCTTGGCTACAGTGATGAAGTTGATTATGGTGATAGTTGTGATGGTGGTGATGGTGGGGGGAGGGGGAGATTATGGTGATAGTTGTGGTGGTGATGGTGGTGGGGGGTTATGGTGATAGCTGTGGTGATGGTGGTGGGGGGTTATGGCGATAGTTGTGGTGATGATGATGGTGGTGGTGGTGGGGGGGGGGGGGGGGGGGGGGGGTTATGGTGATAGTTGTGGTGGGGGGGGGGGATTATGGTGATAGTTGTGGTGGTGGTGATGGTGGGGGTTATGGTGATAGTTGTGGTGGTGGTGATGGTGGTGATGAAGTTGATTATGGTGATAGTTGTGGTGGTGGTAGAGGAATTATGGTGGTGGTGGTGGTGGTGATGATGGGGGTTTATGGTGATAGTTGTGGTGGTGGTGGGGATTATGGTGATAGTCGTGGTGGTGGTGTAGGGGGATTATAGTGGTGGTGGTGGTGATGGGGGATTATGGTGATAGTTGTGGTGGTGGTGGATATGGAGGGGTTATTGTGGTGGTGATGGTATCATCATTGCTATTTCTACACCCCACCTCACCTCACCCCACCACCCCCATTTTTTTCTTACTTTCATTGTTATTGTTCTTCTCTTTTGGGTTTGGTGGCAAACCTAGAAAATCATTTTCATACCCCCCCCCCTCCCTCCCGCCCCCCAAAAATTTGGTGAGAATTGTAGTTAATTATTTTAGTATTATATTTCATGTTGTTACTGTTGTTACTGTTGTTATTGATGCTGATGCTGCTGATGATGTTTTACATCTCTATTGCCTTTAAGTTTATTCAGACACAGCTGCTTACTAATGGCTCAGCAAAAGGAGAATGGGACACTAACAAATTTTAACTTCTTCACTTTCTCCCTCACTCTCTCTTTCCCCTCTCTCTCTCTCTCTCTTTTCACCCCCCCCCCCCCTCCCCCGTCTCTCTCTCTGTTCACCAACTCCCTCTCTATTCACTATTTTCACTTCTTATCAGGTTCTCATTCAAATATTATGATTCCTTGTTTGGATCCATTTTGTTTTATTTTTTTTCATAAAGAAAATTGGTAAAGTTTTCTTGAAAAACTTTTAAAGCAACTATCTTCACCATTAAGGTATCATTTCGGAAATGAGGACCAGCCATATCTATGTTTAGCTATCTGGTCTTTTTGTAGAAACCCATCCATAAATTATATAAATAGGATAATGAAAAGGTTAATGTCAATTTCAACAATTGCTGCTCAAAACAAAGTAGACCCCAAGCAAGATGGTTGGATAACATCCATGAGTTTGGCTGGTCTTGCTTGGGGATCCAGCCAGATCAGTTGGAGGTGGTTGCTTCTGACAGGACCTGCTGGAAGGAATGTTTAAGGACTCCCCCCCACCCCACCCTCTCAGGAAAAAGAAGGCGGAGGTAGGAGGAGGAGGAGCTCAAAACAAGGAAAAATTATAAATTTGCAAAGATGTACAACATAGCTTCATTGATTTCTAACATAAGTGCAAAGTCAGCAACTCTAGAGAAGGGTAAAATTAATTAAATCAACCCAGTATTTGACAGGTACTTTATTTTATTGACCCCTAAAGGATGAAAACAAAGGTGACCTCGACAGTATTTGAAAATAGTAATAGTAATCATTTCTTTTATATGTTTTTTTTTGCAATTGGATGCTAGGGGAATGTGTTAATTGGTGTTAGATCAGTCCTTGATCTCAGAAGCTCAATGTATTGCACAGGATTCTGGCAGTGCTAGTGATGGTAGAAATTTAGGCACTGCCTATGAAGTCAGGGATCCTAAGGTGTTTGATGAAAGATATAAGGCATTTAGAGATTGTACATAGTGCCCCAATCGGGATTGGCACAACTTCTGTCCCTATATGGTGCTCAGTTCTAATAGCACCTGTAAGGTCTGCGTACTTATTGATCTTTTCCATTTTCCTTTCAACTACATCCTATGCATCATTGATACTTTATTTTATCAACCTTGTAAGGTTGAAAGGCAAAGCTAATCTCAGCAGTATTTGAACTCAGAACATAAATAGTAGGAGCAAAGTCTGCTAAGCATTTGTCTGATCTCCTAATGGCTGCCAATCCCTATAATAATAATAATAATAATCGTTTCTACTTTTGGCACAAGGCCAGCAATTATCCCAGTGTATTACTGGTACTTTATTTTATCGACCCTGTAAGGATGAAAGGCAAAGTTAACCTCGACAGGATTCAAACTCAGAATGGCAAGGGCCGTAACTCTATGCATCAAAGCAAGGCGTCCGACCCTCTACCGGTACTGCCAATTCATCACCCTTATAATAATAATGATTTCATTTATTAGCCACAAGGGCCGACATTTAGGGGACAATACAAAGACAGGACAGTGGCGGTTTACAATAAGGTTGAGTAATTTCGCAATGGCAAGACTAATTTAACAATGAAGATACAAAAATATAAAATAAACTATGCATAAATATAACAAAATTTATTCCCCAATAGGGGGTGGACGACCCTGGGGTGACTCGGGTACCCCCCCCCCCCCAATCCTGAACCACCCTGCACTTCTAGGGCACCCAGGGAGAGCACCCTCTCCTCAAGTTAGCTAGCCTATAGGCGCATGGTCAGAGTAGGCCCATTCACACGAGCCATTCTCGCCACATTCATCCACCTTTTAGCAAATGCACTGGGGGGCAGCACTTCTCTCTCCACCCTCACCTTCCTTTCCAGGTGAAACTTGAAGAAGTTGATGAGGGATTAGCCGAAGAGAAAAGTGTCCGTCTTCAGTCCTTTTAACCTGGTCCACCATATAACCTCTTTTGCAACTGCCACCAGACAGAGGAAAATTTCCTGCTCTTCCTGACCTAATGAAGGCGGCGGGTCGATCTTCACTATGGACTCGGCCGATAGCCGGATTTGTTCCACACGTGACAGTAGCTGTTCAACATAACTCCACAAGTCAGTAATGCACAGACATTGGACAAGTGCGTACAGAACGGTTTCGTTGTTCTGTGCGCATCTTGGGCAGGTCCGTCTGACAGCACTTCCGTGCCTGTAGAGTTTATCCCGAATTGGCAGTGCCCCCGGTAGCACTGCCAAGCGAGGGATTTCTGGAAATTGTCCATCGTCCCCAGCTCGAAAGTCCTCCGGTACGGACTGGTTAGTTCGACTTCGTCGAGGTCCAAAGCTTCTCCGAGTGCGTCATCGCATTTACCCACCACTAATCCTCTATAGAACTCGAGAGTGGAAGTTCCACTGATCGCATTGCCCGCTTGGTAGAGGGCAGTGAGTGCCTGACAACATTCCAGGTGCCAGTCACCCAGTCTCGGTCTCTTCTTGACCCAGGACTGCAGCTCAGTCAAAGAAATGAGCTGCGGAAAGGCCCGTCTGATAAACGGCGACCACACCTGTTCACCATTGAGGCAGAATATCTGGAGATGTTGCAGCCTCAACGCATGTCTGCACATCATTAGCCATGGCATGCCCAGCCCTCCGCGTAGAGGGTGCTGGCAGCAGATGGACCGCCTCACCAACGGAACTTGTCCCCACCACAAGAATTTGAAGAGGGGCTGTTCCAACTTGACGAGGCACGACGGTCAGGCGGTAGTAGATGACGGACGCGATGTACGCATTCGCCACTTCCACACGACCTTTCAGTGATAGCTTCCTCCCAGCCCATTTTTGGGTGAGACTGGCTACTCTGCTCGTTACCTCGTCCCAATTCTTTTCCACCTGGAGGTCCGGTCTGAACCAAACCCGAGCAACTTTACCGGTCCGTCCGTCCAGCGCCCCACGACGCTGTTGAACGGCATGGGCTTGCCTCTCCAGGTTCCGAGCTGCAAGCCCACCGACTTTGCCGGGTTAAGTTTGGCTCCTGTCAACCTTTCATATTCCTTCAATAAGGTGCCGACCACCTCGATTTCTGAGGTGTTCGAGACCATCACGGTGATGTCGTCCGCATAAGCCGACACCGCCTTTCCACGTCCCGGTTCAAGCAGGATGCCCTGCAACAGCTCCAGCTTCTGCAGTAAAGGCTCGAGAGTCAATACGTACAGAAGGGAAGAGAGAGGGCACCCTTGACGGACCAATCAGGTGAGCCGAAATGGTTCCGAGAGGTGGCCATTAACCTTGACCACCGAGCGTGTGCCGCTGTGCATTGCAGCGATCCAGCTTCTGAAGACAGGGCCGAAGCCAGCTGCTTTGAGGACAAACTCCTGATACCGATGGTCGACCCTATCGAATGCTTTCGATTGATCTAAATTGATTAGTGCCCCGCCGAAGCCAGGTTTACACCCTACTCTCTCTATGATGTATCGCATGAGGTGGAGATTGTCGTGTATGGACCTGGCTGGGATTGTGCAAGTTTGCACCTCTCCAACCAAATCCTCGACGACAAGCGCCAATCTCTTTGCTAACACCCTGGCCAAAATCTTAAAAAATGTGTTGAGCAGAGTTATGGGCCTGAAATTGTCTAATGTGTCCCTCTTGTTCTCGTCATTCCTTATCAGCGTCACCACTCCCCTGCTCACAGAACTGGGAATACTCCCATTCTACTGCCAGTTGCAGTAGAGTGCTTTGAGGATATTGGAGAACAAGTCTGTCATATTTACATAAAGATCGTAGGGCAGGCCATCCAAACCGGGTGATTTGTGCCTCATGCAGCCTACAAAGGCGTCCTGAATTTCGGCTGAAGTAATCGGCCCTTTGCAGCGCTCAGCGTCGACCATCGAGATGCGCGGCAAGCTGTCAAGGTAGGGATTGAAATCCGCTACTCTCTCTGACTCGCCACTCTCCCCGAACAACCAAGCAAAGTGCTGGCGAAAGGCCTCACACATCCGCTTGGAATCGTTTATCTCATGTCCGTCTCGGTTCGCCAAAGACCGAATTGTGGTTTTATTACCACGCTGCGCCTCCGCCACGTGGGCCCATCGAACAGCTTTGGTTCCCTCGTTTCTCAGCACATGCGCCTTAGCTCTGACAATGCAACCTTCGTGTTTCGCATTGAAGAAATGGTCTAATGCCATTCTCGCCACTAGCACGTCAGTTGTAATGCCACTACAAATAGCCTCGTCTAACTTATCTACCAGCTCCTCCTCCTTTCTATTTTTCTCTAACCCTAGTTCTTTGCTGAACTCTATCGAAGTTACTCTAATCTCTTTTGAGAGCCCCCCACCATCTGTTGTTGATGATCCCCCCCTGTCAACTTTTGCTTAACTAAATTGTTGACTCGGTCCCTGTAAGCCTTACATGCCGGAAATGTCATGTTCAGCTTCCAGTAACCATGTCTTAACCTACGCGTTTTATCTAGGTCGACCGTACAGATCACAAATTTGTGATCTGAATAGGCAACCGTTTTAAAAAGTGGGCAGCCTACACTATTTCTATCTATTTTCCTAATGAAGATCCTGTCTATATACGATCTAGATGACCCCATTCGGTTGGTCCATGTCCATACTGGCACATTGGGGAAATCTAGTCGATATCTGTCAGACAGTTGGAATTGGCTGAGTAGGTGCTTGAGGCTTTTGCACCCCTCGCTCCTATCGGCTACTCCCACACAATCCCAGCATGCGTCTAAGATGCCATTCCAGTCTCCCGCTAACAGTAAAGGGCGAGACCCAGAAAGGTCTTCAGGCACCTAAAGAAGTCCGGTCGTCCGGCCCCTGTAGGAGCGTAGACGGCCAGCAGTCTAAAGGCACCACCTTTGCTACTGCTCACATCCAAGACCACCAACTTACCGTCCGGGTCTCGGAAGATCGACTTTACCTCGAGATCCAGTCCTTTCCTAAACAGCACTGCCACCCCGCCCCCCATTCTGATAGTCGTCGAAAATGGGGGCTAGTGCGCGCGTGTCGGAAATTCTGGTCTCACTGACGGCAATCGCATCCATTTCCAGCGACCTGAGGTCATTGAGCAGGCGACCCTGCTTCCAGGGGGACCCCAGGCCGCGGACATTTAAACTTCCTACTCTTAATATGGCCATGTTGGTAAGCTAAGAGAGAGAGGGAAGGTTTACTTACCTCCCGGTCGGGTGGTTTGACCTCCATGGTTGGTGGGGTTTCTTTTGGGAACCCCTTTAAAAGTCTCGATGTGGGTTTCACATTCGGGGTTCCCATGTCTTGAGGAAATCTCTCTCGAATTTCTTTGAAAGAATTGAGTGACATTCGGACCAGAAGCAAATCTTCTGGCACGCAAAATGTGCTCATTTTAAAAATCTCCCCCTCTGTTTGAATGTCCTCACTTCGTGCTAAGAGGGCCATCAGGTTATCGTTGGCCCTTCTGACAAGCACAAAGTTTTTAACATTTTGTTGGTGTGGTTTAATTTGTTTTCGTTTTGGTGACTGTAGTGGTGATGGTTTTGGTGGTGTTGTTTCGGGTATGTCTGTGTTTGTTGTAGGTGTGGTCTCTGCAATTTCAGGTATTTGTGTGTTTATTTGTACTTGTGTTTGTTTAGGTTGTTTGCATTTCGGCGATTGTGGGGGTGGTGTCGATGTTGTTGGGGAAGTGTTTGTGTTAGTGGTGCTGATGTTATTGGGGAAGTGTTTGCGTTAGTGGTGTCTGTATTTTTTGTTGTGTATGTTTTTTGTGTTTTGTTGGGACTTTTTTTTGGTGAGTTTTCTGTTTTTTGGCACTTTTGGGTTTTCCTTCATCTTCGCTGCTGGAAGACAAAGGGTCTGTGGCTGTGAGTGTCTCTGTGTCTGTGTGTGCATTTATTGTTTTGTCTATGTGTATAATTGGGGGGGTAGGAGGAGTGGGAGAGCTTTCCTCGT
Source organism: Eledone cirrhosa (assembly GCA_964016885.1). NCBI lineage: Eukaryota > Metazoa > Mollusca > Cephalopoda > Octopoda > Eledonidae > Eledone > Eledone cirrhosa. Next base: position 313,184,180 of record OZ024742.1, read on the forward strand.
TTTCCCCTTGGATTGGTTTTGGTGTTGGTGGTGATCCAGGTGTTTTTGATGTTGGTGTCCGTGTCGTTGTTGGTGTTGTTTTTGGTGGTGGTGGTGGTGCAGCTTTCCGTGCTGACACTGGCGTTGGCAACAAAGGAGGTTTGCGACCCCTGCATTTTTGCGCTGAGGGCAGAAGGCTCGCAGATGCGTTGCTTCCCCGCAGACGAAGCAGCGTGGCCTTCTTCCGTCAGTGATTAGTTGGATTGTTGTCCCGTCCTGCAGGCGGGCAAAATCCGGGATGTTGTTCATGTCATCCGGTTTCATTTGGAGAAGAATCTCCAAATCCATTCCTGACCAGTCCTCTCTCTCTGTCCTTTTCATATCCAGGAGGGTAGTGTCTGTCCCCTCCTCGATTACGCATCCCAGCAGCCACCATATCTTCATTCCTGGTGGGATGCTGGGAATGCGGACCTTTACTGTCCTTTTACCCATGTAAGACGGATGCATGATAATGCGTCCCGTTCTGCAGGGGGTCACCAAGTGCTTAATAGCGAGGGCCTCGGTTTTGAACAGTACCGATATGGTACCGAACTGTTTGCCTCTTGCTTTATACTCTATGTTCCTTCCGATGTACTCCAAAGCAGCCTCAACCTCTGCTTGGCTGGCAAGTTCCACTTTTCGACTCTGCACCGAAATGCATCGAAAGTACACCGTCCTCCTTTGCATGGCCGCTATTGCCCCATCCGGGATGGTCAGGTTTGCCCAGGACTTCTCCCGTTTAATTAGCCTCCACGCCTGGGCCAACTGTTCATCTTTATCGCTAATATCAATATCAATATCCAATAAGCGTTTTGTTTTTGCTGCTGCTGCAGCAAATGTGGTGCTTCTGATGCTCTTGTTGTTGGTGTTGTCATTCTTGCTGTTGTTATTGGTGTTGTTTTGTTTATTGATGCTGTTGCCACCGCCATCCATGTTTACATTGAAGCTGTCGGTGTTATTGTCGTTATTGCTCTGAGTTGTTGTTGTTGTGGTGGCGGTGGTGGCGGTGGCGGCGGTGGTGGTGGTGGTGATGTCGTTTTCAGATGATACTGCTGCTAACACAGAAGGTTGTGATGGAAGCTTTTGAGTTTTGCCTTCACATTCAGTAGAATGGACGACAGGCATGACTCTAGCCGTCGTAGTCGTGGTGAAATCTACAGTGGCTGCCTTTAAACTTTTGACCTGAACGTTGTTTACCCTTTCAAGGTCGAAAATTTCCATTTTTTTTTTTGTGAGGAAGCAATTTTTTTCGAAGTTTTTTAAAAATAAATCTGAATATTCGGGCTTAAAGCCTGAATATTGAGAGGTATCCCTCTCTTGAAACCAAAATGGGTACCTTATGTTTCGTTAACGACAAGAAAATACAAAAAATGACACTTTAAAACAGCTTAAAGTTACGAACCTTTTCCCCCGCAGATTTGTACTGTCTTCACACATGTGCTAATAATTATAATAATAATAATAATAATAATTGTTTCTACTTTAGGCACAAGGCCAGTAATTTGGGGGAGGGTGGTGGTGATGGTGGGGTCTTTTTGCCACTTTCAAACTCACTGAAGCACAACACCTTTCTTTCTATCATATATCCTCACCTCCTCCACCAAAAGACACTTGAATACAATGCTGAACGCCTAGCTGAAGAAGATGGTGTTTGTCATCAATATTTTCAATCAATCTTGGCCAGCAGATAGGAAAAAAGCTGCTTGCCCTTCCCAGTATGAAGGAAGGCAACAGAACAACCTTCACAATAGACTCAACTGACAGCTGAATTGGTCCTACATACAACAACTATTGTAAAGATGAGGATCGAAAGGATAATAATGGGGATGTTGATGATCAATATCACGATGATCATGATGATGATGATGATGATGATAAGGATGATCGTGATGATGATGCTGATGATAAGGATGATGATGATGATCATCATCATAAGGATGATGATGATAATAATATTGATGATGATAGTAAGGATGACAACGATAATGATGATTATCATTACAAGGATGGTTGTAATTAAATACTGATAATCATAATAACAATAATATCATAAAGAAGAAGAAGAAAAATACTAGTCAATAAAAATAATAATGATGATGATGATAAAAATATACCACCTCCACCACATGATGATGGTGATGATGATAAAAATACACCAGCTCCACCACATGATGATGATGATGATGATGATAAAAATACACCACCTCCGCCACATGATGATGATGATGATGGTGATGGTGATGGTGATAATAAAAATACACCACCTCCGCCACATGATGATGATGGTGATGGTGATGACAGAATACATCATCACTACAATCATCAACACATGACCACTATCACCATGACATCATCACACATCCTCCACTCCCATGCTATAAAAACCACCACACCACCAATGCCACCACCACCAACCAACACCTTAAACACCAAACCCTTCCCCCACCACTACCACCACCAACATCAATCCCCTCTCCATCACCACAGCCACCACCAACGCCGTCACCAACACCACCACCAGCACCACTATAACCACCAACACCACCACCACCAACAACACCGCCACCACTGCAAACAACAAGAACAACAACACCACTACCACTGCAACCACCACCACCAACAACAACACCACCACCAACAACAATAACCACCACCACCACCAACACAATCAACAACACCAACACCACCACTACAACCACTAAGACCACCAACACCCACCACAACCAACACCAACACCAACACCAACACCACTAACCACCAACAACACCACAACCACTACCACTAACAAAACACCAACATCACCAACACCACCAAAACCACAACCAACACCACTAACCACCACCAACACCATAACCACCACCAATACCAACACCACCACCAACACCACCACTAACACCCACCACCACCACCAACACTACCACCAACACCCACCACCAACACCACCACCACCAAATCCACCACCACAATCAACAACAACACCACCACCACCACCAACATCACCACCATTACAACCACCACCACCACAATCAACAACACCGCCACCACTACAACCACCACCACCAACACCACCACCACCACCACCACCACCACCACCACCACCACTACAACCACCACCACCACCACCACCACCACCACCACCACCACTACAACCACCACCACCACCACCACCACCACCACCACCACCACCACCACTACAACCACCACCACCACCACCACCACCACCACCACCACCACCACCACCACCACCACCACCACCACCACAACCACCATTACCACCACAACCACCACCACCTCCACCACCGCCACCACTACAACCACCACCACCACTACAACCACCACCACCACCACTACAACCACCGCTACAACCACCCACCACAACCACCACCACCACCACCACCGCCACCACCACAACCACCACCACCACCACCACCACCACCACCACAGCCACCACCACAACCATCATCACCACCACCACCACAACAACCGCTGTGGCCACCATGATAATACAAATCTGTATTATTATTTGTCATTGATTTGTGATTTCTCTGAGTGCGTAAAACAGGAATTTAATTTTCATTTACATAAATAGGTTTTCAAGTTGTCATCATCATCAGCAGCAACATCAGCAGCAACATCAGCAGCAGCAGCATCAACAGCAGCAGCAGCAACAATAGCAACAGCAGCAGTAACAACAACAAGAGTAACATCATCATCAGCAGCAGCATTAGCAGCAGCAACATCATCAGCATCAGCAACTGCAGCAGCAACAGAAGTAGCCACAACTTCAGCAGCAACAGCAGCTGGAACAACAGCAACAACAAAAGCAGCACTGCAGTGATTTTATGTTATATTAAGTGGTCTGTATATGTGTGAACAGCCTCTGTATAAGACTATATATGTGGGAGAGAATAACTGATGGGGTCTGTATATGTGTGAACAGCCTCTGTATAAGACTATATGTGTGGGAGAGAATAACTGATGGGGTCTGTATATGTGTGAACAGCCTCTGTATAAGACTATATGTGTGGGAGAGAATAACTGATCGGGTCTGTATATGTGTGAACAGCCACTGTATAAGACTATATATGTGGGAGAGAATAACTGATGGGGTCTGTATATGTGTGAACGGCCTCTGTATAAGACTATATGTGTGGAAGAGAATAACTGATGGGGTCTGTATATGTGTGAACGGCCTCTGTATAAGACTATATGTGTGGGAGAGAATAACTGATGGGGTCTGTATATGTGTGAACGGCCTCTGTATAAGACTATATGTGTGGCAGAGAATAACTGATGGGCTCCGTATATGTGTGAACGGCCTCTGTATAAGACTATATGTATGGAAGAGAATAACTGATGGGGTCTGTATATGTGTGAACAGCCACTGTATAAGACTATACGTGTGGAAGAGAATAACTGATGGGGTCTGTATATGTGTGAACGGCCTCTGTATAAGACTATATGTGTGGGAGAGAATAACTGATGGGGTCTGTATATGTGTGAACGGCCTCTGTATAAGACTATATGTGTGGCAGAGAATAACTGATGGGGTCTGTATATGTGTGAACGGCCTCTGTATAAGACTATATGTATGGAAGAGAATAACTGATGGGGTCTGTATATGTGTGAACAGCCACTGTATAAGACTATACGTGTGGAAGAGAATAACTGATGGGGTCTGTATATGTGTGAACGGCCTCTGTATAAGACTATATGTGTGGGAGAGAATAACTGATGGTGTCTGTATATGTGTGAACAGCCTCTGTATAAGACTATATGTGAGGAAGAGAATAACTGATGGGGTCTGTATATGTGTGAACGGCCTCTGTATAAGACTATATGTGTGGAAGAGAATAACTGATGGGGTCTGTATATGTGTGAACGGCCTCTGTATAAGACTATATGTGTGGAAGAGAATAACTGATGGGGTCTGTATATGTGTGAACAGCCTCTGTATAAGACTATATGTGTGGGAGAGAATAACTGATGGGGTCTGTATATGTGTGAACAGCCTCTGTATAAGACTATATGTGTGAACGGCCTCTGTATAAGACTATATGTGTGGAAGAGAATAACTGATGGGGTATGTATATGTGTGAACGGCCTCTGTATAAGACTATATGTGTGGGAGAGAATAACTGATGTGGTCTGTATATGTGTGAACGGCCTCTGTATAAGATTATATGTGTGGAAGAGAATAACTGATGGGGTCTGTATATGTGTGAACGGCCTCTGTATAAGACTATATGTGTGGGAGAGAATAACTGATGGGGGCTGTATATGTGTGAACAGCCTCTGTATAAGACTATATGTGTGGAAGAGAATAACTGATGGGGTCTGTATATGTGTGAACAGCCTCTGTATAAGACTATATGTGGGGAAGAGAATAACTGATGGGGTCTGTATATGTGTGAACAGCCACTGTATAAGACTATATGTGTGGGAGAGAATAACTGATGGGGTCTGTATATTTGTGAACAGCCTCTGTATAAGACTATATGTGTGGGAGAGAATAACTGATGGGGTCTGTATATGTGTGAACAGCCTCTGTATAAGACTATATGTGTGGAAGAGAATAACTGATGGGGTCTGTATATGTGTGAACAGCCTCTGTATAAGACTATATGTGTGGGAGAGAATAGCTGATGGGGTCTGTATATGTGTGAACAGCCACTGTATAAGACTATATGTGTGGAAGAGAATAACTGATGGGGTCTGTATATGTGTGAACGGCCTCTCTATAAGACTATATGTGTGGAAGAGAATAACTGATGGGGTCTGTATATGTGTGAACAGCTTCTGTATAAGACTATATGTGTGGGAGAGAATAACTGATGGGGTCTGTATATGTGTGAACGGCCTCTGTATAAGACTATATGTGTGGAAGAGAATAATTGATGGGGTCTGTATATGTGTGAACAGCCACTGTATAAGACTATATGTGTGGGAGAGAATGACTGATGGGGTCTGTATATATGTGAACGGCCTCCGTATAAGACTATATGTGTGGGAGAGAATAACTAATGGGGTCTGTATATGTGTGAACAGCCTCTGTATAAAACTATATGTGTGGGAGAGAATAACTGATGGGATCTGTATATGTGTGAACAGCCTCTGTATAAGACTATATGTGTAGGAGAGAATAACTGATGGGGTCTGTATATGTGTGAACGGCCTCTGTATAAGACTATATGTGTGGAAGAGAATAACTGATGGGGTCTGTATATGTGTGAACGGCTTCTGTATAAGACTATATGTGTGGGAGAGAATAACTGAGGGGTCTGTATATGTGTGAACAGCCCCTGTATAAGACTATATGTGTCGGAGAGAATAACTGATGGGTCTGTATATGTGTGAACGGCCTCTGTATTAGACTATATGTGTGAACGGCCTCTGTATAAGACTATATGTGTGGAATATAATAACTGATGGGGTCTGTATATGTGTGAACAGCCTCTGTATAAGACTATATGTGTGGGAGAGAATAACTGATGGGGTCTGTATATGTGTGAACGGCCTCTGTATAAGACTATATGTGTGGGAGAGAATAACTGATGGGGTCTGTATATGTGTGAACGGCCTCTGTATAAGACTATATGCGTGGGAGAGAATAACTGATGGGGTCTGTATATGTGTGAACAGCCTCTGTATAAGATTATATGTGTGGGAGAGAATAACTGATGGGGTCTGTATATGTGTGAACAGCCTCTGTATAAGACTATATGTGTGGGAGAGAATAACTGATGGGGTCTGTATATGTGTGAACAGCCTCTGTATAAGACTATATGTGTGGGAGAGAATAACTGATGGGGTCTGTATATGTGTGAACGGCCTCTGTATAAGACTATATGTGTGGGAGAGAATAACTGATGGGGTCTGTATATGTGTAAACGGCCTCTGTATAAGACTATCTGTGTGGGAGAGAATAACTGAGGGGTCTGTATATGTGTGAACAGCCACTGTATAAGACTCTTTGTGTGGAAGAGAATAACTGATAGGGTCTGTATATGTGTGAACAGCCTCTGTATAAGACTATATGTGTGGGAGAGAATAACTGATGGGGTATGTATATGTGTGAACGGCCTCTGTATAAGACTATATATGTGGGAGAGAATAACTGATGGGGTCTGTATATGTGTGAACAGCCTCTGTATAAGACTATATGTGTGGGAGAGAATAACTGATGGGGTCTGTATATGTGTGAACGGCCTCTGTATAAGACTATATGTGTGGGAGAGAATAACTGATGGGGTCTGTATATGTGTGAACAGCCTCTGTATAAGACTATATGTGTGGGAGAGAATAACTGATGGGGTCTGTATATGTGTGAACGGCCTCTGTATAAGACTATATGTGTGGGAGAGAATAACTGATGGGGTCTGTATATGTGTGAACGGCCTCTGTATAAGACTATCTGTGTGGAAGAGAATAACTGAGGGGTCTGTATATGTGTGAACAGCCACTGTATAAGACTATATGTATGGAAGAGAATAACTGATGGGGTCTGTATATGTGTGAACAGCACTGTATAAGACTATATGTGTGGAAGAGAATAACTGATAGGGTCTGTATATGTGTGAACAGCCTCTGTATAAGACTATATGTGTGGGAGAGAATAACTGATGGGGTATGTATATGTGTGAAGGGCCTCTGTATAAGACTATATATGTGGGAGAGAATAACTGATGGGGTCTGTATATGTGTGAACAGCCTCTGTATAAGACTATATGTGTGGGAGAGAATAACTGATGGGGTCTGTATATGTGTGAACGGCCTCTGTATAAGACTATATGTGTGGGAGAGAATAACTGATGGGGTCTGTATATGTGTGAACGGCCTCTGTATGAGACTATATGTGTGGGAGAGAATAACTGATGGGGTCTGTATATGTGTGAACGGCCTCTGTATAAGACTATATGTGTGAACGGCCTCTGTATAAGACTATATGTGTGGAAGAGAATAACTGATGGGTTCTGTATATGTGTGAACGGCCTCTGTATAAGACTATATGTGTGGGAGAGAATAACTGATGGGGGCTGTATATGTGTGAACAGCCTCTGTATAAGACTATATGTGTGGAAGAGAATAACTGATAGGCTCTGTATATGTGTGAACGGCCTCTGTATAAGACTATATGTGTGGAAGAGAATAACTGATGGGGTCTGTATATGTGTGAACAGCCTCTGTATAAGACTATATGTGTGGGAGAGAATAACTGATGGGGTCTGTATATGTGTGAACGGCCTCTGTATAAGACTATATGTGTGGAAGAAAATAACTGATGGGGTCTGTATATGTGTGAACGGCCTCTGTATAAGACTATATGTGTGGAAGAGAATAACTGATGGGGTCTGTATATGTGTGAACAGCCACTGTATAAGACTATATGTGTGGAAGAGAATAACTGATGGGGTCTATATATGTGTGAACGGCTTCTGTATAAGACTATATGTGTGGGAGAGAATAACTGAGGGGTATGTATATGTGTGAACAGCCCCTGTATAAGACTATATGTGTGGGAGAGAATAACTGATGGGTCTGTATATGTGTGAACGGCCTCTGTATTAGACTATATGTGTGAACGGCCTCTGTATAAGACTATATGTGTGGAAGAGAATAACTGATGGGGTCTGTATATGTGTGAACAGCCTCTGTATAAGACAATATGTGTGTGGAGAGAATAACTGATGGTGTCTGTATATGTCTGAACGGCCTCTGTATAAGACTATATGTGTGGGAGAGAATAACTGATGGGGTCTGTATATGTGTGAACGGCCTCTGTATAAGACTATATGCGTGGGAGAGAATAACTGATGGGGTCTGTATATGTGTGAACAGCCTCTGTATAAGACTATATGTGTGGGAGAGAATAACTGATGGGGTCTGTATATGTGTGAACAGCCTCTGTATAAGACTATATGTGTGGGAGAGAATAACTGATTGGGTCTGTATATGTGTGAACAGCCTCTGTATAAGACTATATGTGTGGGAGAGAATAACTGATGGGGTATGTATATGTTTGAACAGCCTCTGTATAAGACTATATGTATGGAAGAGAATAACTGATGGGGTATGTATATGTGTGAACGGCCTCTGTATTAGACTATATATGTGGGAGAGAATAACTGATGGGGTCTGTATATGTGTGAACGGCCTCTGTATAAGACTATATGTGTGGGAGAGAATAACTGATGAGGTCTGTATATGTGTGAACAGCCACTGTATAAGACTATATGTGTGGAAGAGAATAACTGATGGTGTCTGTATATGTGTGAACGGCCTCTGTATAAGACTATATGTGTGGAAGAGAATAACTGATGGGGTCTGTATATGTGTGAACAGCCTCTGTATAAGACTATATGTGTGGGAGAGAATAACTGATGGGGTCTGTATATGTGTGAACGGCCTCTGTATAAGACTATATGCGTGGGAGAGAATAACTGATGGCGTCTGTATATGTGTGAACGGCCTCTGTATAAGACTATATGTGTGGGAGAGAATAACTGATGGGGTCTGTATATGTGTGAACGGCCTCTGTATAAGACTATATGTGTGAACGGCCTCTGTATAAGACTATATGTGTGGGAGAGAATAACTGATGGGGTCTGTAAATGTGTGAACGGCCTCTGTATAAGACTATATGTGTGAACGGCCTCTGTATAAGACTATATGTGTGGGAGAGAATAACTGATGGGGTCTGTATATGTGTGAACGGCCTCTGTATAAGACTATATGTGTGAACGGCCTCTGTATAAGACTATATGTGTGAACGACCTCTGTATAAGACTATATGTGTGGGAGAGAATAACAGTGTTTATAGAATAAGTGCTGTAATAAAATAGCTTGAAATTCTAATAAATTGTTGGGTCTCTTTTTGCATCTATAAATGTCAGTGTAGAAGAAAACAAATATAATCGTCATCATCATCATCATCATCATAGTCATCATCATCATTATCATCATAGTCATCATAGTCATCATTATTATCATCATAGTCATCATACTCATCATCATTATCATCATAGTCATCATAGTCATCATCATTATCATCATAGTCATAGTCATCATCATCATCATCAGCGCCATAGTCATCGTCATCATCATTATCATAGTCATCGTCATCATCATCGTCGTCATAGTCATCATCATCATCATCATCGTCATAGTCATCATCATCATCGTCATAGTCATCGTCATCATCATCATCATCATCATCATCATCGTAATAGTCATCGTCATCATCATCATCATCGTCATAATCATCATCATCATCATCATCATCATCATAGTCATAGTTATCATCATCGTCATAGTCATAGTCATCACCATCATCATCATCGTCATAGTCATCATCATCATCATCATCTTCATAGTCATCATCATCGTCATAGTCATCATCATCATCATCATCATCATCATAGTCATAGTCATAGTCATCACCATCATCATCGTCATCAAAGTCGTCATAGTCGTCATAGTCATCATCATCATCATCATTGTTTTGTCATTATCATCCTCATCATCATCGTTATCATCAACATCGTCGTCATCCTCATCATCATCGTTATCATCAACATCGTCGTCATCATCATCATCATCGTTATCATCAACATCATGATCATCATTGCCGTCATCATCATCATCGTCATCATTTTATGGCTATTATCACCATCATCATCACCATCATCGTCATCATCATCATTAACATCATCATCATCATTAACATCATCATCATCATTTAATGTTCATTCTTCCATGCCAGCAGGTCAGACAGGCCATCATGTCCAAAGTATTGAATCAAAGCTACTGTCCTCCTTGAGAGGTCATAGGACATGCCTATCTCAATATGTTCCATTTTTGGCATGGTTTCTATGGCTGGATGTCTGTTTTAACACCAACAACTTTACAGAGTGCACTAAGTGCATTTTATCATTGCACCAGCAATATTACTTACAAAATGTACTGGATGCATGTTATAATGACACCATCATTACCACTTTACAGTGTATACTGAGTGCATTTCATCATATCAGCAGCATTAATACTTTACAGAGTGTACTGGGTGCATTTTATCATTGCACCAGCAATATTACTTACAAAATGTACTGGATGCATGTTATAATGACACCAGCATTACCACTTTACAGTGTATACTGGGTGCATTTTATCATATCAGCAGCATTAATACTTTACAGAGTGTACTGGGTGCATTTTATCATTGCACCAGCAATATTACTTACAAAATGTACTGGGTGCATGTTATCATGACACCAGCATTACCACTTTACAGTGTATACTGGGTGCATTTTATCATAGCAGCAGTATTACTACTTTACAGAGTGTACCGGGTGCATTTTATCATTGCACCAGCACTACTACTAACAAAATGTATTGGATGCATGTTATCATGACACCAGTATTACCACTTTACAATGTATACTGGATGTATTATATCATGGCAGCAACACAATTACTTTACAGAGTGTAGTGGGTGCATTTTATCATGGCACTAACATATATATTAACTAGGGGCGACTTCAAAGGGTTTGATAATTAAAGTATTAAACAGTGTAGTGACTGAACCAAATTTGTCAAATGTTCAAGGGGATGAGTCATTAGAGCATTGGACAAAATACGTTGGTGTATTTATTCTGGTTCCTTGTATTCTGAATTCATATCCCACCTAGGTCAAAGTTGCTTTTAACACTAGCATTTACATTACTCCTTTTTTACTATTATATTTTCACAGTAAAGGGTTTACCTCACACAATTATTTCACATATTATCGAATCTATGAGATTTTGATATTATTTATTTCGAGAACAATACCTTAACATAAGTATGAGCAGCCGGTTACAGTCAGTTTGAACGGCCTGTTTAAATGCTAAAGGGTTAATCTTTTAGTTGTTTGATAAACTAGGGTTTTTTTGCAACACGCTAACGCCTATGTGTATGTGTGTGTATGTGTGTGTGTGTGTGTATGTGAATATGCATATATTTATATGTATGAGTATATAAATATAAATGCACAAACACAGACACACTTTACAAAAATACACACTCACAGACATACATTCACACAAATATACATACATTCACACAAAGACACACACACACACGCACGCACATCTACACAAACACACACATACACTCACACACAGCATACCAAATGGAATGCAAGGCATTGTTTTGTTATTGGAACACCAGCCGCTATTTTGCTATAGTTTTATCACCATCCCCTTCCTTCCTTTTACATACACATACATTCACACAAACACATACACATTGTGTGACGGACAGACGGAAGTTGCGCAAATTTATATATAAATAAAGAAGCAGTCAGGATGGCAGATGATGTTACATCATTGGATGGGATGCTATTTGGGGATTTGTTTTAACTCTTTCTCTCATCAGTTCAAATCCTGCTGTGGTCTATTTAGGTAGTAAACTTAATTAGTCACACCCTGTTTAACCTTTTTGTTACTGTACTTCTAATTAAATATAAACATGACATCAGTTTTCCAATGGGACACCCCATAAGGTTTCGATTGTACAAGTAGTAGGAAACTCAAGACACTACTCTCTGTGTTGTCAAAGTCGATTATATTAACCGCAGTACTTGACTGGTATTTTATTTTATCAACCACAAAAAGATTAAAGGCAAATTCAACCTTGGCAGGATTAAAATGTAAAGGGCCATAACTATGTACGGCAAAGCTTGTTGTCTGATCATCTTCCGATACTGCTAATCAATCACCTTTCTAATTAAATATCATGTTTTAATAAATAGATTTTGATAAAGGAGAAGTAAAACAAAAAGAGAAGAACAAGAAGATGAAGAACAAAATAAAAAACAAAGAAAACGAATCAGTGAAGAAACTAATATGAGAAGCAATGACCTATAAGACTGACTACAACAACAACTATAGTAACAACTACAACAGTAACTATAGTAACAACTAAAACAGTAACTATAGTAACAACTACAACAACTATAATAACAACTACAACAACAACAACAACAGCTATAGTAGGAACTACAGCAGTAATAACTATAACAATAACTACAACTACTACAACAACTAGAATTTCAATAACTTCAACTACAGTCGGGTAAAGACACCCTTCGGTCACGAATGGCCATGTGATTTGTACCAAGAAAGTTTCCCTCTGAGGCGCAAGTCCGAGCAAGGTTGTTTGTGGAAGACCAGCAGTCACCCACACATACCAGCCTCCCTTGTCCAAGTCACCCATACATACCAGCCTCCCTTGTCCAAGTCACCCACACATACCAGCCTCCCTTGTCCAAGTCACCCACACATACCAGCCTCCGTTGTTGTCCAAGTCACCCACACATACCAGCCTCCCTTGTTGTCCAAGTCACCCTCACATACCAGCCTCCCTTGTCCAAGTCACCCACACATACCAGCCTCCCTTGTTGTCCAAGTCACCCTCACATACCAGCCTCCCTTGTTGTCCAAGTCACCCACACATACCAGCCTCCCTTGTTGTCCAAGTCACCCTCACATACCAGCCTCCCTTGTCCAAGTCACCCACACATACCAGCCTCCCTTGTTGTCCAAGTCACCCTCACATAGCAGCCTCCCTTGTCCAAGTCACCCACACATACCAGCCTCCCTTGTTGTCCAAGTCACCCACACATACCAGCCTCCCTTGTCCAAGTCACCCACACATACCAGCCTCCCTTGTTGTCCAAGTCACCCACACATACCAGCCTCCGTTGTTGTCCAAGTCACCCTCACATACCAGCCTCCCTTGTCCAAGTCACCCACACATACCAGCCTCCCTTGTTGTCCAAGTCACCCACACATACCAGCCTCCCTTGTTGTCCAAGTCACCCACACATACCAGCCTCCCTTGTTGTCCAAGTCACCCACACATACCAGCCTCCCTTGTTGTCCAAGTCACCCTCACATACCAGCCTCCCTTGTTGTCCAAGTCACCCACACATACCAGCCTCCCTTGTCCAAGTCACCCACACATACCAGCCTCCCTTGTCCAAGTCACCCACACATACCAGCCTCCCTTGTTGTCCAAGTCACCCACACATACCAGCCTCCCTTGTTGTCCAAGTCACCCTCACATACCAGCCTCCCTTGCTGTCCAAGTCACCCACACATACCAGCCTCCCTTGTCCAAGTCACCCACACATACCAGCCTCCGTTGTTGTCCAAGTCACCCTCACATACCAGCCTCCCTTGCTGTCCAAGTCACCCACACATACCAGCCTCCCTTGTTGTCCAAGTCACCCACACATACCAGCCTCCGTTGTTCTCCAAGTCACCCACACATACCAGCCTCCCTTGTCCAAGTCACCCACACATACCAGCCTCCGTTGTTGTCCAAGTCACCCACACATACCAGCCTCCGTTGTTGTCCAAGTCACCCACACATACCAGCCTCCCTTCTTGTCCAAGTCACCCACACATACCAGCCTCCGTTGTTGTCCAAGTCACCCACACATACCAGCCTCCCTTGTCCAAGTCACCCACACATACCAGCCTCCGTTGTTGTCCAAGTCACCCACACATACCAGCCTCCCTTGTTGTCCAAGTCACCCACACATACCAGCCTCCGTTGTTGTCCAAGTCACCCACACATACCAGCATCCCTTCTTGTCCAAGTCACCCACACATACCAGCCTCCGTTGTTGTCCAAGTCACCCACACATACCAGCCTCCCTTGTCCAAGTCACCCACACATACCAGCCTCCCTTCTTGTCCAAGTCACCCACACATACCAGCCTCCGTTGTTGTCCAAGTCACCCACACATACCAGCCTCCCTTGTCCAAGTCACCCACACATACCAGCCTCCCTTCTTGTCCAAGTCACCCACACATACCAGCCTCCGTTGTTGTCCAAGTCACCCACACATACCAGCCTCCCTTGTCCAAGTCAACCACACATACCAGCCTCCGTTGTTGTCCAAGTCACCCACACATACCAGCCTCCGGTGTTGTCCAAGTCACCCTCACATACCAGCCTCCCTTGTTGTCCAAGTCACCCACACATACCAGCCTCCGGTGTTGTCCAAGTCACCCACACATACCAGCCTCCCTTGTTGTCCAAGTCACCCACACATACCAGCCTGCCTTGTCCAAGTCACCCACACATACAAGCCTCCCTTGTTGTCCAAGTCACCCACACATACCAGCCTCCCTTGTCCAAGTCACCCACACATACCAGCCTCCCTTGTTGTCCAAGTCACCCACACATACCAGCCTCCGTTGTTGTCCAAGTCACCCACACATACCAGCCTCCCTTGTTGTCCAAGTCACCCACACATACCAGCCTCCCTTGTCCAAGTCACCCACACATACCAGCCTCCCTTGTTGTCCAAGTCACCCACACATACCAGCCTCCCTTGTCCAAGTCACCCACACATACCAGCCTCCGTTGTTGTCCAAGTCACCCACACATACCAGCCTCCGTTGTTGTCCAAGTCACCCACACATACCAGCCTCCCTTGTTGTCCAAGTCACCCACACATACCAGCCTCCCTTGTCCAAGTCACCCACACATACCAGCCTCCCTTGTCCAAGTCACCCACACATACCAGCCTCCCTTGTTGTCCAAGTCACCCACACATACCAGCCTCCCTTGTTGTCCAAGTCACCCACACATACCAGCCTCCCTTGTCCAAGTCACCCACACATACCAGCCTCCCTTGTCCAAGTCACCCACACATACCAGCCTCCCTTGTTGTCCAAGTCACCCACACATACCAGCCTCCCTTGTCCAAGTCACCCACACATACCAGCCTCCCTTGTCCAAGTCACCCACACATACCAGCCTCCGTTGTTGTCCAAGTCACCCACACATACCAGCCTCCCTTGTCCAAGTCACCCACACATACCAGCCTCCGTTGTTGTCCAAGTCACCCACACATACCAGCCTCCCTTGTCCAAGTCACCCACACATACCAGCCTCCGTTGTTGTCCAAGTCACCCACGCAAACCAGCCTCCCTTGTTGTCCAAGTCACCCACACATACCAGCCTCCGTTGTTGTCCAAGTCACCCACACATACCAGCCTCCCTTGTCCAAGTCACCCACACATACCAGCCTCCGTTGTTGTCCAAGTCACCCACACATACCAGCCTCCCTTGTTGTCCAAGTCACCCACACATACCAGCCTCCCTTGTTGTCCAAGTCACCCACACATACCAGCCTCCGTTGTTGTCCAAGTCACCCACACATACCAGCCTCCCTTGTTGTCCAAGTCACCCACACATACCAGCCTCCCTTGTTGTCCAAGTCACCCACACATACCAGCCTCCCTTGTTGACCAAGTCACCCACACATACCAGCCTCCCTTGTCCAAGTCACCCACACATACCAGCCTCCCTTGTTGTCCAAGTCACCCACACATACCAGCCTCCGTTGTTGTCCAAGTCACCCACACATACCAGCCTCCCTTGTTGTCCAAGTCACCCACACATACCAGCCTCCCTTGTTGTCCAAGTCACCCACACATACCAGCCTCCCTTGTCCAAGTCACCCACACATACCAGCCTCCCTTGTCCAAGTCACCCACACATACCAGCCTCCCTTGTTGTCCAAGTCACCCACACATACCAGCGTCCCTTGTTGTCCAAGTCACCCACACATACCAGCCTCCCTTGTCCAAGTCACCCACACATACCAGCCTCCGTTGTTGTCCAAGTCACCCACACATACCAGCCTCCCTTGTCCAAGTCACCCACACATACCAGCCTCCCTTGTCCAAGTCACCCACACATACCAGCCTCCCTTGTTGTCCAAGTCACCCACACATACCAGCCTCCCTTGTCCAAGTCACCCACACATACCAGCCTCCCTT
This sequence comes from Eledone cirrhosa, assembly GCA_964016885.1. Classification (NCBI taxonomy): domain Eukaryota; kingdom Metazoa; phylum Mollusca; class Cephalopoda; order Octopoda; family Eledonidae; genus Eledone; species Eledone cirrhosa. The sequence continues at coordinate 313,201,039 of OZ024742.1, forward strand.
GTCCAAGTCACCCACACATACCAGCCTCCCTTGTTGTCCAAGTCACCCACACATACCAGCCTCCCTTGTTGTCCAAGTCACCCACACATACCAGCCTCCGTTGTTGTCCAAGTCACCCTCACATACCAGCCTCCCTTGTCCAAGTCACCCACACATACCAGCCTCCCTTGTCCAAGTCACCCACACATACCAGCCTCCGTTGTTGTCCAAGTCACCCACACATACCAGCCTCCCTTGTCCAAGTCACCCACACATACCAGCCTCCCTTGTCCAAGTCACCCACACATACCAGCCTCCGTTGTTGTCCAAGTCACCCTCACATACCAGCCTCCCTTGTCCAAGTCACCCACACATACCAGCCTCCCTTGTTGTCCAAGTCACCCTCACATACCAGCCTCCCTTGTTGTCCAAGTCACCCACACATACCAGCCTCCCTTGTTGTCCAACTCACCCACACATACCAGCCTCCGTTGTTGTCCAAGTCACCCATACATACCAGCCTCCCTTGTCCAAGTCACCCACACATACCAGCCTCCCTTGTCCAAGTCACCCTCACATACCAGCCTCCCTTGTCCAAGTCACCCACACATACCAGCCTCCCTTGTCCAAGTCACCCACACATACCAGCCTCCCTTGTCCAAGTCACCCACACATACCAACCTCCCTTGCTGTCCAAGTCACCCACACATACCAGCCTCCCTTGTTGTCCAAGTCACCCACACATACCAGCCTCCGTTGTTGTCCAAGTCACCCACACATACCAGCCTCCCTTCTTGTCCAAGTCACCCACACATACCAGCCTCCGTTGTTGTCCAAGTCACCCACACATACCAGCCTCCCTTGTCCAAGTCACCCACACATACCAGCCTCCGTTGTTGTCCAAGTCACCCACACATACCAGCCTCCCTTGTTGTCCAAGTCACCCACACATACCAGCCTCCGTTGTTGTCCAAGTCACCCACACATACCAGCCTCCCTTGTCCAAGTCACCCACACATACCAGCCTCCCTTGTTGTCCAACTCACCCACACATACCAGCCTCCGTTGTTGTCCAAGTCACCCATACATACCAGCCTCCCTTGTCCAAGTCACCCACACATACCAGCCTCCCTTGTCCAAGTCACCCTCACATACCAGCCTCCCTTGTCCAAGTCACCCACACATACCAGCCTCCCTTGTCCAAGTCACCCACACATACCAGCCTCCCTTGTCCAAGTCACCCACACATACCAGCCTCCCTTCTTGTCCAAGTCACCCACACATACCAGCCTCCGTTGTTGTCCAAGTCACCCACACATACCAGCCTCCCTTGTCCAAGTCACCCACACATACCAGCCTCCCTTCTTGTCCAAGTCACCCACACATACCAGCCTCCGTTGTTGTCCAAGTCACCCACACATACCAGCCTCCCTTGTCCAAGTCACCCACACATACCAGCCTCCGTTGTTGTCCAAGTCACCCACACATACCAGCCTCCGGTGTTGTCCAAGTTACCCTCACATGCCAGCCTCCCTTGTTGTCCAAGTCACCCACACATACCAGGCTCCGGTGTTGTCCAAGTCACCCACACATACCAGCCTGCCTTGTCCAAGTCACCCAAACATACCAGCCTCCCTTGTTGTCCAAGTCACCCACACATACCAGCCTCCCTTGTCCAAGTCACCCACACATACCAGCCTCCCTTGTTGTCCAAGTCACCCACACATACCAGCCTCCGTTTTTGTCCAAGTCACCCACACATACCAGCCTCCCTTGTTGTCCAAGTCACCCACACATACCAGCCTCCCTTGTCCAAGTCACCCACACATACCAGCCTCCCTTGTTGTCCAAGTCACCCACACATACCAGCCTCCCTTGTCCAAGTCACCCACACATACCAGCCTCCGTTGTTGTCCAAGTCACCCACACATACCAGCCTCCGTTGTTGTCCAAGTCACCCACACATACCAGCCTCCCTTGTTGTCCAAGTCACCCACACATACCAGCCTCCCTTGTCCAAGTCACCCACACATACCAGCCTCCCTTGTCCAAGTCACCCACACATACCAGCCTCCCTTGTTGTCCAAGTCACCCACACATACCAGCCTCCGTTGTTGTCCAAGTCACCCACACATACCAGCCTCCCTTGTTGTCCAAGTCACCCACACATACCAGCCTCCCTTGTCCAAGTCACCCACACATACCAGCCTCCCTTGTCCAAGTCACCCACACATACCAGCCTCCCTTGTTGTCCAAGTCACCCACACATACCAGCCTCCCTTGTCCAAGTCACCCACACATACCAGCCTCCCTTGTCCAAGTCACCCACACATACCAGCCTCCGTTGTTGTCCAAGTCACCCACACATACCAGCCTCCCTTGTCCAAGTCACCCACACATACCAGCCTCCGTTGTTGTCCAAGTCACCCACACATACCAGCCTCCCTTGTCCAAGTCACCCACACATACCAGCCTCCGTTGTTGTCCAAGTCACCCACACAAACCAGCCTCCCTTGTTGTCCAAGTCACCCACACATACCAGCCTCCCTTGTCCAAGTTACCCACACATACCAGCCTCCGTTGTTGTCCAAGTCACCCACACATACCAGCCTCCCTTGTCCAAGTCACCCACACATACCAGCCTCCGTTGTTGTCCAAATCACCCACACATACCAGCCTCCCTTGTTGTCCAAGTCACCCACACATACCAGCCTCCCTTGTTGTCCAAGTCACCCACACATACCAGCCTCCGTTGTTGTCCAAGTCACCCACACATACCAGCCTCCCTTGTTGTCCAAGTCACCCACACATACCAGCCTCCCTTGTTGTCCAAGTCACCCACACATACCAGCCTCCCTTGTTGACCAAGTCACCCACACATACCAGCCTCCCTTGTCCAAGTCACCCACACATACCAGCCTCCCTTGTTGTCCAAGTCACCCACAAATACCAGCCTCCGTTGTTGTCCAAGTCACCCACACATACCAGCCTCCCTTGTTGTCCAAGTCACCCACACATACCAGACTCCGTTGTTGTCCAAGTCACCCACACATACCAGCCTCCGTTGTTGTCCAAGTCACCCACACATACCAGCCTCCCTTGTTGTCCAAGTCACCCACACATACCAGCCTCCGTTGTTGTCCAAGTCACCCACACATACCAGCCTCCCTTGTTGTCCAAGTCACCCAAACATACCAGCCTCCCTTGTTGTCCAAGTCACCCACACATACCAGCCTCCCTTGTCCAAGTCACCCACACATACCAGCCTCCCTTGTTCAAGTCACCCACACATACCAGCCTCCCTTGTTGTCCAAGTCACCCACACATACCAGCCTCCGGTGTTGTCCAAGTCACCCACACATACCAGCCTCCCTTGTTGTCCAAGTCACCCACACATACCAGCCTCCCTTGTTGTCCAAGTCACCCACACATACCAGCCTCCCTTGTCCAAGTCACCCACACATACCAGCCTCCCGTGTCCAAGTCACCCACACATACCAGCCTCCCTTGTTGTCCAAGTCACCCACACATACCAGCCTCCCTTGTTGTCCAAGTCACCCACACATACCAGCCTCCCTTGTCCAAGTCACCCACACATACCAGCCTCCGTTGTTGTCCAAGTCACCCACACATACCAGCCTCCCTTGTCCAAGTCACCCACACATACCAGCCTCCCTTGTCCAAGTCACCCACACATACCAGCCTCCGTTGTTGTCCAAGTCACCCACACATACCAGCCTCCCTTGTTGTCCAAGTCACCCACACATACCAGCCTCCGTTGTTGTCCAAGTCACCCACACATACCAGCCTCCCTTCTTGTCCAAGTCACCCACACATACCAGCCTCCGTTGTTGTCCAAGTCACCCACACATACCAGCCTCCCTTGTCCAAGTCACCCACACATACCAGCCTCCCTTGTTGTCCAACTCACCCACACATACCAGCCTCCGTTGTTGTCCAAGTCACCCATACATACCAGCCTCCCTTGTCCAAGTCACCCACACATACCAGCCTCCCTTGTCCAAGTCACCCTCACATACCAGCCTCCCTTGTCCAAGTCACCCACACATACCAGCCTCCCTTGTCCAAGTCACCCACACATACCAGCCTCCCTTGTCCAAGTCACCCACACATACCAGCCTCCCTTCTTGTCCAAGTCACCCACACATACCAGCCTCCGTTGTTGTCCAAGTCACCCACACATACCAGCCTCCCTTGTCCAAGTCACCCACACATACCAGCCTCCCTTCTTGTCCAAGTCACCCACACATACCAGCCTCCGTTGTTGTCCAAGTCACCCACACATACCAGCCTCCCTTGTCCAAGTCACCCACACATACCAGCCTCCGTTGTTGTCCAAGTCACCCACACATACCAGCCTCCGGTGTTGTCCAAGTCACCCTCACATACCAGCCTCCCTTGTTGTCCAAGTCACCCACACATACCAGGCTCCGGTGTTGTCCAAGTCACCCACACATACCAGCCTCCCTTGTTGTCCAAGTCACCCACAAATACCAGCCTGCCTTGTCCAAGTCACCCAAACATACCAGCCTCCCTTGTTGTCCAAGTCACCCACACATACCAGCCTCCCTTGTCCAAGTCACCCACACATACCAGCCTCCCTTGTTGTCCAAGTCACCCACACATACCAGCCTCCGTTTTTGTCCAAGTCACCCACACATACCAGCCTCCCTTGTTGTCCAAGTCACCCACACATACCAGCCTCCCTTGTCCAAGTTACCCACACATACCAGCCTCCGTTGTTGTCCAAGTCACCCACACATACCAGCCTCCCTTGTCCAAGTCACCCACACATACCAGCCTCCGTTGTTGTCCAAATCACCCACACATACCAGCCTCCCTTGTTGTCCAAGTCACCCACACATACCAGCCTCCCTTGTTGTCCAAGTCACCCACACATACCAGCCTCCGTTGTTGTCCAAGTCACCCACACATACCAGCCTCCCTTGTTGTCCAAGTCACCCACACATACCAGCCTCCCTTGTTGTCCAAGTCACCCACACATACCAGCCTCCCTTGTTGACCAAGTCACCCACACATACCAGCCTCCCTTGTCCAAGTCACCCACACATACCAGCCTCCCTTGTTGTCCAAGTCACCCACACATACCAGCCTCCGTTGTTGTCCAAGTCACCCACACATACCAGCCTCCCTTGTTGTCCAAGTCACCCACACATACCAGCCTCCGTTGTTGTCCAAGTCACCCACACATACCAGCCTCCGTTGTTGTCCAAGTCACCCACACATACCAGCCTCCCTTGTTGTCCAAGTCACCCACACATACCAGCCTCCGTTGTTGTCCAAGTCACCCACACATACCAGCCTCCCTTGTTGTCCAAGTCACCCAAACATACCAGCCTCCCTTGTTGTCCAAGTCACCCACACATACCAGCCTCCCTTGTCCAAGTCACCCACACATACCAGCCTCCCTTGTCCAAGTCACCCACACATACCAGCCTCCCTTGTTGTCCAAGTCACCCACACATACCAGCCTCCGGTGTTGTCCAAGTCACCCACACATACCAGCCTCCCTTGTTGTCCAAGTCACCCACACATACCAGCCTCCCTTGTTGTCCAAGTCACCCACACATACCAGCCTCCCTTGTCCAAGTCACCCACACATACCAGCCTCCCGTGTCCAAGTCACCCACACATACCAGCCTCCCTTGTTGTCCAAGTCACCCACACATACCAGCCTCCCTTGTTGTCCAAGTCACCCACACATACCAGCCTCCCTTGTCCAAGTCACCCACACATACCAGCCTCCGTTGTTGTCCAAGTCACCCACACATACCAGCCTCCCTTGTCCAAGTCACCCACACATACCAGCCTCCCTTGTCCAAGTCACCCACACATACCAGCCTCCGTTGTTGTCCAAGTCACCCACACATACCAGCCTCCCTTGTTGTCCAAGTCACCCACACATACCAGCCTCCGTTGTTGTCCAAGTCACCCACACATACCAGCCTCCCTTCTTGTCCAAGTCACCCACACATACCAGCCTCCGTTGTTGTCCAAGTCACCCACACATACCAGCCTCCCTTGTCCAAGTCACCCACACATACCAGCCTCCCTTGTTGTCCAACTCACCCACACATACCAGCCTCCGTTGTTGTCCAAGTCACCCATACATACCAGCCTCCCTTGTCCAAGTCACCCACACATACCAGCCTCCCTTGTCCAAGTCACCCTCACATACCAGCCTCCCTTGTCCAAGTCACCCACACATACCAGCCTCCCTTGTCCAAGTCACCCACACATACCAGCCTCCCTTGTCCAAGTCACCCACACATACCAGCCTCCCTTCTTGTCCAAGTCACCCACACATACCAGCCTCCGTTGTTGTCCAAGTCACCCACACATACCAGCCTCCCTTGTCCAAGTCACCCACACATACCAGCCTCCCTTCTTGTCCAAGTCACCCACACATACCAGCCTCCGTTGTTGTCCAAGTCACCCACACATACCAGCCTCCCTTGTCCAAGTCACCCACACATACCAGCCTCCGTTGTTGTCCAAGTCACCCACACATACCAGCCTCCGGTGTTGTCCAAGTCACCCTCACATACCAGCCTCCCTTGTTGTCCAAGTCACCCACACATACCAGGCTCCGGTGTTGTCCAAGTCACCCACACATACCAGCCTCCCTTGTTGTCCAAGTCACCCACAAATACCAGCCTGCCTTGTCCAAGTCACCCAAACATACCAGCCTCCCTTGTTGTCCAAGTCACCCACACATACCAGCCTCCCTTGTCCAAGTCACCCACACATACCAGCCTCCCTTGTTGTCCAAGTCACCCACACATACCAGCCTCCGTTTTTGTCCAAGTCACCCACACATACCAGCCTCCCTTGTTGTCCAAGTCACCCACACATACCAGCCTCCCTTGTCCAAGTCACCCACACATACCAGCCTCCCTTGTTGTCCAAGTCACCCACACATACCAGCCTCCCTTGTCCAAGTCACCCACACATACCAGCCTCCCTTGTTGTCCAAGTCACCCACACATACCAGCCTCCCTTGTCCAAGTCACCCACACATACCAGCCTCCGTTGTTGTCCAAGTCACCCACACATACCAGCCTCCGTTGTTGTCCAAGTCACCCACACATACCAGCCTCCCTTGTTGTCCAAGTCACCCACACATACCAGCCTCCCTTGTCCAAGTCACCCACACATACCAGCCTCCCTTGTCCAAGTCACCCACACATACCAGCCCCCCTTGTTGTCCAAGTCACCCACACATACCAGCCTCCGTTGTTGTCCAAGTCACCCACACATACCAGCCTCCCTTGTTGTCCAAGTCACCCACACATACCAGCCTCCCTTGTCCAAGTCACCCACACATACCAGCCTCCCTTGTCCAAGTCACCCACACATACCAGCCTCCCTTGTTGTCCAAGTCACCCACACATACCAGCCTCCCTTGTCCAAGTCACCCACACATACCAGCCTCCCTTGTCCAAGTCACCCACACATACCAGCCTCCGTTGTTGTCCAAGTCACCCACACATACCAGCCTCCCTTGTCCAAGTCACCCACACATACCAGCCTCCGTTGTTGTCCAAGTCACCCACACATACCAGCCTCCCTTGTCCAAGTCACCCACACATACCAGCCTCCGTTGTTGTCCAAGTCACCCACACAAACCAGCCTCCCTTGTTGTCCAAGTCACCCACACATACCAGCCTCCCTTGTCCAAGTTACCCACACATACCAGCCTCCGTTGTTGTCCAAGTCACCCACACATACCAGCCTCCCTTGTCCAAGTCACCCACACATACCAGCCTCCGTTGTTGTCCAAATCACCCACACATACCAGCCTCCCTTGTTGTCCAAGTCACCCACACATACCAGCCTCCCTTGTTGTCCAAGTCACCCACACATACCAGCCTCCGTTGTTGTCCAAGTCACCCACACATACCAGCCTCCCTTGTTGTCCAAGTCACCCACACATACCAGCCTCCCTTGTTGTCCAAGTCACCCACACATACCAGCCTCCCTTGTTGACCAAGTCACCCACACATACCAGCCTCCCTTGTCCAAGTCACCCACACATACCAGCCTCCCTTGTTGTCCAAGTCACCCACACATACCAGCCTCCGTTGTTGTCCAAGTCACCCACACATACCAGCCTCCCTTGTTGTCCAAGTCACCCACACATACCAGCCTCCGTTGTTGTCCAAGTCACCCACACATACCAGCCTCCGTTGTTGTCCAAGTCACCCACACATACCAGCCTCCCTTGTTGTCCAAGTCACCCACACATACCAGCCTCCGTTGTTGTCCAAGTCACCCACACATACCAGCCTCCCTTGTTGTCCAAGTCACCCACACATACCAGCCTCCCTTGTTGTCCAAGTCACCCACACATACCAGCCTCCCTTGTCCAAGTCACCCACACATACCAGCCTCCCTTGTCCAAGTCACCCACACATACCAGCCTCCCTTGTTGTCCAAGTCACCCACACATACCAGCCTCCGGTGTTGTCCAAGTCACCCACACATACCAGCCTCCCTTGTTGTCCAAGTCACCCACACATACCAGCCTCCCTTGTTGTCCAAGTCACCCACACATACCAGCCTCCCTTGTCCAAGTCACCCACACATACCAGCCTCCCGTGTCCAAGTCACCCACACATACCAGCCTCCCTTGTTGTCCAAGTCACCCACACATACCAGCCTCCCTTGTTGTCCAAGTCACCCACACATACCAGCCTCCCTTGTCCAAGTCACCCACACATACCAGCCTCCCTTGTCCAAGTCACCCACACATACCAGCCTCCCTTGTTGTCCAAGTCACCCACACATACCAGCCTCCGTTGTTGTCCAAGTCACCCACACATACCAGCCTCCCTTGTTGTCCAAGTCACCCACACATACCAGCCTCCCTTGTCCAAGTCACCCACACATACCAGCCTCCCTTGTCCAAGTCACCCACACATACCAGCCTCCCTTGTTGTCCAAGTCACCCACACATACCAGCCTCCCTTGTCCAAGTCACCCACACATACCAGCCTCCCTTGTCCAAGTCACCCACACATACCAGCCTCCGTTGTTGTCCAAGTCACCCACACATACCAGCCTCCCTTGTCCAAGTCACCCACACATACCAGCCTCCGTTGTTGTCCAAGTCACCCACACATACCAGCCTCCCTTGTCCAAGTCACCCACACATACCAGCCTCCGTTGTTGTCCAAGTCACCCACACAAACCAGCCTCCCATGTTGTCCAAGTCACCCACACATACCAGCCTCCCTTGTCCAAGTTACCCACACATACCAGCCTCCGTTGTTGTCCAAGTCACCCACACATACCAGCCTCCCTTGTCCAAGTCACCCACACATACCAGCCTCCGTTGTTGTCCAAATCACCCACACATACCAGCCTCCCTTGTTGTCCAAGTCACCCACACATACCAGCCTCCCTTGTTGTCCAAGTCACCCACACATACCAGCCTCCGTTGTTGTCCAAGTCACCCACACATACCAGCCTCCCTTGTTGTCCAAGTCACCCACACATACCAGCCTCCCTTGTTGTCCAAGTCACCCACACATACCAGCCTCCCTTGTTGACCAAGTCACCCACAGATACCAGCCTCCCTTGTCCAAGTCACCCACACATACCAGCCTCCCTTGTTGTCCAAGTCACCCACACATACCAGCCTCCGTTGTTGTCCAAGTCACCCACACATACCAGCCTCCCTTGTTGTCCAAGTCACCCACACATACCAGCCTCCGTTGTTGTCCAAGTCACCCACACATACCAGCCTCCGTTGTTGTCCAAGTCACCCACACATACCAGCCTCCCTTGTTGTCCAAGTCACCCACACATACCAACCTCCGTTGTTGTCCAAGTCACCCACACATACCAGCCTCCCTTGTTGTCCAAGTCACCCACACATACCAGCCTCCCTTGTTGTCCAAGTCACCCACACATACCAGCCTCCCTTGTCCAAGTCACCCACACATACCAGCCTCCCTTGTCCAAGTCACCCACACATACCAGCCTCCCTTGTTGTCCAAGTCACCCACACATACCAGCCTCCGGTGTTGTCCAAGTCACCCACACATACCAGCCTCCCTTGTTGTCCAAGTCACCCACACATACCAGCCTCCCTTGTTGTCCAAGTCACCCACACATACCAGCCTCCCTTGTCCAAGTCACCCACACATACCAGCCTCCCGTGTCCAAGTCACCCACACATACCAGCCTCCCTTGTTGTCCAAGTCACCCACACATACCAGCCTCCCTTGTTGTCCAAGTCACCCACACATACCAGCCTCCCTTGTCCAAGTCACCCACACATACCAGCCTCCGTTGTTGTCCAAGTCACCCACACATACCAGCCTCCCTTGTCCAAGTCACCCACACATACCAGCCTCCCTTGTCCAAGTCACCCACACATACCAGCCTCCGTTGTTGTCCAAGTCACCCACACATACCAGCCTCCGTTGTTGTCCAAGTCACCCACACATACCAGCCTCCCTTTTTGTCCAAGTCACCCACACATACCAGCCTCCGTTGTTGTCCAAGTCACCCACACATACCAGCCTCCGTTGTTGTCCAAGTCACCCACACATACCAGCCTCCCTTGTTGTCCAAGTCACCCACACATACCAGCCTCCGTTGTTGTCCAAGTCACCCACACATACCAGCCTCCCTTGTTGTCCAAGTCACCCACACATACCAGCCTCCCTTGTCCAAGTCACCCACACATACCAGCCTCCGTTGTTGTCCAAGTCACCCACACATACCAGCCTCCGTTGTTGTCCAAGTCACCCACACATACCAGCCTCCCTTGTCCAAGTCACCCACACATACCAGCCTCCGTTGTTGTCCAAGTCACCCACACATACCAGCCTCCGTTGTTGTCCAAGTCACCCACACATACCAGCCTCCCTTGTTGTCCAAGTCACCCACACATACCAGCCTCCCTTGTCCAAGTCACCCACACATACCAGCCTCCGTTGTTGTCCAAGTCACCCACACATACCAGCCTCCGTTGTTGTCCAAGTCACCCACACATACCAGCCTCCCTTGTTGTCCAAGTCACCCACACATACCAGCCTCCGTTGTTGTCCAAGTCACCCACACATACCAGCCTCCCTTGTCCAAGTCACCCACACATACCAGCCTCCGTTGTCCAAGTCACCCACACATACCAGCCTCCCTTGTTGTCCAAGTCACCCACACATACCAGCCTCCCTTGTCCAAGTCACCCACACATACCAGCCTCCGTTGTTGTCCAAGTCACCCACACATACCAGCCTCCGTTGTTGTCCAAGTCACCCACACATACCAGCCTCCGTTGTTGTCCAAGTCACCCACACATACCAGCCTCCGTTGTTGTCCAAGTCACCCACACATACCAGCCTCCCTTGTTGTCCAAGTCACCCACACATACCAGCCTCCGTTGTTGTCCAAGTCACCCACACATACCAGCCTCCGTTGTTGTCCAAGTCACCCACACATACCATCCTCCCTTGTCCAAGTCACCCACACATACCAGCCTCCCTTGTTGTCCAAGTCACCCACACATACCAGCCTCCGTTGTTGTCCAAGTCACCCACACATACCATCCTCCCTTGTCCAAGTCACCCACACATACCAGCCTCCCTTGTTGTCCAAGTCACCCACACATACCAGCCTCCGTTGTTGTCCAAGTCACCCACACATACCATCCTCCCTTGTCCAAGTCACCCATACATACCAGCCTCCCTTGTTGTCCAAGTCACCCACACATACCAGCCTCCGTTGTTGTCCAAATCACCCACACATACCAGCCTCCCTTGTTGTCCTAGTCACCCACACATACCAGCCTCCCTTGTTGTCCAAGTCACCCACACATACCAGCCTCCCTTGTCCAAGTCACCCACACATACCAGCCTCCGTTGTCCAAGTCACCCACACATACCAGCCTCCCTTGTTGTCCAAGTCACCCACACATACCAGCCTCCCTTGTCCAAGTCACCCACACATACCAGCCTCCGTTGTTGTCCAAGTCACCCACACATACCAGCCTCCCTTGTTGTCCAAGTCACCCACACATACCAGCCTCCGTTGTTGTCCAAGTCACCCACACATACCAGCCTCCCTTGTTGTCCAAGTCACCCACACATACCAGCCTCCGTTGTTGTCCAAGTCACCCACACATACCAGCCTCCCTTGTTGTCCAAGTCACCCATACATACCAGCCTCCCTTGTTGTCCAAGTCACCCATGCATACCAGCCTCCCTTGTTGTCCAAGTCACCCACACATACCAGCCTCCCTTGTTGTCCAAGTCACCCACACATACCAGCCTCCCTTGTCCAAGTCACCCACACATACCAGCCTCCGTTGTTGTCCAAGTCACCCACACATACCAGCCTCCGTTGTTGTCCAAGTCACCCACACATACCAGCCTCCCTTGTCCAAGTCACCCACACATACCAGCCTCCCTTGTCCAAGTCACCCACACATACCAGCCTCCCTTGTTGTCCAAGTCACCCACACATACCAGCCTCCCTTGTCCAAGTCACCCACACATACCAGCCTCCCTTGTTGTCCAAGTCACCCACACATACCAGCCTCCCTTGTTGTCCAAGTCACCCACACATACCAGCCTCCCTTGTTGTCCAAGTCACACACACATACCAGCCTCCCTTGTTGTCCAAGTCACCCACACATACCAGCCTCCCTTGTCCAAGTCACCCACACATACCAGCCTCCCTTGTTGTCCAAGTCACCCACACATACCAGCCTCCCTTGTTGTCCAAGTCACGCACACATACCAGCCTCCGTTGTTGTCCAAGTCACCCACACATACCAGCCTCCTTTGTTGTCCAAGTCACCCATACATACCAGCCTCCCTTGTTGTCCAAGTCACCCACACATACCAGCCTCCCTTGTTGTCCAAGTCACCCACACATACCAGCCTCCGTTGTTGTCCAAGTCACCCACACATACCAGCCTCCCTTGTTGTCCAAGTCACCCACACATACCAGCCTCCCTTGTTGTCCAAGTCACCCACACATACCAGCCTCCCTTGTCCAAGTCACCCACACATACCAGCCTCCGTTGTCCAAGTCACCCACACATACCAGCCTCCCTTGTTGTCCAAGTCACCCACACATACCAGCCTCCCTTGTCCAAGTCACCCACACATACCAGCCTCCGTTGTTGTCCAAGTCACCCACACATACCAGCCTCCGTTGTTGTCCAAGTCACCCACACATACCAGCCTCCCTTGTTGTCCAAGTCACCCACACATACCAGCCTCCGTTGTTGTCCAAGTCACCCACACATACCAGCCTCCCTTGTTGTCCAAGTCACCCACACATACCAGCCTCCCTTGTCCAAGTCACCCACACATACCAGCCTCCGTTGTTGTCCAAGTCACCCACACATACCAGCCTCCCTTGTTGTCCAAGTCACCCACACATACCAGCCTCCGTTGTTGTCCAAGTCACCCACACATACCAGCCTCCCTTGTTGTCCAAGTCACCCACACATACCAGCCTCCGTTGTTGTCCAAGTCACCCACACATACCAGCCTCCCTTGTTGTCCAAGTCACCCATACATACCAGCCTCCCTTGTTGTCCAAGTCACCCATACATACCAGCCTCCCTTGTTGTCCAAGTCACCCACACATACCAGCCTCCCTTGTTGTCCAAGTCACCCATACATACCAGCCTCCCTTGTTGTCCAAGTCACCCACACATACCAGCCTCCCTTGTTGTCCAAGTCACCCTCACATACCAGCCTCCCTTGTTGTCCAAGTCACCCACACATACCAGCCTCCCTTGTCCAAGTCACCCACACATACCAGCCTCCCTTGTTGTCCAAGTCACCCACACATACCAGCCTCCGTTGTTGTCCAAGTCACCCACACATACCAGCCTCCCTTGTCCAAGTCACCCACACATACCAGCCTCCGTTGTCCAAGTCACCCACACATACCAGCCTCCCTTGTTGTCCAAGTCACCCACACATACCAGCCTCCCTTGTCCAAGTCACCCACACATACCAGCCTCCGTTGTTGTCCAAGTCACCCACACATACCAGCCTCCGTTGTTGTCCAAGTCACCCACACATACCAGCCTCCGTTGTTGTCCAAGTCACCCACACATACCAGCCTCCGTTGTTGTCCAAGTCACCCACACATACCAGCCTCCCTTGTTGTCCAAGTCACCCACACATACCAGCCTCCGTTGTTGTCCAAGTCACCCACACATACCAGCCTCCGTTGTTGTCCAAGTCACCCACACATACCATCCTCCCTTGTCCAAGTCACCCACACATACCAGCCTCCGTTGTTGTCCAAGTCACCCACACATACCAGCCTCCGTTGTTGTCCAAGTCACCCACACATACCAGCCTCCCTTGTCCAAGTCACCCACACATACCAGCCTCCCTTGTTGTCCAAGTCACCCTCACATACCAGCCTCCCTTGTCCAAGTCACCCACACATACCAGCCTCCCTTGTTGTCCAAGTCACCCTCACATACCAGCCTCCCTTGTCCAAGTCACCCTCACATACCAGCCTCCCTTGTTGTCCAAGTCACCCACACATACCAGCCTCCCTTGTTGTCCAAGTCACCCTCACATACCAGCCTCCCTTGTCCAAGTCACCCACACATACCAGCCTACCTTGTTGTCCAAGTCACCCTCACATACCAGCCTCCCTTGTTGTCCAAGTCACCCACACATACCAGCCTCCCTTGTTGTCCAAGTCACCCACACATACCAGCCTCCCTTGTTGTCCAAGTCACCCACACATACCAGCCTCCCTTGTTGTCCAAGTCACCCACACGTACCAGCCTCCCTTGTCCAAGTCACCCACACATAACAGCCTCCCTTGTTGTCCAAGTCACCCACACATACCAGCCTCCCTTGTTGTCCAAGTCACCCACACATACCAGCCTCCCTTGTTGTCCAAGTCACCCACACATACCAGCCTCCCTTGTCCAAGTCACCCACACATACCAGCCTCCGTTGTTGTCCAAGTCACCCACACATACCAGCCTCCCTTGTTGTCCAAGTCACCCACACATACCAGCCTCCGTTGTTGTCCAAGTCACCCACACATACCAGCCTCCGTTGTTGTCCAAGTCACCCACACATACCAGCCTCCGTTGTTGTCCAAGTCACCCACACATACCAGCCTCCCTTGTCCAAGTCACCCACACATACCAGCCTCCGTTGTTGTCCAAGTCACCCTCACATACCAGCCTCCGTTGTTGTCCAAGTCACCCACACATACCAGCCTCCCTTGTTGTACAAGTCACCCACACATACCAGCCTCCCTTGTCCAAGTCACCCACACATACCAGCCTCCGTTGTTGTCCAAGTCACCCTCACATACCAGCCTCCGTTGTTGTCCAAGTCACCCACACATACCAGCCTCCCTTGTTGTCCAAGTCACCCACACATACCAGCCTCCGTTGTTGTCCAAGTCACCCACACATACCAGCCTCCGTTGTTGTCCAAGTCACCCACACATACCAGCCTCCGTTGTTGTCCAAGTCACCCACACATACCAGCCTCCCTTGTTGTCCAAGTCACCCTCACATACCAGCCTCCCTTGTCCAAGTCACCCACACATACCAGCCTCCCTTGTCCAAGTCACCCACACATACCAGCCTCCCTTGTTGTCCAAGTCACCCTCACATACCAGCCTCCGTTGTTGTCCAAGTCACCCACACATACCAGCCTCCCTTGTTGTCCAAGTCACCCACACATACCAGCCTCCCTTGTTGTCCAAGTCACCCACACATACCAGCCTCCCTTGTTGTCCAAGTCACCCTCACATACCAGCCTCCGTTGTTGTCCAAGTCACCCACACATACCAGCCTCCCTTGTCCAAGTCACCCACACATACCAGCCTCCGTTGTTGTCCAAGTCACCCACACATACCAGCCTCCCTTGTTGTCCAAGTCACCCTCACATACCAGCCTCCGTTGTTGTCCAAGTCACCCACACATACCAGCCTCCCTTGTCCAAGTCACCCACACATACCAGCCTCCGTTGTTGTCCAAGTTACCCTCACATACCAGCCTCCGTTGTTGTCCAAGTCACCCTCACATACCAGCCTCCCTTGTTGTCCAAGTCACCCTCACATACCAGCCTCCGTTGTTGTCCAAGTCACCCTCACATACCAGCCTCCCTTGTTGTCCAAGTCACCCTCACATACCAGCCTCCGTTGTTGTCCAAGTCACCCACACATACCAGCCTCCGTTGTTGTCCAAGTCACCCACACATACCAGCCTCCCTTGTCCAAGTCACCCACACATACCAGCCTCCCTTGTTGTCCAAGTCACCCTCACATACCAGCCTCCGTTGTTGTCCAAGTCACCCACACATACCAGCCTCCGTTGTTGTCCAAGTCACCCACACATACCAGCCTCCCTTGTCCAAGTCACCCACACATACCAGCCTCCCTTGTCCAAGTCACCCACACATACCAGCCTCCGTTGTTGTCCAAGTCACCCACACATACCAGCCTCCGTTGTTGTCCAAGTCACCCACACATACCAGCCTCCGTTGTTGTCCAAGTCACCCACACATACCAGCCTCCCTTGTTGTCCAAGTCACCCACACATACCAGCCTCCCCTGTTGTCCAAGTCACCCACACATACCAGCCTCCCTTGTTGTCCAAGTCACCCACACATACCAGCCTCCGTTGTTGTCCAAGTCACCCACACATACCAGCCTCCCCTGTTGTCCAAGTCACCCACACATACCAGCCTCCCTTGTTGTCCAAGTCACCCACACATACCAGCCTCCCTTGTTGTCCAAGTCACCCACACATACCAGCCTCCCTTGTTGTCCAAGTCACCCACACATACCAGCCTCCCTTGTTGTCCAAGTCACCCACACATACCAGCCACCGTTGTTGTCCAAGTCACCCACACATACCAGCCTCCGTTGTTGTCCAAGTCACCCTCACATACCAGCCTCCCTTGTCCAAGTCACCCACACATACCAGCCTCCCTTGTCCAAGTCACCCACACATACCAGCCTCCCTTGTCCAAGTCACCCACACATACCAGCCTCCGTTGTTGTCCAAGTCACCCACACATACCAGCCTCCGTTGTTGTCCAAGTCACCCACACATACCAGCCTCCCTTGTCCAAGTCACCCACACATACCAGCCTCCCTTGTTGTCCAAGTCACCCACACATACCAGCCTCCGTTGTTGTCCAAGTCACCCACACATACCAGCCTCCCTTGTTGTCCAAGTCACCCTCACATACCAGCCTCCCTTGTCCAAGTCACCCACACATACCAGCCTCCCTTGTCCAAGTCACCCACACATACCAGCCTCCCTTGTCCAAGTCACCCACACATACCAGCCTCCGTTGTTGTCCAAGTCACCCACACATACCAGCCTCGGTTGTTGTCCAAGTCACCCACACATACCAGCCTCCCTTGTCCAAGTCACCCACACATACCAGCCTCCCTTGTTGTCCAAGTCACCCACACATACCAGCCTCCGTTGTTGTCCAAGTCACCCACACATACCAGCCTCCCTTGTTGTCCAAGTCACCCACACATACCAGCCTCCCTTGTTGTCCAAGTCACCCACACATACCAGCCTCCCTTGTTGTCCAAGTCACCCACACATACCAGCCTCCGTTGTTGTCCAAGTCACCCACACATACCAGCCTCCGTTGTTGTCCAAGTCACCCACACATACCAGCCTCCCTTGTTGTCCAAGTCACCCAAACATACCAGCCTCCGTTGTTGTCCAAGTCACCCACACATACCAGCCTCCGTTGTTGTCCAAGTCACCCACACATACCAGCCTCCGTTGTTGTCCAAGTCACCCACACATACCAGCCTCCGTTGTTGTCCAAGTCACCCACACATACCAGCCTCCCTTGTTGTCCAAGTCACCCACACTTACCAGCCTCCGTTGTTGTCCAAGTCACCCACACATACCAGCCTCCCTTGTTGTCCAAGTCACCCACACATACCAGCCTCCCTTGTTGTCCAAGTCACCCACACATACCAGCCTCCGTTGTGGTCCAAGTCACCCACACATACCAGCCTCCGTTGATGTCCAAGTCACCCACACATACCAGCCTCCGTTGTTGTCCAAGTCACCCTCACATACCAGCCTCCCTTGTCCAAGTCACCCACACATACCAGCCTCCCTTGTCCAAGTCACCCACACATACCAGCCTCCCTTGTCCAAGTCACCCACACATACCAGCCTCCGTTGTTGTCCAAGTCACCCACACATACCAGCCTCCGTTGTTGTCCAAGTCACCCACACATACCAGCCTCCCTTGTCCAAGTCACCCACACATACCAGCCTCCCTTGTTGTCCAAGTCACCCACACATACCAGCCTCCGTTGTTGTCCAAGTCACCCTCACATACCAGCCTCCCTTGTTGTCCAAGTCACCCACACATACCAGCCTCCCTTGTTGTCCAAGTCACCCACACATACCAGCCTCCCTTGTTGTCCAAGTCACCCACACATACCAGCCTCCGTTGTTGTCCAAGTCACCCACACATACCAGCCTCCGTTGTTGTCCAAGTCACCCACACATACCAGCCTCCCTTGTCCAAGTCACCCACACATACCAGCCTCCCTTGTTGTCCAAGTCACCCACACATACCAGCCTCCCCTGTTGTCCAAGTCACCCACACATACAAGCCTCCTTTGTTGTCCAAGTCACCCACACATACCAGCCTCCGTTGTTGTCCAAGTCACCCACACATACCAGCCTCCCCTGTTGTCCAAGTCACCCACACATACCAGCCTCCCTTGTTGTCCAAGTCACCCTCACATACCAGCCTCCGTTGTTGTCCAAGTCACCCACACATACCAGCCTCCCTTGTTGTCCAAGTCACCCACACATACCAGCCTCCCTTGTTGTCCAAGTCACCCACACATACCAGCCTCCCTTGTTGTCCAAGTCACCCACACATACCAGCCTCCGTTGTTGTCCAAGTCACCCACACATACCAGCCTCCGTTGTTGTCCAAGTCACCCACACATACCAGCCTCCGTTGTTGTCCAAGTCACCCTCACATACCAGCCTCCCTTGTCCAAGTCACCCACACATACCAGCCTCCCTTGTCCAAGTCACCCACACATACCAGCCTCCGTTGTTGTCCAAGTCACCCACACATACCAGCCTCCGTTGTTGTCCAAGTCACCCACACATACCAGCCTCCCTTGTCCAAGTCACCCACACATACCAGCCTCCCTTGTTGTCCAAGTCACCCACACATACCAGCCTCCGTTGTTGTCCAAGTCACCCACACATACCAGCCTCCCTTGTTGTCCAAGTCACCCACACATACCAGCCTCCCTTGTTGTCCAAGTCACCCACACATACCAGCCTCCCTTGTTGTCCAAGTCACCCACACATACCAGCCTCCGTTGTTGTCCAAGTCACCCACACATACCAGCCTCCGTTGTTGTCCAAGTCACCCACACATACCAGCCTCCGTTGTTGTCCAAGTCACCCTCACATACCAGCCTCCCTTGTCCAAGTCACCCACACATACCAGCCTCCCTTGTCCAAGTCACCCACACATACCAGCCTCCGTTGTTGTCCAAGTCACCCACACATACCAGCCTCCGTTGTTGTCCAAGTCACCCACACATACCAGCCTCCCTTGTCCAAGTCACCCACACATACCAGCCTCCCTTGTTGTCCAAGTCACCCACACATACCAGCCTCCGTTGTCCAAGTCACCCACACATACCAGCCTCCCTTGTTGTCCAAGTCACCCACACATACCAGCCTCCGTTGTTGTCCAAGTCACCCACACATACCAGCCTCCCTTGTTGTCCAAGTCACCCACACATACCAGCCTCCCTTGTTGTCCAAGTCACCCACACATACCAGCCTCCCTTGTTGTCCAAGTCACCCACACATACCAGCCTCCCTTGTTGTCCAAGTCACCCTCACATACCAGCCTCCCTTGTCCAAGTCACCCACACATACCAGCCTCCCTTGTCCAAGTCACCCACACATACCAGCCTCCCTTGTCCAAGTCACCCACACATACCAGCCTCCATTGTTGTCCAAGTCACCCACACATACCAGCCTCCGTTGTTGTCCAAGTCACCCACACATACGAGCCTCCCTTGTCCAAGTCACCCACACATACCAGCCTCCCTTGTTGTCCAAGTCACCCACACATACCAGCCTCCGTTGTTGTCCAAGTCACCCACACATACCAGCCTCCCTTGTTGTCCAAGTCACCCACACATACCAGCCTCCGTTGTTGTCCAAGTCACCCACACATACCAGCCTCCCTTGTTGTCCAAGTCACCCACACATACCAGCCTCCCTTGTTGTCCAAGTCACCCACACATACCAGCCTCCGTTGTTGTCCAAGTCACCCACACATACCAGCCTCCGTTGTTGTCCAAGTCACCCACACATACCAGCCTCCGTTGTTGTCCAAGTCACCCACACATACCAGCCTCCCTTGTTGTCCAAGTCACCCACACATACCAGCCTCCGTTGTTGTCCAAGTCACCCACACATACCAGCCTCCGTTGTTGTCCAAGTCACCCACACATACCAGCCTCCGTTGTTGTCCAAGTCACCCACACATACCAGCCTCCGTTGTTGTCCAAGTCACCCACACATACCAGCCTCCCTTGTTGTCCAAGTCACCCACACATACCAGCCTCCGTTGTTGTCCAAGTCACCCACACATACCAGCCTCCCTTGTTGTCCAAGTCACCCACACATACCTGCCTCCCTTGTTGTCCAAGTCACCCACACATACCAGCCTCCGTTGTTGTCCAAGTCACCCACACATACCAGCCTCCGTTGTTGTCCAAGTCACCCACACATACCAGCCTCCGTTGTTGTCCAAGTCACCCTCACATACCAGCCTCCCTTGTCCAAGTCACCCACACATACCAGCCTCCCTTGTCCAAGTCACCCACACATACCAGCCTCCCTTGTCCAAGTCACCCACACATACCAGCCTCCGTTGTTGTCCAAGTCACCCACACATACCAGCCTCCGTTGTTGTCCAAGTCACCCACACATACCAGCCTCCCTTGTCCAAGTCACCCACACATACCAGCCTCCCTTGTTGTCCAAGTCACCCACACATACCAGCCTCCGTTGTTGTCCAAGTCACCCTCACATACCAGCCTCCCTTGTTGTCCAAGTCACCCACACATACCAGCCTACCTTGTTGTCCAAGTCACCCACACATACCAGCCTCCCTTGTTGTCCAAGTCACCCACACATACCAGCCTCCGTTGTTGTCCAAGTCACCCACACATACCAGCCTCCGTTGTTGTCCAAGTCACCCATACATACCAGCCTCCCTTGTCCAAGTCACCCACACATACCAGCCTCCCTTGTTGTCCAAGTCACCCACACATACCAGCCTCCGTTGTTGTCCAAGTCACCCACACATACCAGCCTCCGTTGTTGTCCAAGTCACCCACACATACCAGCCTCCCTTGTCCAAGTCACCCACACATACCAGCCTCCCTTGTCCAAGTCACCCACACATACCAGCCTCCCTTGTTGTCCAAGTCACCCACACATACCAGCCTCCCTTGTTGTCCAAGTCACCCACACATACCAGCCTCCGTTGTTGTCCAAGTCACCCACACATACCAGCCTCCCTTGTCCAAGTCACCCTCACATACCAGCCTCCCTTGTCCAAGTCACCCACACATACCAGCCTCCCTTGTCCAAGTCACCCTCACATACCAGCCTCCCTTGTTGTCCAAGTCACCCACACATACCAGCCTCCCTTGTTGTCCAAGTCACCCTCACATACCAGCCTCCGTTGTTGTCCAAGTCACCCACACATACCAGCCTCCGTTGTTGTCCAAGTCACCCACACATACCAGCCTCCCTTGTCCAAGTCACCCACACATACCAGCCTCCCTTGTTGTCCAAGTCACCCACACATACCAGCCTCCCTTGTCCAAGTCACCCACACATACCAGCCTCCCTTGTCCAAGTCACCCACACATACCAGCCTCCCTTGTCCAAGTCACCCTCACATACCAGCCTCCCTTGTCCAAGTCACCCTCACATACCAGCCTCCCTTGTTGTCCAAGTCACCCACACATACCAGCCTCCCTTGTTGTCCAAGTCACTCTCACATACCAGCCTCCGTTGTTGTCCAAGTCACCCACACATACCAGCCTCCATTGTCCAAGTCACCCTCACATACCAGCCTCCCTTGTTGTCCAAGTCACCCACACATACCAGCCTCCCTTGTTGTCCAAGTCACCCTCACATACCAGCCTCCGTTGTTGTCCAAGTCACCCACACATACCAGCCTCCGTTGTTGTCCAAGTCACCCACACATACCAGCCTCCCTTGTCCAAGTCACCCACACATACCAGCCTCCCTTGTTGTCCAAGTCACCCACACATACCAGCCTCCCTTGTCCAAGTCACCCACACATACCAGCCTCCCTTGTTGTCCAAGTCACCCACACATACCAGCCTCCCTTGTTGTCCAAGTCACCCACACATACCAGCCTCCCTTGTTGTCCAAGTCACCCACACATACCAGCCTCCCTTGTTGTCCAAGTCACCCACACATACCAGCCTCCCTTGTTGTCCAAGTCACCCACACATACCAGCCTCCATTGTCCAAGTCACCCACACATACCAGCCTCCCTTGTCCAAGTCACCCACACATACCAGCCTCCCTTGTCCAAGTCACCCTCACATACCAGCCTCCCTTGTCCAAGTCACCAACACATACCAGCCTCCCTTGTCCAAGTCACCCACACATACCAGCCTCCCTTGTTCAAGTCACCCTCACATACCAGCCTCCCTTGTCCAAGTCACCCACACATACCAGCCTCCCTTGTCCAAGTCACCCACACATACCAGCCTCCCTTGTCCAAGTCACCCTCACATACCAGCCTCCCTTGTCCAAGTCACCCACACATACCAGCCTCCCTTGTCCAAGTCACCCACACATACCAGCCTCCCTTGTTGTCCAAGTCACCCACACATACCAGCCTCCGTTGTTGTCCAAGTCACCCACACATACCAGCCTCCCTTGTTGTCCAAGTCACCCATACATACCAGCCTCCCTTGTCCAAGTCACCCACGTATAGCAGCCTCCGTTGTTGTCCAAGTCACCCACACATACCAGCCTCCCTTGTTGTCCAGGTCACCCACACATACCAGCCTCCCTTGTTGTCCAAGGCACCCACAAATACCAGCCTCCGTTGTTGTCCAAGTCACCCACACATACCAGCCTCCCTTGTCCAAGTCACCCACACATACCAGCCTCCGTTGTTGTCCAAGTCACCCTCACATACCAGCCTCCCTTGTCCAAGTCACCCACACATACCAGCCTCCGTTGTTGTCCAAGTCACCCACACATACCAGCCTCCGTTGTTGTCCAAGTCACCCATACATACCAGCCTCCCTTGTCCAAGTCACCCACGCATAGCAGCCTCCGTTGTTGTCCAAGTCACCCACACATACCAGCCTCCCTTGTTGTCCAAGTCACCCACACATACCAGCCTCCGTTGTTGTCCAAGTCACCCACACATACCAGCCTCCGTTGTTGTCCAAGTCACCCACACATACCAGCCTCCCTTGTCCAAGTCACCCACACATACCAGCCTCCGTTGTTGTCCAAGTCACCCATACATACCAGCCTCCGTTGTTGTCCAAGTCACCCATACATACCAGCCTCCCTTGTCCAAGTCACCCACACATACCAGCCTCCGTTGTTGTCCAAGTCACCCACACATACCAGCCTCCGTTGTTGTCCAAGTCACCCACACATACCAGCCTCCCTTGTCCAAGTCACCCACACATACCAGCCTCCGTTGTTGTCCAAGTCACCCATACATACCAGCCTCCCTTGTCCAAGTCACCCACACATACCAGCCTCCCTTGTTGTCCAAGTCACCCACACATACCAGCCTCCCTTGTTGTCCAAGTCACCCACACATACCAGCCTCCCTTGTTGTCCAAGTCACCCACACATACCAGCCTCCCTTGTTGTCCAAGTCACCCATACATACCAGCCTCCCTTGTCCAAGTCACCCACACATACCAGCCTCCCTTGTCCAAGTCACCCTCACATACCAGCCTCCGTTGTTGTCCAAGTCACCCACACATACCAGCCTCCGTTGTTGTCCAAGTCACCCATACATACCAGCCTCCCTTGTCCAAGTCACCCACACATACCAGCCTCCCTTGTTGTCCAAGTCACCCACACATACCAGCCTCCGTTTTTGTCCAAGTCACCCACACATACCAGCCTCCCTTGTCCAAGTCACCCACACATACCAGCCTCCCTTGTTGTCCAAGTCACCCACACATACCAGCCTCCCTTGTCCAAGTCACCCACACATACCAGCCTCCGTTGTTGTCCAAGTCACCCACACGTACCAGCCTCCCTTGTCCAAGTCACCCACAGATACCAGCCTCCCTTGTTGTCCAAGTCACCCACACATACCAGCCTCCGTTGTTGTCCAAGTCACCCATACATACCAGCCTCCGTTGTTGTCCAAGTCACCCATACATACAAGGCTCCCTTGTCCAAGTCACCCACACATACCAGCCTTCCTTGTTGTCCAAGTCACCCACACATACCAGCCTCCGTTGTTGTCCAAGTCACCCACACATACCAGCCTCCCTTGTCCAAGTCACCCACACATACCAGCCTCCGTTGTTGTCCAAGTCACCCACACATACCAGCCTCCGTTGTTGTCCAAGTCACCCACACATACCAGCCTCCCTTGTTGTCCAAGTCACCCACACATACCAGCCTCCCTTGTTGTCCAAGTCACCCACACATACCAGCCTCCCTTGTTGTCCAAGTCACCCACACATACCAGCCTCCGTTGTTGTCCAAGTCACCCATACATACCAGCCTCCCTTGTCCAAGTCACCCACACATACCAGCCTCCGTTGTTGTCCAAGTCACCCACACATACCAGCCTCCGTTGTTGTCCAAGTCACCCACACATACCAGCCTCCGTTGTTGTCCAAGTCACCCACACATACCAGCCTCCCTTGTCCAAGTCACCCACACATACCAGCCTCCGTTGTTGTCCAAGTCACCCATACATACCAGCCTCCCTTGTCCAAGTCACCCACACATACCAGCCTCCGTTGTTGTCCAAGTCACCCACACATACCAGCCTCCCTTGTCCAAGTCACCCTCACATACCAGCCTCCCTTGTCCAAGTCACCCTCACATACCAGCCTCCGTTGTTGTCCAAGTCACCCTCACATACCTGCCTCCCTTGTCCAAGTCACCCACACATACCAGCCTCCCTTGTTGTCCAAGTCACCCACACATACCAGCCTCCCTTGTTGTCCAAGTCACCCACACATACCAGCCTCCGTTGTTGTCCAAGTCACCCTCACATACCAGCCTCCCTTGTCCAAGTCACCCTCACATACCAGCCTCCCTTGTCCAAGTCACCCACACATACCAGCCTCCCTTGTTGTCCAAGTCACCCACACATACCAGCCTCCGTTGTTGTCCAAGTCACCCTCACATACCAGCCTCCCTTGTCCAAGTCACCCTCACATACCAGCCTCCGTTGTTGTCCAAGTCACCCTCACATACCAGCCTCCCTTGTCCAAGTCACCCACACATACCAGCCTCCCTTGTTGTCCAAGTCACCCACACATACCAGCCTCCGTTGTTGTCCAAGTCACCCTCACATACCAGCCTCCCTTGTCCAAGTCACCCTCACATACCAGCCTCCGTTGTTGTCCAAGTCACCCTCACATACCAGCCACCCTTGTTGTCCAAGTCACCCACACATACCAGCCTCCCCTGTTGTCCAAGTCACCCACACATACCAGCCTCCCTTGTTGTCCAAGTCACCCACACATACCAGCCTCCCTTGTTGTCCAAGTCACCCACACATACCAGCCTCCCCTGTTGTCCAAGTCACCCACACATAACAGCCTCCCTTGTTGTCCAAGTCACCCACACATACCAGCCTCCCTTGTCCAAGTCACCCACACATACCAGCCTCCCTTGTTGTCCAAGTCACCCACACATACCAGCCTCCCCTGTTGTCCAAGTCACCCACACATACCAGCCTCCCTTGTTGTCCAAGTCACCCACACATACCAGCCTCCCTTGTCCAAGTCACCCTCACATACCAGCCTCCGTTGTTGTCCAAGTCACCCACACATACCAGCCTCCCTTGTTGTCCAAGTCACCCTCCCATACCAGCCTCCCTTGTTGTCCAAGTCACCCTCACATACCAGCCTCCCTTGTCCAAGTCACCCACACATACCAGCCTCCCTTGTTGTCCAAGTCACCCACACATACCAGCCTCTCTTGTTGTCCAAGTCACCCACACATACCAGCCTCCCCTGTTGTCCAAGTCACCCACACATACCAGCCTCCCTTGTTGTCCAAGTCACCCACACATACCAGCTTCCCCTGTTGTCCAAGTCACCCACACATACCAGCCTCCCTTGTTGTCCAAGTCACCCACACATACCAGCCTCCCTTGTTGTCCAAGTCACCCACACATACCAGCCTCCCTTGTTGTCCAAGTCACCCTAACATACCAGCCTCCCTTGTTGTCCAAGTCACCCACACATACCAGCCTCCGTTGTTGTCCAAGTCACCCACACATACCAGCCTCCGTTGTTGTCCAAGTCACCCACACATACCAGCCTCCGTTGTTGTCCAAGTCACCCATACATACCAGCCTCCCTTGTCCAAGTCACCCACACATACCAGCCTCCGTTGTTGTCCAAGTCACCCACACATACCAGCCTCCGTTGTTGTCCAAGTCACCCATACATACCAGCCTCCCTTGTCCAAGTCACCCACACATACCAGCCTCCGTTGTTGTCCAAGTCACCCATACATACCAGCCTCCCTTGTCCAAGTCACCCACACATACCAGCCTCCGTTGTTGTCCAAGTCACCCACACATACCAGCCTCCGTTGTTGTCCAAGTCACCCACACATACCAGCCTCCGTTGTTGTCCAAGTCACCCACACATACCAGCCTCCGTTGTTGTCCAAGTCACCCACACATACCAGCCTCCGTTGTTGTCCAAGTCACCCACACATACCAGCCTCCGTTGTTGTCCAAGTCACCCATACATACCAGCCTCCCTTGTCCAAGTCACCCACACATACCAGCCTCCGTTGTTGTCCAAGTCACCCACACATACCAGCCTCCCTTGTTGTCCAAGTCACCCACACATACCAGCCTCCCTTGTTGTCCAAGTCACCCACACATACCAGCCTCCCTTGTTGTCCAAGTCACCCACACATACCAGCCTCCCTTGTTGTCCAAGTCACCCACACATACCAGCATCCCTTGTTGTCCAAGTCACCCACACATACCAGCATCCCTTGTTGTCCAAGTCACCCTCACATACCAGCCTCCCTTGTCCAAGTCACCCACACATAACAGCCTCCCTTGTTGTCCAAGTCACCCACACATACCAGCCTCCCTTGTCCAAGTCACCCTCACATACCAGCCTCCCTTGTCCAAGTCACCCACACATACCAGCCTCCCTTGTTGTCCAAGTCACCCACACATACCAGCCTCCGTTGTTGTCCAAGTCACCCACACATACCAGCCTCCCTTGTTGTCCAAGTCACCCTCACATACCAGCCTCCCTTGTTGTCCAAGTCACCCACACATACCAGCCTCCGTTGTTGTCCAAGTCACCCACACATACCAGCCTCCGTTGTTGTCCAAGTCACCCACACATACCAGCCTCCGTTGTTGTCCAAGTCACCCATACATACCAGCCTCCCTTGTCCAAGTCACCCACACATACCAGCCTCCGTTGTTGTCCAAGTCACCCACACATACCAGCCTCCGTTGTTGTCCAAGTCACCCATACATACCAGCCTCCCTTGTCCAAGTCACCCACACATACCAGCCTCCGTTGTTGTCCAAGTCACCCATACATACCAGCCTCCCTTGTCCAAGTCACCCACACATACCAGCCTCCGTTGTTGTCCAAGTCACCCACACATACCAGCCTCCGTTGTTGTCCAAGTCACCCACACATACCAGCCTCCGTTGTTGTCCAAGTCACCCACACATACCAGCCTCCGTTGTTGTCCAAGTCACCCACACATACCAGCCTCCGTTGTTGTCCAAGTCACCCACACATACCAGCCTCCGTTGTTGTCCAAGTCACCCATACATACCAGCCTCCCTTGTCCAAGTCACCCACACATACCAGCCTCCGTTGTTGTCCAAGTCACCCACACATACCAGCCTCCCTTGTTGTCCAAGTCACCCACACATACCAGCCTCCCTTGTTGTCCAAGTCACCCACACATACCAGCCTCCCTTGTTGTCCAAGTCACCCACACATACCAGCCTCCCTTGTTGTCCAAGTCACCCACACATACCAGCATCCCTTGTTGTCCAAGTCACCCACACATACCAGCATCCCTTGTTGTCCAAGTCACCCTCACATACCAGCCTCCCTTGTCCAAGTCACCCACACATACCAGCCTCCCTTGTCCAAGTCACCCACACATACCAGCCTCCCTTGTTGTCCAAGTCACCCACACATACCAGCCTCCCTTGTCCAAGTCACCCACACATACCAGCCTCCGTTGTTGTCCAAGTCACCCACACGTACCAGCCTCCCTTGTCCAAGTCACCCACAGATACCAGCCTCCCTTGTTGTCCAAGTCACCCACACATACCAGCCTCCGTTGTTGTCCAAGTCACCCATACATACCAGCCTCCGTTGTTGTCCAAGTCACCCATACATACAAGGCTCCCTTGTCCAAGTCACCCACACATACCAGCCTTCCTTGTTGTCCAAGTCACCCACACATACCAGCCTCCGTTGTTGTCCAAGTCACCCACACATACCAGCCTCCCTTGTCCAAGTCACCCACACATACCAGCCTCCGTTGTTGTCCAAGTCACCCACACATACCAGCCTCCGTTGTTGTCCAAGTCACCCACACATACCAGCCTCCCTTGTTGTCCAAGTCACCCACACATACCAGCCTCCCTTGTTGTCCAAGTCACCCACACATACCAGCCTCCCTTGTTGTCCAAGTCACCCACACATACCAGCCTCCGTTGTTGTCCAAGTCACCCATACATACCAGCCTCCCTTGTCCAAGTCACCCACACATACCAGCCTCCGTTGTTGTCCAAGTCACCCACACATACCAGCCTCCGTTGTTGTCCAAGTCACCCACACATACCAGCCTCCGTTGTTGTCCAAGTCACCCACACATACCAGCCTCCCTTGTCCAAGTCACCCACACATACCAGCCTCCGTTGTTGTCCAAGTCACCCATACATACCAGCCTCCCTTGTCCAAGTCACCCACACATACCAGCCTCCGTTGTTGTCCAAGTCACCCACACATACCAGCCTCCCTTGTCCAAGTCACCCTCACATACCAGCCTCCCTTGTCCAAGTCACCCTCACATACCAGCCTCCGTTGTTGTCCAAGTCACCCTCACATACCAGCCTCCCTTGTCCAAGTCACCCACACATACCAGCCTCCCTTGTTGTTCAAGTCACCCACACATACCAGCCTCCCTTGTTGTCCAAGTCACCCACACATACCAGCCTCCGTTGTTGTCCAAGTCACCCTCACATACCAGCCTCCCTTGTCCAAGTCACCCTCACATACCAGCCTCCCTTGTCCAAGTCACCCACACATACCAGCCTCCCTTGTTGTCCAAGTCACCCACACATACCAGCCTCCGTTGTTGTCCAAGTCACCCTCACATACCAGCCTCCCTTGTCCAAGTCACCCTCACATACCAGCCTCCGTTGTTGTCCAAGTCACCCTCACATACCAGCCTCCCTTGTCCAAGTCACCCACACATACCAGCCTCCCTTGTTGTCCAAGTCACCCACACATACCAGCCTCCGTTGTTGTCCAAGTCACCCTCACATACCAGCCTCCCTTGTCCAAGTCACCCTCACATACCAGCCTCCGTTGTTGTCCAAGTCACCCTCACATACCAGCCACCCTTGTTGTCCAAGTCACCCACACATACCAGCCTCCCCTGTTGTCCAAGTCACCCACACATACCAGCCTCCCTTGTTGTCCAAGTCACCCACACATACCAGCCTCCCTTGTTGTCCAAGTCACCCACACATACCAGCCTCCCCTGTTGTCCAAGTCACCCACACATACCAGCCTCCCTTGTTGTCCAAGTCACCCACACATACCAGCCTCCCTTGTCCAAGTCACCCACACATACCAGCCTCCCTTGTTGTCCAAGTCACCCACACATACCAGCCTCCCCTGTTGTCCAAGTCACCCACACATACCAGCCTCCCTTGTTGTCCAAGTCACCCACACATACCAGCCTCCCTTGTCCAAGTCACCCTCACATACCAGCCTCCGTTGTTGTCCAAGTCACCCACACATACCAGCCTCCCTTGTTGTCCAAGTCACCCTCCCATACCAGCCTCCCTTGTTGTCCAAGTCACCCTCACATACCAGCCTCCCTTGTCCAAGTCACCCACACATACCAGCCTCCCTTGTTGTCCAAGTCACCCACACATACCAGCCTCCCTTGTTGTCCAAGTCACCCACACATACCAGCCTCCCCTGTTGTCCAAGTCACCCACACATACCAGCCTCCCTTGTTGTCCAAGTCACCCACACATACCAGCTTCCCCTGTTGTCCAAGTCACCCACACATACCAGCCTCCCTTGTTGTCCAAGTCACCCACACATACCAGCCTCCCTTGTTGTCCAAGTCACCCACACATACCAGCCTCCCTTGTTGTCCAAGTCACCCTCACATACCAGCCTGCCTTGTTGTCCAAGTCACCCACACATACCAGCCTCCGTTGTTGTCCAAGTCACCCACACATACCAGCCTCCGTTGTTGTCCAAGTCACCCACACATACCAGCCTCCGTTGTTGTCCAAGTCACCCATACATACCAGCCTCCCTTGTCCAAGTCACCCACACATACCAGCCTCCGTTGTTGTCCAAGTCACCCACACATACCAGCCTCCGTTGTTGTCCAAGTCACCCATACATACCAGCCTCCCTTGTCCAAGTCACCCACACATACCAGCCTCCGTTGTTGTCCAAGTCACCCATACATACCAGCCTCCCTTGTCCAAGTCACCCACACATACCAGCCTCCGTTGTTGTCCAAGTCACCCACACATACCAGCCTCCGTTGTTGTCCAAGTCACCCACACATACCAGCCTCCGTTGTTGTCCAAGTCACCCACACATACCAGCCTCCGTTGTTGTCCAAGTCACCCACACATACCAGCCTCCGTTGTTGTCCAAGTCACCCACACATACCAGCCTCCGTTGTTGTCCAAGTCACCCATACATACCAGCCTCCCTTGTCCAAGTCACCCACACATACCAGCCTCCGTTGTTGTCCAAGTCACCCACACATACCAGCCTCCCTTGTTGTCCAAGTCACCCACACATACCAGCCTCCCTTGTTGTCCAAGTCACCCACACATACCAGCCTCCCTTGTTGTCCAAGTCACCCACACATACCAGCCTCCCTTGTTGTCCAAGTCACCCACACATACCAGCATCCCTTGTTGTCCAAGTCACCCACACATACCAGCATCCCTTGTTGTCCAAGTCACCCTCACATACCAGCCTCCCTTGTCCAAGTCACCCACACATAACAGCCTCCCTTGTTGTCCAAGTCACCCACACATACCAGCCTCCCTTGTCCAAGTCACCCTCACATACCAGCCTCCCTTGTCCAAGTCACCCACACATACCAGCCTCCCTTGTTGTCCAAGTCACCCACACATACCAGCCTCCCTTGTTGTCCAAGTCACCCACACATACCAGCCTCCCTTGTTGTCCAAGTCACCCTCACATACCAGCCTCCCTTGTTGTCCAAGTCACCCACACATACCAGCCTCCGTTGTTGTCCAAGTCACCCACACATACCAGCCTCCGTTGTTGTCCAAGTCACCCACACATACCAGCCTCCGTTGTTGTCCAAGTCACCCATACATACCAGCCTCCCTTGTCCAAGTCACCCACACATACCAGCCTCCGTTGTTGTCCAAGTCACCCACACATACCAGCCTCCGTTGTTGTCCAAGTCACCCATACATACCAGCCTCCCTTGTCCAAGTCACCCACACATACCAGCCTCCGTTGTTGTCCAAGTCACCCATACATACCAGCCTCCCTTGTTGTCCAAGTCACCCACACATACCAGCCTCCGTTGTTGTCCAAGTCACCCACACATACCAGCCTCCGTTGTTGTCCAAGTCACCCACACATACCAGCCTCCGTTGTTGTCCAAGTCACCCACACATACCAGCCTCCGTTGTTGTCCAAGTCACCCACACATACCAGCCTCCGTTGTTGTCCAAGTCACCCACACATACCAGCCTCCGTTGTTGTCCAAGTCACCCATACATACCAGCCTCCCTTGTCCAAGTCACCCACACATACCAGCCTCCGTTGTTGTCCAAGTCACCCACACATACCAGCCTCCCTTGTTGTCCAAGTCACCCACACATACCAGCCTCCCTTGTTGTCCAAGTCACCCACACATACCAGCCTCCCTTGTTGTCCAAGTCACCCACACATACCAGCCTCCCTTGTTGTCCAAGTCACCCACACATACCAGCATCCCTTGTTGTCCAAGTCACCCACACATACCAGCATCCCTTGTTGTCCAAGTCACCCTCACATACCAGCCTCCCTTGTCCAAGTCACCCACACATAACAGCCTCCCTTGTTGTCCAAGTCACCCACACATACCAGCCTCCCTTGTCCAAGTCACCCTCACATACCAGCCTCCCTTGTCCAAGTCACCCACACATACCAGCATCCCTTGTTGTCCAAGTCACCCACACATACCAGCCTCCCTTGTTGTCCAAGTCACCCACACATACCAGCATCCCTTGTTGTCCAAGTTACCCACACATACCAGCCTCCCTTGTCCAAGTCACCCTCACATACCAGCCTCCCTTGTCCAAGTCACCCACACATACCAGCCTCCCTTGTTGTCCAAGTCACCCACACATACCAGCCTCCCTTGTTGTCCAAGTCACCCACACATACCAGCCTCCCTTGTCCAAGTCACCCTCACATACCAGCCTCCCTTGTCCAAGTCACCCACACATACCAGCCTCCGTTGTTGTCCAAGTCACCCACACATACCAGCCTCCCTTGTTGTCCAAGTCACCCACACATACCAGCCTCCCCTGTTGTCCAAGTCACCCTCACATACCAGCCTCCCTTGTTGTCCAAGTCACCCACACATACCAGCCTCCCCTGTTGTCCAAGTCACCCTCACATACCAGCCTCCCTTGTTGTCCAAGTCACCCTCACATACCAGCCTCCCTTGTTGTCCAAGTCACCCACACATACCAGCCTCCCTTGTTGTCCAAGTCACCCACACATACCAGCCTCCCCTGTTGTCCAAGTCACCCACACATACCAGCCTCCCTTGTTGTCCAAGTCACCCACACATACCAGCCTCCCTTGTTGTCCAAGTCACCCACACATACCAGCCTCCGTTGTTGTCCAAGTCACCCAAACATACCAGCCTCCCTTGTTGTCCAAGTCACCCACACATACCAGCCTCCCCTGTTGTCCAAGTCACCCACACATACCAGCCTCCCCTGTTGTCCAAGTCACCCACACATACCAGCCTCCCTTGTCCAAGTCACCCACACATACCAGCCTCCGTTGTTGTCCAAGTCACCCACACATACCAGCCTCCCTTGTCCAAGTCATCCACACATACCAGCCTCCGTTGTTGTCCAAGTCACCCACACATACCAGCCTCCCTTGTTGTCCAAGTCACCCACACATACCAGCCTCCGTTGTTGTCCAAGTCACCCATACATACCAGCCTCCCTTGTCCAAGTCACCCACACATACCAGCCTCCCCTGTTGTCCAAGTCACCCTCACATACCAGCCTCCGTTGTTGTCCAAGTTACCCACACATACCAGCCTCCCTTGTCCAAGTCACCCACACATACCAGCCTCCCTTGTCCAAGTCACCCACACATACCAGCCTCCGTTGTTGTCCAAGTCACCCTCACATACCAGCCTCCCTTGTCCAAGTCAC
Organism: Eledone cirrhosa; assembly: GCA_964016885.1. Classification (NCBI taxonomy): domain Eukaryota; kingdom Metazoa; phylum Mollusca; class Cephalopoda; order Octopoda; family Eledonidae; genus Eledone; species Eledone cirrhosa. The sequence goes on from OZ024742.1 coordinate 313,235,055, forward strand.
CCACACATACCAGCCTCCCTTGTTGTCCAAGTCACCCACACATACCAGCCTCCGTTGTTGTCCAAGTCACCCACACATACCAGCCTCCCTTGTCCAAGTCACCCACACATACCAGCCTCCCTTGTTGTCCAAGTCACCCACACATACCAGCCTCCCTTGTTGTCCAAGTCACCCACACATACCAGCCTCCCCTCTCCATGTCACCAATGTTGTCCAAGGTAAAGACTATGGCCAATACAGTTTGACACCAGTGACGTCGTAACTCATTTCTACAGCTGAGTAAACTGGAACAACGTGAAATAAAGTGTCTTGCTCAAGGACACCAAACGCATCACCTGGTCAGAGAATTGATCTCACAACCTTTCAATTGCAAGTCCAGCCCATGCTAGCATAGGAGATGGACGTTAAACAATGATGATGATGATGATGATGATGATGAATACTCTAACCACTAAGCCATGCGTCTTCAAAAGAATATATACACAGTATATATATATATATATATATATATATATATATATATATATATATATATATATGTATATATATATATATATATATATGTATATATATATATATATATATATATATGTATATATATATATATATATATATATGTATATATATATATATATATATATATATATATATATATATATATATATATATGTATATATATATATATATATATATATATGTATATATATATATATATATATATATATATATATATATATATATATATATATATGTATATGAAGGTTAAAAATATATATATATATATATATGATATGAAGGTTAAAAAACATACTTGGAACTCTTTTAACCATCTTTTGATGTTATATTATCTATACTCCAGTAATACAAACTGTAGAGTGCTACTTATCCGATATTTGCATTGCTTTATTGTGCCACAATAAAACTCACCTCCTACATATATATATGGTACTAGAAATGAGGAAGGCTCCAGAATCCTGGAATTCTGTGACACAAATAACCTAACTATCTGTAACACTAACTTCAAAAAACGAGACAATCACTTGATCACCTATAGATCGGGGGAACACACAAGCCAGGTAGATTATATACTTACAGGAGACATGACAGAGTGTCTGTTGTAAACACTAAATCCCTCCCCCATGAAGAGTGCACCTCTCAACATAGACTCATAATTAGCCACCTCATAGTCAGGACGAGACGTACTCGACAACAGAAAAGGACTATCCTCAGGAGAAAAATATGGAAGTTAAAGGACCCCACAGCCAGTAATAAATTTAAAAGCATATTACTTGATGCTTTTGATAGTAAGGAAGAGCAATTAGAGTTGTACAATATAGAGGAACAGTGGGAATTCCTGAAAGCTAACCTGCTGAAGGCGACAGATGAAACCTGTGGCTGGAGCAGACCAATAGGCAGGAGGAGAGTAGCTTGGTGGTGGAACAGTAAGGTGGAGGGGTCAATCAAGGCCAAAAAGCAGGCTTGGAAAGCATGGCGGGATTAGGGAAGTAGAGAAGACTATCAAGTGGCCAGGAGGGAAGCTAGAAGACAAGTGTACTTCGCAAGAAGGGAAGCAGAGGAAAGATAGTTCAAGCATGTTCTACAACGCGAGGACCAAAAACGTGAGGTGTTCAGGATTGCTAGGCAATGTGTCAAGGAAAACAGTGATATTGTCGGGGAGAAGTGTGTCCTTAATGATGATGGTGTACTTGCCATCACTGACGCTGATAAGAAGGTAGCTTGGAAGTGTCACTACGAAAGGCTACTAAATGAGGAGAATAATTGGGAGAAAGACAGTCTCCCCCACATCGACCCAATAGAGGGACCAGCAGTGCAAGTTGAAGGTAGTATAATAAGTAAGGCGATCAAAGACAGGAAAACGGGCAAGGCGGCCGGGCCTTCGGAAATAGTTGCTGAAATGCTGAAAGCATCTGGAACGGTGGGACACACTATGGTCACCCGGATAGTAAACCAAGTCATACAGAATGGGGTCGTTCCGAAGGACTGGCGCAGCAGCATCATCATTAACTGCTACAAGGGTAAAGGTGATGCCCTAGATAGGGGAAACTATAGAGGCATTAAATTAATTGACCAGGTTATGAAGGTCACAGAAAAAGTAATAGCGCAACTAATCAGAGAGCGAATTGATCTAGACGAAATGCAGTTCGGGTTTGTGTCAGGTAAAAGTACAACAGATGCTCTTTTCATTGTACGACAACTACAGGAGAAGTACCTAGCTAAAAGTAAACCCCTATACTTAGCTTTTGTTGACTTGGAGAAAGCCTTTGACAGAGTACCCTGCTCGATTATCTGGTGGGCCCTTAGAAAACTAGGTGTTGATGAATGGCTTGTGAGAGCTATACAAGCCATGTATAAAGAAACAGTCAGCAAGGTTAGAATTAACAACGAATATAGTGAAGAGTTTAGCGTAAAAGTTGGTGTTCATCAGGGCTCCGTCTTTAGCCCCTTACTATTTATTATTGCCCTTCAGGCTCTAACAGAGGAGTTCAAGACCGGCTGCCCATGGGAACTCCTATATGCAGATGATCCAACGCTCATAGCTGAATCAATGGCTGAACTAGAGAAGAAATTCCAAACATGGAAGCATGGCCTAGAATCAAAAGGCCTTAAAGTTAACTTGTCTAAGACTAAAGTTCTAGTTTGTAGGAAGGAAAATAGGGCACCGGTCCCATCTGGGAAATGGCTATGCTCAGTGTGTAGGAAAGGAGTAGGCAGAAACTCCATTTTATGTCCCAAATGCAAAGTATGGGTACATAAAAGATGTAGTGGGATCACAGGTAAGTTAACTAAGAATATAGATTTTATATGTGGTCGGTGCTCTGGTGCAATAAGTAGCAGCAAGTGCCCACGGAATACTAACTCATTCCATTGCACAGATGGTTCTATAGAAATAGTGGACAGCTTCCGTTACCTGGGTGACAAAATCAGCAGTGGGGGAGGGTGCTCTGAAAGTACAGTAGCTAGAGTCAGAACGGGGTGGAAAAAGTTGAGAGAGCTTATACCACTATTGGCCGCTAAAGGGTTCTCTCTAAAAATGAAAGGCAGGCTGTATGATGCCTGCATACGAACAGCAATGTTACATGGCAGTGAGACCTGGGCATTGTGTGCAGAGGATATACGCAGACTGGAGAGAAACGAAGCTTGCATGCTCCGCTGGATGTGTAATAGTAATATACGTAAACGGCAAAGCATAAACGAACTAAGGGAGAAATTAGGAATAAGAGGGATCAGATGTTGTTTACTCGAGAGAAGACTACGTTGGTACGGTCACGTGATGCGCATGAAAGATGACAGCTGTATAAAAAGTGCAGGGCGATAAAAATAGATGGTAGCCACGGAGTAGACAGACCCAGAAAAACCTGGGACAACTTGATAAATTCCGACCTCACACACTTACACCTCTCCAAGACAATGTCACTGGACTGAGAGCTTTGGCGCTACACAGTTATACAGAAGACCCGCCTTGCCTAAGTACAAAGCGAAACCTACAGTAAGTAGGCACCTCTAACAAAATACACCCCGTCCCACTACGCCCACCCCATCCACACCACCCCTTTCAAAATAAATGTGAAGTTATGTTGGTACCACAACATCCAGTCCGAAACAAATGAGGTCGTGTAGGTGTCACGACAAAAAAAAACACACAGTCCACGCTTTAATGTGGCCGTGTAGGTAACATGGTAAAAACCACCCAGTACACACTGTAAACGTGGTTAGTGTTGGGAAGGGCACCCAGCCGTAGAAAACCCGCCAGACGTGTAGGTGTGACGACAAAAAAGCACACAGTCCACGCTGTAATGTGGCCATGTAGGTAACACGGTAAAAACCTCCCAGTCCACACTGTAAACGTGGTTGGTGTTAGGAATGGCAACCAGCCGTAGAAAACCCGCCAGATACTCCTATGCGAGCAGGACAACCAATCTTGCCTCAGGTGGGAAAACTCCCGTCCAAACCCATGCAAAGCGTGGAAGATGGACGTTAAATGATGATGATGATGATATATATATATATATATATATATATATATATATATGTATATATAGTTGAAATAAATGAAAACGAAATTTCATTTCTCACTCTTAGTACGGCACTTACTTAAATGTAAGTATGTGTGTATACGTACATACATATATGTATACAGACGTACAGTAGCATGCATATATATATATATATATATATATATATATATATATATATATACATACAGGTACACATACATATATGCACGTATCAGTTTAGCAGACGCTTATTATAACGCCGCTTTGTTCGTTTGTAAAAAACTGAACAGCCTGAATTTTTATGCCGTACGGTGTTAAGGCAACCACGTCACCTTTTTGTTCAACACTGACACAGGAACGATGTACTAGTTTCAAGCTTGTTAGCTATCATCAGCACCGTATACCCATCTGCCAGATAGTTGAACGTTCGAAAGTATATACTTTCCTTATGAAAATTAACGGCTGAGCAGCCTAATTTGCATATCGAGTGAGCTAAGTCGGCGTTATAATAAGCGTCTGCTAAACTGATACGTGCATATATGTATGTGTACCTGTATGTATATATGCATATATATATATATAGTATGCTAGGGAAAGGATCAGGGGTGTATAACACTCCACTTATCCAGCAGGCAGTATGAGGTTAGCTCAATGTCTGAGGACAGAACCGTAATATAATAAATAACAAAGAACGCTTATAGCATATGCATATCTTTACTTGCTAACATTGTTTCATCCGCACTATAAGTGGGACTCATCAGAGCATAAAGGTTAATTACATACCATACAAGCAATAACAAATCCAAGACATTGAAGAATGAAAGGTAATAATAGACGATAAAGGATAAGAATAAAAATAAAAGTAAAAATAAAAATAAAAATAAAAATAAAAATAAAAATAAAAATAAGGGGTGCTATCAGTCACAGTTGGGCGGGGTGCTGTCAACATATAGTTTCATACAAGCATACACATGGATAAGAGAACAGACAAGAGTAGACACATGGATAAGAGAACAGACAAGAGTAGATAAGATAATTGTTTCTACTTTAGGCACAAGGCCAGCAATTACCCAGTGCATTACTGGTACTTTATTTTATCGACCCTGTAAGGATGAAAGGCAAAGTCAACCTCGGCGGGATTTGAACTCAGATCATAAAGGGACGTAATTATGCTGGAAAGCATGGCGTCCGACCCTCTACCGATACTGCCAATCCACCGCCCAAGAGTAGATAAGATAATGGGATTAGGTAAGAGTAGGTAAAAAATAGGTAAAAAATAGGTGAAAAACAGACTTATAATATATATAAATAAGAAAATATAAAGAAATACAAAGAAATACATAACAAACTTACATATAAAATATAGGGTAAGGAATGAGATAAAATAATATAAAATTAAAATTAAAAATTATATACATAGAACATAATATAATATAATCGTAAAATAAGATAAAATAAGGTAAACTAAAATCAAATAACATAGACTAAATTAAAATAATATAATATAAGATATAATTAAATGTATAATTAAATGTAATTAAATGTAATTAAATAAATAAATAAATAAATAAATAAATAAATAAATAAATAAATAAATAAATAAATAAATAAATAAAAATTAAATAAATAAATAAAATTTAAATTTAAATTTAAATAAATAAATAAATAAATAAATGGAGTCAAATAAGTAAATAAATAAAATTAGATAACATGAAATGAAATAAAATAAAATAAAATGAAATAAAGTAAATTGAGATAAGATATATATTTTTTTAGAATATATCTCTTGAATATATCAGGGGCCCACGAAGGCACTAAGTGTCACAGTTATGTGTATCACTTGACCAATTTTTTAAAATATATTTCTTGAAAACATCAGGGGCCCACGAAGGCACTAAGTGTCACAGTCACCAGTATCACTTGACCATTGCAAGGCAATGGAGGCGTCCCAGGTTGGGCAGTCTCGAAAGTTCACTCGAAAGTCATGGGTGTGCATTCACACAGTTGAGCGGTGGGGTAGTCACAAACCGGTTCACACACGGGCAGGAGTCCAATGGTCAGAGAGAGGTGCATCGAAGGAGGTAGAAGAATTCACGTGCATTAGCAAGCGAGGTGAGGCGGGTTAAAGCAAGCAGACACAGTTGTAGCGCATACAAAATATATATAAAAAGACAGAAGATATATAAAAAATAGCTTCAAGAGCCATTAAGTCACAGCATTGGGACATCACAAGATTGTACACATCAATATGTTCAGCACGTATATGCACGTATACACACCACATGCATATGCAGAGACGGTATACATATATATATATATATATTTTTTATATATACAGACACATATAACCACCTACACCCATACACATATAAATGTATACACGGACACACACGCACACACACACAGCGTAGGACACCCGGGTCAAAGCCGATATTAAACACCGAAATACCACATTAGACCAGACCCACCACCACAGGTAATATATTCAAAACAAATACATACGATGAGATGTAGTAAGATAAAGTTGAAATCCTACGGAGATATTCATGTCTGCACGTGCCATTGACCGATTCGAGTGTACACAGACCGTTAGTAACTACGGAGGGCTATTGGGGCCAAAACGTTACTTTCGGGATCATAAAAACGACCGTCAATATATGGAAGGCCGATCGTGCTAGAAAGACTATAACCCCGGGTAAGAGCTCCCAGAGGTCAGCCTGTAGATCTTGAACCACAGAATATGAGGGCAACACGTATATGCGCCACGTATCCACTGCTTACGGCGGGATGGCACGGGTCCGCCTACAGTTACAGGCTAAATTTCTACTAGTGCAGCCTAAATCGCAGTACACGCTTTACATAAATACATTACATCACAACTCATGCGCATACAGAGGTACAGATCAACAAGATATACGTCAGGATAGGTCCACCAATGCACTAATGGTGGGTAGGCCAGCGTGGATGGGTTACATCCACTGTGCCAAACAGGGGTGCTTATTAACATACACTCCCCTGCACACCCCAATATCAAGATCAATATCCTCCCACAGGCATACGTATACATTCACAGACTCGTATACATAGACGACCAACAATAGGAGACAGTTACACACAGTCAGAGACAGTTACACAAGACAGCCCAACTGGAGGAATAAGGAAGTGCTAGCTAACAGGTTTAAAGTAGAAGAAAGAGCTTAATATTCGGTGGGGGCAAGAGGAAAAAATTTCAGACTTTCTATTTAGTAGAGGGCATTTAGCAAATATAATAGAGTGGGATTCGGCAAGGCACAGGTTACATCCTCTACTATGAGGAGTATATGGATGGGATTTAGCAACCTGCCGCCAAGTAAGTGTGTAAGGTGTTCGTGCATTTTTTAAATTATGGACGTACGCTGCCAAGGAGGTGGAGTTCCTCAGTTTATTATGTCTAAAAGTGCATTGATGAGAGTTAAACCTGGTCTTAAAGGGGGTGGAAGTTGATCCTATATAGGTCATAGTGGACGCCGTAGTTACCACATCACACGCATAAACTATGTTTCTAACAAGGCAGAAACCATTCAGGGGGCAGCCTGAAGCCCTTCTACAGTTACAACCTCTGGTGATGCTATTCTCAGAAAGATCACCACCAGTGTTTCTGCCCACTCTATCCACTACCATGTTTTCCCCTAGGCTTAGGTTGTCCAGGCCTTCCTTTATTTTCTTATTATTAGTAATGGCCAGATGAGAGGCCAGATTTTGGGTTGTAGAATACGAAAGTTTAACAACATTCTTATTGAGGATAGAGTGGTACCTATTACCAGGAGGGAAGTTCCGTTCTAGCACAGAGAAGAAGGCCCTAGGAATATTTATAGCCACTTCAGAATTAAAAGGGGGGTTGAAGTATGTATTCAATCTTCTTCTATTCTTTTTATTCTTTCTATTTTCATCAGTATTATTAGCATTATTATTTCTACGGTTCCTATGCTCACCTAGTCTATGCGGGGAGCTGCGAGGCCTACCATTGCTATTACTTAGACTAATGGTGCCCTGCTGGTTCATTCCACCGGCATCTAGAAACCTCCCATTCACGACACCTCTATTGTTATTACTTAGACTAATGGTGCCCTGCTGTTTCATTCCACCGGCATTTAGAACCCTCCCATTCGCGACACCTCGATTACCAATGGACATATTATGTGTTATAACAACACTGGTAGAGCTACTATTAGGACCAATATTTCCCTGGGTGTAATACAATTTGTCCCTAAAGCCGGATCTAGCTAAGGCGTCGTTATAGTAATCAGCCTGCGAGTCAAACGCCTCCTCACTATGTGAGAGTGAACTTATTCTGTTAGATACGCCCTTCAGTATACCGCTGATGACAGACCTAGGGTGGTTGGAGTTGGTATTCACGTAAGTCAGCAATTCATTGGGCTTATGGTACGGTGTGTACGTATGGTTATCCAAGTCCAGTGTAACATCTAGGAAGTTCACAGTTCTATCATTTACATCCATAGTAATGGATAGGTTAAATGTTTTAAAAAAGCTATGCAGCTTTTTCCTAATGCGCACTATATTATACTTACTAGTATCTATGGAGAGTAGGGCGTCATCCCGGTACAACCCGCCCCTAAGGAAAGGGAAGTTACTATGCAGTTCATTGAGGAGGTATAGTCCAACTAAGTCGGTGATTTGAGCAGAGTCACTCGACCCCATAGTAATGTCAAAATTATCAGGTGTGTTTTTTCTCGTCCATAGATTATCCTCAAACATGATAATGGTTTTACGTGCAGCGAGAACAATATCTATCTGTGGCCTAGTAATTGCCCCCCTCTGCATGGCTAGGATGAGGGCCTTATTGAGGATAATAGGAGATATAGATGTATAATAAGCATCAATATCAAATTGGATGAATTTTAGTGAGTCACGACCACAATCCGTAGAGAACCACGTAATGACCTCACTAGTGTTACCCCAAAGCTCAAGGAAAGTTTTTTCTCTAACCAGGGGAATAACTCTATCCAAGATTCCCTTACTAATAATCCCCAGGTCAGACTTGGAGGGGCAGATAAGCCTAACCGAGGGTCTGCTAATAAAATCTTCCTTGTGGTCCTTGAGGGTGAATCTAGGCTGCTTGGAGTAATAAGGCTGAGTGTGTTTATCCAGACCTAATTTTACCACTATGTTATACCCCTCCAGATTAATATTATCTAAATTACTCTGCGTTGTTTTTTTGTAGTTCCTATGTAGTTCATTATAAATGAAGCCTCGATAGGTTTTATAATCCATACTATATAAGTTTTTAGTTTTGTCAGAGGGGACCAGAATGGATTTATTATCCCTAAAGTCCCTAACGATTGAACTTAGTTTACTCTGAAATTTATTGGTACATCTAGATTTTTTATATCTAATATTCCTAACAAGGGATAATAGCTCACTTTCGAAGTTATCCAACAGGCTATTATGCGGGGGGCTCCTATAGGTCTTAAATCCATAATTATTAAAACTACGCCTCTCCTCAGGGCTATCATACCTCCTATCAAAGTGGAACGCACGCCACCGAACACGTTTTACGAATGAGTTTATGCTAGTTATCAATGATTTCTCATATGAGATTTTAGGGGGGGGTGGGAATATTCTTCAAGGAAATGGGTAAGTATGTCTTTGTTAGCATACTGCCTGATAATGTACAAGGACACAAATCCGCGTATATCAAAGTTTAAGCTCAACCAGTGGGAGCCGTATAGTATGCTAGGGAAAGGATCAGGGGTGTATAACACTCCACTTATCCAGCAGGCAGTATGAGGTTAGCTCAATGTCTGAGGACAGAGCCGTAATATAATAAATAACAAAGAACGCTTATAGCATATGCATATCTTTACTTGCTAACAT
>OZ024742.1:313249944-313254944 GCA_964016885.1 Eledone cirrhosa
CGAAGCTTGCATGCTCCGCTGGATGTGTAATAGTAATATACGTGAACGGCAAAGCATAAACGAACTAAGGGAAAAATTAGAAATAAGAGGGATCAGATGTTGTTTACTCGAGAGAAGACTATGTTGGTATGGTCACGTGATGCGCATGAAAGACGACAGCTGTATAAAAAAGTGCAGGGCAATAAAGATAGACGGTAGCCACGGAATAGGCAGACCCAGAAAAACCTGGGACGACCTGATAAATTCCGACCTCACACACTTACACCTCTCCAAGACAATGTCACTGGACCGAGATCTTTGGCGGTACTCAGTAATAGAGAAGACCCGCCTTACTTAAATAAAAAGTAAAACCTACTGCAGTCAATAGGCATCTCTAACAAAATACACCCCCGTCCCACCACCCCCACCCCATCCACACCGCCCCTTTCAATGTAAAGTTATGTTGGTGCCACAACATCCAGGCCGAAACAAATGAGATCGTGTAGGTGTCACGACAAAAAAAAACACACAGTCCACGCTGTAATGTGGCCGTGTAGGCAACACGGTAAAAACCTCCCAGTCCCACACTGTAAATGTGGTTGGTGTTAGGAAGGGCATCCAGCTGTAGAAAACCCGCCAGACAGTCCTATTCGAGCAACACAACCACTCTTGCCTCAAGTGGGAAAACTCCCGTCCAAACCCATGCAAGCGTGGAACATGGACGTTAAACGATGATGATGATATATATATATATATAATATATATGGATATATATATATATAGATATATATATATATTAAAGGAACGATCGACTTTCGTAAAATCGGACCGAGGGAACAATGTTTCCGTTGGTCTTTCCAATTGCTAATAATATCTATCGGTCGCAACTCCAGGTAGAAGGAGCAACGTGAAATAAAGTGTCTTGCTCAAGGACATAACGCATCGCCTGGTCCAGGAATCGAACTCACAACCTTACGATTGAGAATCCAATTCTCTAACCACTCAGCCACATGCCTTGTGGTGCTGATATTGTTGTTGTCGATTGTCATAGTGCTGCTTGAAATAGTGGTGGTAGTGGTGATGCTGTTGTTGTTGTTGTTATATATATATGGATATATATATATATATCCATATATATATATATATGGATATATATATATCATCATCATCATCATCATCATTTTACGTCCACTTTTCCCTGCTTGCAAGGGTGGGACGGGAACTGATTTTGGCTTGATTTCTACAGCTGGATGCCCTTCCTAACACCAATCTCATTTACAGTGAGTGCTGGGTGCTTTTTTGCCGTGGCACCTCCACGACCACTTTGCAGTGGAATGATGAACTGGAGCAATGTGAAATAAAGTGTCTTGCTCAAGGAAAAAACACATCACCTGGTCTGAGAATTGAACTCACAACCTTTTGATTGCAAGCCCAATGGTCTAACCACTAAGCCATGTGCCTCCATATGGATATATATATATATATATATGGATATATATATATACATATATATGGATATATATATATATATATGGATATATATATATATATATATATATATATATATATATATATGTATATATATATATATGTATATATATATATATATATATATATATATATATATATATATATATATATATATATATATATATATATGAATATATATATATATGGAGATATATATATAATATATATATATATATATATATATATCCATATATATATATATATAATATATATATATATATATATGGATATATATATATATATATATATATATATATACATATATATATATATACATATATATATATATATATATATATATATATATATATATATATATATATAATATATATATATATATATACCCGTCTAACCCATGCTAGCATAGAAGAACGGATGTAAAACGGTGATGATGATGTGATGATGATATGGATATATATATATATATGGATATATATATGGATATATATATATATATATATATGGATATATATATATGGATATATATATATATATATATATATATATATATATATACACACATATACATATGTATATATATATCCATATATATATACATATATCCATATATATATATATATCCATCATCATCATCATCATCATTTTACGTCCGCTTTTCTCTGCTTGCAAGGATGGGACGGGTCTTATTCAGCACAGCATCTCTCCTCTTATCATGGTCCTTCGTCATATCGACCATGAGCCTCAGCGATCTGAGGTCTGCTCTCACCACCTCCGCCAATCTTTTTTGTGGTCTACCTCTACCACGTCTTCCTTCAACTGACATTTCCTGGCACTTCTTCACCCATCGGCCATCCTCCATGCGCAACACATGTCCATACCACCTCAGTCTCCTCTCTCGCACACTACATTCTATCCCTCTCAGACACAGTTTCTCTCTCAACACATTCATGCTGGGTTATTCACGTACATTGACATTGCACATCCAACGGAGCATGCTTGGCTCATTTCTCTCCAGCTGTCGCATATCCTCTGCAGTTGTTGCCCATGTCTCACTATCATGCAGCATCACGCTCCCCACACAGACATCATATAACCGGCCTTTCATACGCAGGGAGAAACCTTTCTTCGTCAGCAGAGGAAGCAGCTCCCTAAACTTCTTCCAACTCGTCCTTATTCTAGATATTATGGCCTCGGAACACCCCCCTGCCATGCTAATCTGATCTCCTAGGTACTGGAAGCTATCCACCACTTCTATAACACCCGCCTGCATTTGAAAATGTGTCTATCAATGCGACTTCTACTGTCTAATTTCCCTGTACATCTACTGCATACGTATTTCTCCCTACCTGTTAGTTTGCCTGCTATCCCGCTACATCTCTTGTGTACCCAGGATCTGCATTTAGTGCATTTTTTCTACATATCGAACATGGCCATTTCCCTGACAGAATCAGAGTTTTGTCCTCTTTTCTACTCATCAACACTTTTGTCTTAGCTAGGTTCACTCTCAGTCCTCAGCCAGTTTTAAACTCCTCTGTTATGACTTGGAGGGCAATAATGAACAAGAGCGGGCTGAGGACCAAACCTTGATGTACTCCTACTTGTACCTGGAATTCCTCACTAAACTCCATTCCTACTCTGACTTTACTGACAGTACCTCTGTACAAAGTTTTCACTGTCCTCACAAGCCATTCCTCAACACCTAGTTTCCATATATATATATATCCATATATATATATATATATCCATATGGAGGCACATCGCTTAGTGGTTATAGCATTGGCCTTGCAAATAGAAAGGTTGTGAGTTCAATTCTCAGACCGGGTGATGTGTTGTTTCCTTGAGCAAGACACTTTATCTCACATTGCTCCAGTTTACTCAGTTGTAAAAATAAGATGATAGGACTGGGGTCCCTATCATTCTACTGTAAAGTGGTTGTGGTGGTGCCACGGCAAAAAAACACCCAGCACTCACTGTAAATGAGGTTGGTGTTAGGAAGGGCAGCCAGAATCAGTTTGGGTCTCACCCTTGCAAGCAGGGAAAGCAGACGTAAAATGATGATGATGATGATATATATATATATATATATATATATATATATATATAATCTTCATCATCATTTTACGTTCGCTTTTCCCTGCTTGCAAGGGTTGGACGGGTGCTATTCAGCACAGCATCTCTCCACTTGTCACGGTCCTTCGTCATCTCCTCTGTGAGTTTCAGCAATCTGAGGTCTGCTCTCACCACCTCCGCCCAAATTTTTCATGGTCTACTGCAGCATCATATAGCTGTCCATATATATATCTATATATATATATATCATCATCATCATCATTTTACGTCCGCTTTTCCCTGCTTGCAAGGGTGGGACATGCACTGATTCTGGCTTGATTTCTACAGCTGGATGCCCTTCTTAACACCAACCTCATTTACAGTGAGTGCTGGGTGCTTTTTTGCCGTGGAACCTCCATGGCAACTTTGCAGTGGAATGATATGGACCCCAGTCCTATCATCTCATTTCTACAGCTGAGTAAACTGGAGCAATGGGAAATAAAATGTCTTGCTCAAGGAAACAACACATCACCCGGTCTAAGAATTGAACTCGCAACCTTTCGATTGCAAGCCCAATGCTCTAACCACTAAGCCATGTGCCTATATATATATATATGGATATATATGGATATATATATATATATGGATATATATATATATATATATATATATATGGATATATATATATATATATATATATATATGTATATATATATATATATATATGTATATATATATATATATATATATGTATATATATATATGTATATATATATGTATATATATATATATATATATATATATATATATATATATATATATATATATATATATATATATATATATATATTTCGTTTCTGAATTTGTTTAGCAAGATTCTTTATCTGAAATCGTGTGTTGAAACCGATATTGTTATACTTTGGGAGGGTCATGTTGCCAATAAGAAACACATGCACCAGTTGCTTACACTTCAATTTATTATATATTTATAAATTTATAAAGTTACAAATCTACAAATTTATAAATTTCTGGTTGGTTGGTTTGTTCCACAACCAGATAGTTGTTTATATATAGTCATAGTCCTTTCGTCACACACTCTGTGACCTCTTCAGTGACTGGGGATTCCTCTCTTTGTTTCTGTGCCTTTCCTTTCTTCTGTCCTACGCCATTTTGTTTCTGTGTGTGTGTTGTGTGCTCAGTTTGCGCATGCGCCACATCCGGGTGTCTGTGTGTGTTTGTGTTCATTTATCTATTTGTTTATTTATTTACATGTTATTGGTTGTTTGTTTGTTCTATGTGTGTGTGTGTTTTCATTTTGTCCTTAATTATAAATTGTGATGTTGCTGTTCCACTCATATTTTCTATTTAATTTTGGTTGTAATTCTTTTATGTTTATTGCCTCTGTAATTTGTCTAAACATTGCATCTTTTCTGTGTGTAGATTCTATTTTTATTTCTATGTTCTCTAATTTACCCTTGTGT
>OZ024742.1:313259944-313274944 GCA_964016885.1 Eledone cirrhosa
ATTACAACTGTAAGCTATTGCCGTATTTTGACTACATGTACGTCAATACTCATCTTTTTCCATTTGTCCGAGGGTTCTTAACCCCACTATCAGGCTAAATAATTTCTTTAATTTCTGTAGTCAAAATACGGCGATAGCTTACATATATATATATATATATATATATATATATAACTCATTATACTTTGCTTTTTGATGACCAGTCATTTGTTTGTTCTACCAGTGGCATCAAGGAACAGTCAACATGTTTCTGGGTTATTGCCCTTTGTCAGGACTGTGTACCTCTCTTATTTGCTATAAAGCTCATATAATACTTTCATGTAACCCGCTATGTGAGACCAAAAAATCAAATTTAATTTTATTTTTAATTTTTGGCAAAGCCAACTATAAAATCACTCAGTATGCAAATGAGGCTAATCAGCTGATATATACATTAGAACAGAGGTTCTGAAAGTGGGTGCTATCCCCCCCCCCCATTGAGAGGATCCAGGGGAGTGGTAGGGCCTAAGGGGACAGTAGGGGAGTAGAGATGATATAATAGTATATTAAATATCAAATGATACATACTATATATAAATATAGTAAAATAAAAAATATATAATATTTATTTATACATAGTATATATTATATTATTTATTATATATAAATTAACGATCTTGTTTATTATATATTATTTACAATTTGTGTGTAAGTAGGTCTCTCTGAAAATAGGGTTGTTGGGGGGGGGCACTGAGAGTATTATGTGGCCGAGAGAGTGGGGCGGTGGCCCAAAAAGTTTGAGAACCTCTGCTTTAGAAAATGCCATATATTTTCAACAGTTGAAGCAAGTGGCAGAACTAAAATCCAAGAAATCTAGTGATGACATGTTGAATCACTGTAGTGTATGAAATAAATGTGCAGTAATTTTGTGCAGTAACAGAATGACATTAGTTAGAGTTCATCACTGTTAATAAGGAAGACCACCACAGTGTATAAATTAATTTCTACTTTAGGCACAAGGCCAGCAATTTAGTGGGATGGAACAAGTCAATCAAATTGACCCTAGTAGTTGGCTGATACTTTATTTTATTAACCCTGAAAGGATGAAAGACAAAGTTGACCTAGGCAAGAGTTGAACTCAATACATAAAGTCCCAAAACAAATGCTATTATACATTTGTTTGATGCTCTAACAACTCTGTCAATCCATCACCTTCCCCACTATTTATAAAATAAACTGGCCGTGTTCTAAAATTGTACAGTGTTCAGCTTCAGTTACTGCAGTAATGAAATAACAATATACAGGGTGTTTCAAAAAATTTTATATCATTTGAGATGTAAATATCCAGAAACTACAAGGTCTACGACAACGAGACTAAGCAGACTCCATGTTGAGTAACACAAGATTTATTCCTCAAAACATGTCCACGTTATAACATTAATTCACAATATATATTTCAATGTGAAAACCTTGGGAACAGGCCATTGATATCAAATTTTTTTAAACACCTTGTATATATATAACCATGGAAAGTTTAGTTTAGCTTATTTCTCTTTTTTCAGTCACAAAACATACATTGGGTCAAATCTTATATAATCTAACTCTTTACCATTTAAACCAGCCATATCCAACCAGAATTCTCTCACCTCTTTTTGTTCATACCAGCTGTAACCATCAGCTCATACTGATGTTAAGGTATTGTTCTCAAAATAAATGATATCAAAATCTCATAGATTCAATATTATGTGAGATAATTATGTAAGGTAAAGTCTTTACCACAAAAATATAATAGTAAATATAGAGTAAATGTTAAAGTGTTAAAGCAATGTCGTTTTGAACACACAAGATCAGAATATTTTTTTTTTATTTCAAGGATGCAAAACTCATGTTCCAGATGAAATTATACCACTTAATGTAAAGGAGAAAACTCTAATGCACAAAGTACCACAAGTTAACACCAGTTTGGAGAAAATTATTTAAATTTCTAAACCCTTCAAATTCTTCAATATTTTATTGAAAATAGGGCGGTGGATTGGCAGTATCAGTAGAGAGTCGGACGCCATGCATTACGGTCTGTGTTCAAATCCCGCCGAGGTTAACTTTGCCTTTCATCCTTACGGGGTCGATAAAATAAAGTACCAGTAATGTACTGGGTAATTGCTGGCCTTGTGCCAAAAGTAGAAACAATTATTTTATTGAAAATAATAGCAGTGTCGTTGAATTAGAAATATGGTAATGAAAGGTTAATGAGTAGAATATAAAGTTAATTAAATAATTGAGTTCTCATCATTGAAACTAATTGAGGATCCATTAGGGTTGAACTGAAGTCATAGAGATATAGAAGGGAAAATGGATTATCTCTTTTCTGATCTGATAACTAGAATTAATAGATGAATAAATAAACAAATAAATAAATAAACAAATAAATGACTGATAAGCCGGTTAGAATTATATAAAGGGAAAAGGATAACAAATAAAACAAAACAAAGAAAAAAGAAGTAAGTGACATAGTCACTACTTTAAAACTGATAGCGCAAGGTCTTCAAAATGTTTTTAATTAAACATACAGTATATTGCCAAATATACTATACATACATTCATGTATACATCGCTATTTCAGAACACCAATCATAATACCTAAGTTTTGCTGGACCAGCAATCACTCTGTATAATCAGCTCCTGATTATTACTGGAATTCTATAAGAATCCAGCTTCTGTAATCTTCGGCGACAGCGTGAAACAGACAGTTTGTTAGCGTCTCTCCCTTCTTTCGCCGAAGAAAAGAAGTAAGTGAAATAGTCACTACTTTAAAACTGATAGTGTATGGTCTTCAAAATGTTTTTAATTAAACATACGGTATATTGCCAAATATACTATACATACATTCATGTATACATCGCTATTTCAGAGCGCCAATCCTAATAAGGTGTTTACTCCAACATAGCTGTATACAGACATGTATGTAAAGTTTGTATATCGAATATATGATATGTTTACGAATAAACATTTAAAAACCTTTAGCTATGAAATTTAAAGGTCATGGCTGGTGCCATCTACCTCATTACTGCAAAAGCAAGGGGGAAGTAACTGACAGATGTTTTTCTTACCTAGTATATTTCAACATAATATTTCAGAGATAAAATGCTCTTTTTAAATGCAAAACAAAAATGAAAACTGTTCAAAATAAAATGAACGAACAATGTTTCTTCCCTGACTGGCTTAGCCAAAGAAGAGCATATCGATTGTTCATTCTGTTTTATATCATTTTTGTTTTAGCATTTGAAAAACATTACTTTGTTTTGTTTTATGTGTTGTCCTTTGCCCTTTATATATTTCAACCACATTGTACCGTCTATCTGAGAAACACGTCAGTCATTTATTACATATCCCACAATGCTTCATATTCATCCTCATCATCATCATCACGTTTTATGCTCGTTTTCCCATGCAAACAAATATATAACCAAACAAATAAATTAACAAACAAATAAGTAAATAAATAAATAAATATATATATATATATATATATATATATATATATATATATATATATATATATATATATATATATGTGTGTGTATATATATATATGTGTATATATATATATATACTCACACACACACACACACACACATATATATATATTTATTTATATATATATAAGTAAATACATATACACGTGCTAATGTGGAAGAATGCACATAAAAAGGCGATGATGATATATATTAATGGATGATGACCACTGGGTGAAGAATTGCCAAGTAATCCCAGTGGAAGGAAGACGCAGTAGAGGAAGACAACGGAAAACATGGGCAGAGTTGGTGAGAGCTGATCTCAGATCACTGAATTTCACAGAGAAGATGACAAAGAACCGTGACAAATGGAGAGATGCTGTGCTGAAGCAGACCCATCCCACCCTTGCAAGCAGGGAAAATGATGATGATGATGATGATGAGGATGATGATGATATATATATATATATATATATATATATATATATATATATATATAAAAGGATAAGAATAAAGATGCCATAACTCCTTGTGGAGTCATAAAGGTACCATCAAATGGCGTGTCTAAGGCATATTTAAACCTGGTGGAGCCCAACCCTCTCCAGGACTTAACACAGCCGATCTTTTCCATAGAGAAAGAATCAACCCCAGTACTGGACTGCTACTTTTTTTATCGACCTCGAAAGATGAATGGGAAAGTTGACCCCAGCTGGATTTGAACTCAGAGTATGCATTGAGCTGGAACGAATACCGTAAAGCAATCTATCCGACGTCTTAAGGACTCTGCCAATTCATCGCCTATGCATATATATATATGTATAACCCATGCTAGCATGGAAACGGACGTTAAACGAAGATGATGATGATGATGATGATATATATATATATATATATATATATATATATATATATAAATTGAAACAAAATGAAAACGAAATTTCATTTCTCACTCTTAGTATGGCACTTACTTAGTTGTTCATATATTGTCAAAGTTCTTTCGTCACACATTCTGTGACCTCTTCAGTGACTGGCGATTCTTTTCTTTGTTTTTGTGCCTCTCCTTTGTTCTGTCCTATATATATATATATATATATATATATATATATATATATATATATATATATATATTTTGGTTAGAGCATTGGCCTTGCAATCGAAAGGTTGTGAGTTCAATTCTCAAACCGGGTGATGTGTTGTTTCCTTGAGCAAGACACTTTATTTCACATTGCTCCGCTGTAGAAATGAGATGATAGGGACTGGGGTCCATATCATTCCACTGCAAAGTGGTCGTGGAGGTGCCACGGCAAAAAAGCACCCATCACTCACTGTAAATGAGGTTGGTGTTAGGAAGGGCATCCAGCTGTAGAAATCAAGCCAGAATCAGTTCCCGTCCCACCCTTACAAGCAGGGAAAAGCGGACGTAAAAATGATGATGATGATGATCATCATCATCATCATCATCATCACCGTTTTACGTCTGTTCTTCCACGCTAGCATGGGTTAGATGGCTTGTCCTGTTGTGGGCAGTGTCTGGTCGGCTGACCATGCCTTGCTCATACAGGAACTGATCTGGCTTGATTTCTACAGCTGGATGCCCTTCCTAACACCAACCTCATTTACAGTGAGTGCTGGGTGCTTTTTCGTGGCGCCTACACGTCCACTTTACAGTGTGGGCTGGGTGCTTTTTTGCCGTGGCACCTCCACGACCACCTTGCGGTGGGGGGAGTGGGGGCATATTGTTTATATGCTTCAGCATGTACCCATGGGAGGTCGGGTACCCTGTATTACTGCGTGACGCCAGAAGTCACGGTCGTGTGTCATTGTCTTTGAGAGGTGTAGTTGGGTAAGGTCGGCTTTTATCACCTCATCCCAAGTCATGATATATATTGTTATACTTGGGAAGGGTCATATTGTTGTAATATTGCCAGAAATATATATATGTATGTATATATATATGTATATATATATATTTCTCTGTAAAGTTATGTTGGTACCACAACATCCAGTCCTAAATAAATGAGGTCGTGTAGGTGTCACAACAAAAAAACACAGTCCACGCTGTAATGTGGCCATGTAGGTAACACGGTAAAAACCTCCCAGTCCACACTGTAAACGTGGTTGGTGTTAGGAAGGGCATCCAGCCATAGAAAACCTGCCAGACAGTCCTATACGAGCGAGACGACCAACCTTGCCTCAAGTGGGACAATTCCCGTCTAAACCCATGCTAGCGTGGAAGATAGACGTTAAACGATGATGATGATGATGTATATATATTCATTTAGGTTTGTTGGTTCACCACTGGATAGAACTGGTCATTCCGTATAGTCATCCTTGATGTAATATTAGGGAGAGCACTCAACGTAATGTAACTCAACCATCTTCGTTTGTGTTATTGGTGGTGCGAGTACGGAGTTACTTATTATAAAATAACAGGAGGCTGGACTGGTATAATTCCTTAAAGGTTTATTATACTATGAACATTTCAATGACTGGGTTCAGTATGAATCCGATGACATCATCAGGTATTCAAAATTTAACAAAGGAATATAATAGACACAATCCATGTATATATATATATATATTTATTAAAATAACAGATTTAAGTTTTTTAAGAATCGCTGCTTTCACTCTTAACGGGATCTTCTGAAACTCAGAGTTTCAGAAGATTCCGTTAAGCGTGAAAGCAGCGATTCTTTGTTTAAACTTAACTGTTATCTTAATAAATATTTGCTCTAGGGTTCTTATATATTTTGATATATATTTATCCTTATCGAGCCCTCTTTGGATTTTAGTCTTCGCATTTATTATTATTACTATATACACACATATATATATTATATCATCATCATCATCATCATCATCATCATCGTTTAACGTCCATCTTCTACGCTTGCATGGGTTTGGATGGGAGTTTTCCCACTTGAGGCAAATATATATACACTTTATAAATATATATACACTTTACTCTTTTACTCTTTTACCTGTTCCAGCCATCCAGCTGAGGCCATGGTTGGGCACCGCCCTTGTTGCTACACGTTTTATCTCCAGCCTGTATTGGTTGGCCACTGGTGCAATAGGGAGTTCGTTGCTGCTGCCCTTAGGTTTCCCTTGTGCCTTGCTGTGGGCTCATCCGGGATCCTGGATAGCAATGAGATATTTCTTGAAAACATCCACGTCCACACCATGCAGATCTCTCAGATCCCTCGGCAGCTTGTTGAAGAGTTGAGGGCTCTTGAACCCCAGGCTATTGCAATATCTGCTCCTTATTCTAGATGTGGAAGACGGGACCTTTAGCACCACACAGTGACGTCCTGTTCAGGGGTTGGTCCAGCTCCCAATGCCAAAGTTTGGTGCTAGTCCCTCCAGGATTTTCCACATGTAGATCACTGCGTATCTCTCCCATCTTCATTCCAAGGAGTAGAGGTTCAGTTCTTTTAGCCTCTCCCAGTAGCTTATCTCCTTCATCATCGCAATCCTCTTGGTGTAGCTTCGCTGGATTGCCTCAAGCTCCGTGGTTAGTTTGACACTATGGGATGACCACAACTGGGAGCAATAGTCCAGGCGGCTTAGGACAAATGTCCTCCATAGTGTCAACATGGTCTCTCGGTCTCTTGTCCGGAAAGTCCTCAAGATGCAGCCAGCAAGTCATCTGCACATTGTCGCCACTTTCATGATGTGTGAGGAAAAAGATGCATTGTCGCTCATGTCTCGTATCAATTTCGACAGAGGAATTTTGGTCCCTCCTGGTCCAGTGTAAGTGTGTTGTACTGTATTTGTGTTTGCAGGTTTGTATTATAGGGCTTGAAATTTGCCAGCATTAAACTGCATGTTGTTATCTTCCGCCCATTTGCATATGGCACCCAGATCTTGTTGTAAAAGGGCAGCATCAGCCAGGTTTTTGATTGCCTGTGCTACCTTAGTGTCATCAGCATAGCTAGTGAGGGATGTTGTATGTACTACAGAGGCATGTCTGAGAGAGCCACCAAAAACAGTAGTGGTCTCAGGACTGTACCTTGGGGCACCCCACTTGTTATTGATATATATATATATAGATGTAATCTGAGTTTTTCGAATATTAATAATAACATTTGATTCGTTTGCAATTATGCAAACAAGCCTCAATTTTATAGCCATGTCAGTAGAATCAACACTTCATTCTTGCTCTTATGTCGGCATGCGAACAGAACTGCAGACACTAATGTTTCTGGGTATCACCCTTCATCAGTACAGCTCACTGTTCACCTGCCAAACTGTCAGAGCTAGTGAAAATATATGCTACTTTCAAAAATACACAGTTACTGATCGGCCTGATTTGCATATTAGCAGACTGGCTGATCAGTCAGATCTGCATATTAGCAGATCCACTGATCAGCCAGATTTGCATATCAGCAGACTGGCCATTCAGTTTCCTGTATACAAGCGATAAATGGCCGGCTTTGCCACATTCAAATAAAAAAGAAAATTTTATTTTATATATCATCATCATCATCATCATCATCGTTTAACATCCATGTTTCACGCTTGCATGTATGTATGTATATATGTATGTATATATGTATGTATATATATATATGTATATATGTATGTATATATATACTTGTGGAGGTTGCAGTGGCTATTTCGAAGCTGAACAGTGGAAGATCTCCAGGTATGGATGGCATACATGCTGAGCTCCTACAATATGGTGGTGAGAGACTCCTGCAACATCTTCACTCTCTGTTTGGAAGGATATGGGCTAATGAATCCGTGCCTGAGGACTGGAGAGATGCAGTAATGGTGGTCTTGTACAAGGGAAAGGGTAACAGGAATGATTGTGGGAACTACAGAGGTATATCATTGCTTTCTGTCGTGGGGAAAGTTTTATGTAGGGTGCTTCTGGACCGTCTGCTGACACACATTGCAGATTGTGTCCTTCCTGAAAGTCAATCTGGTTTTCGTGTTGGACGCGGCACTACTGATATGATCTTCTCAGCTAGACAGCTCCAGGAGAAGTGCATTGAACAGGGCTTGGATCTGTATCAGGTTTTTGTCGATCTGACAAAGGCTTTCGATACTGTCAACAGAGATGCATTATGGAAGGTTCTCCAGAAACTTGGTTGCCCTGATAAGTTCCTTGCTTTAGTTAGGTCTTTCCATGACGACATGAAGGCTTGGGTTAATGTCGGAGGTAACATGTCGGAGCCTATCTCAGTAAAAAATGGAGTGAAACAGGGGGATATTCCAGCACCGACCCTGTTTGCCATATACTTTGCAATGGTTTTCTGTATTGCATTCAGGAATTGCGAGCATGGTGTTTACATCCGATATCGAACCTCAGGCAGCATATTTAACATCAGGCGCTTTGCTGCGAAGACAAAAGTATTTACATCAGTCATAAGAGACCTCTTGTATGCAGATGATTGCGATCTTGTAGCGCACACAGAGAGTGATATGCAGCACATTTTGAATGTATTTTCTGACGCTTGCACTGCCCTGGGTTTGACTGTCAGTCTCAAGAAGACCGTCGTCATGTACCAACCTGCACCTGGTAGGCAGTACACTGAACCAAACATCTATGTGTATGGCAGACGACTTGGAGTGGTTGATCAGTTTGTCTACCTGGGAAGCACTGTCAATCGATACGGCAACCTTGACAGTGAAATCTCACTTAGGATTAGGAAAGCAAGTGATGCTTTCGGAAAGCTAGAAAGGCGACTCTGGGGTCGGCGAGACATATGCAGGAGGACAAAGGTAAAGGTGTACAGGGCATGTGTACTCTCTTGTCTTCTTTATGCCTGCGAGACCTGGGTCACATATCGACGCCACCTTAAGCAATTGGAGCGTTTCCATCAGATGTGTCTCAGACGGATACATGGCGTTCGCTGGAGGGACCACATCAGTGATGTCGAGATTTTGGAAAGCTCTATGTGTGACAGTATAGAAGCTCTTGTGCTTAAGCAGCGACTCCGTTGGAGTGGTCACCTTGCCAGGATGAAGGATTCTAGAATACCAAAACAACTCTTCTATGGAGAGTTGGTTAAAGGAAAACGACCGCCACATAAACCAAAAAAGAGGTATAAGGATTCCTTGAAAGCCTCTCTGAAAGACGCTAACATCTCTGCTGATACATGGGAAAATATTGCTGCTGATCGTAATAAATGGAGAAAGACTGTATATGAGGGAAAAGTTGCCTTTGAGGCATCTCGAATCGCACACGAGAAAGTAAAGCGGGACGTGAGGAAGGGTATTGCTGTTGCACTTCCAGACGGCGAGGGTCCTCCTATGTTTCTGACATGCAGCGTCTGTGCGAGACTCTGCCTAAGCAAAGCTGGACTCGAAAGTCATCTTCGCAGTCATAAAGTAAGACCAGTGGTTGACTACCAGGCTGCTGTCGGAGATGCTACTCATCATGCTTGCCAAACATGTGGTAGAGAATGTAAATCAGCAGGAGGACTCAAGCGACATGCAAAAGTACACGAACTCCAACCACAGCCGACTATTCCCAGTAAATGTTTTGGTTGCCGACTCTGTGCAAGACATTTTAGATCATTGGCTGGGCTAAAAAGCCACATTCGATCGCAGCACTGTTAGTTGCTATCGTGTGTTTGTGTGTGTGTGTGTGTGTGTGTGTGTAGATATGCTTATGTGCGTGCGTGTGTGTGTATATATATATGAATATGTATATTATTATTGTTGTTGTCGTTATTATTATTATTGCTATTATTATTATTATTATTGTTATTGTTATTCCTTGAATCTCAGTCATTGATGTTGGTTAACTGGAAAGTCCGTTGGATTGAATATCAAGCCACTACCTGCAGCCTCAGATATTCAGGACGTATCGGAGGGTTCTTGCCGTTCCAAGCAAGCATGCCTTTTGAAGCGTTCCAAAAAGCGTGAAGGGGCCGATTTTCTTTAACCATCCCTGGAAACCTTTGGAGATAGTCCCCAGTGCGCCTATGACAATCGGGATCACTTTGACTTCATGGCAGTTCCAAATCCTTTTCACCTCCCACTTTAGGTCCTGGTATCGGTTAATTTTCTCCCTCTCCTTCTCTTGCACTCTCGTGTCGAACGGGCAGGCCACATCCACAATCAGGCACGATCTTTTTTCTTTGTCCACAACCACCAGGTCAGGTCTATTGTGTTCCAGTTTTTTGTCCGTCTGTATCCTAAAATCCCACAGCACCTTCACCTGACTGTTCTCCATCACCGCCTCTGGCCTATGCTCATACCATTTCTCAGAATGTGGTAGATTGTTTACTTTGCACAGGTGCCAGTGGATCACCCTGCCCATCACATCGTGTCTCCAGCCCTTATAGTGGGTCTGGGCTAGGTGTTTACACTCGGACACAATGTGAGCCACAGTCTCCTCTCTCTCTCCACAGATCCTGCACAGTGGGCTAGCCTCCTCCTTGTAGATATGGTGCTTCAACCACTTCGTTTTGAGGGCCTGCTCCTGCGCAGCCATTAGCATTCCTTCTGTAGCCTTTTTGAGGTCTCCTCTTCTCAACCAGTTCCATGTCTGTGGATCTCTAAATTCAGTTTTCTCAAAGAAGGTACTATGAAGGGATTTTCCCTTAAGGCTGCTCTTCCTCCTTGATGTTATTTCCTCCTTGGGTATCCCCTGGCCTACTCTCCCCTCCTTCAGTACAGCTCTGAGCATTGGCTCCTTACTATAGGTCACGTATTTGTATAGGTTGTTTTTCTCCATCTGAACACAGTCCTCTATGCTGATAAGACCTCTTCCACCCTCAGATCTCCTTAGGTAGAGTCTATCGACATCACTCCTCTTGTGGAACATGTTGTAGATAGTCAATAGCTTCCTAGTCTTCCTATCCATTTCTTTTTGTTCAGCAACATTCCATCTCAGAATTCCCGCACTGTACCTAATAATAGACACAGCTCGGGAATTTACTGCGCTTATGGCATTTCTGCTGTTCAGATGTGACTTCAATACGCTCCTTACTCTCCGAATGTATTCAGTTCTTAACAATTCCTTCATTTTTTTGTTCTTTATGCCATCAGCCTCCAGAACGCCCAAATACTTGTATCCTTCCTCAGAGTCAATTTCCTTTATCATCTCACCTGTTGGTATCTGGATCCCGTTACTTCTGCTCAACCTACCCCTCCTCATCACAATGACTCCACATTTACCAATACCAAACTGCATACATATATCACTGCTGAAAATACGGACAGTGTCAACAAGCACATCCAACTCCTTCTCACTTTTCCCGAAGAGCTTAAGATCGTCCATGAAGAGGAGGTGATTGATGGTAAGCTCTCCCCTTCCCAACTTGTATCCTGCTCTCACTTTTCGCAGCATAATGGTCAAGGGCATCAGGGCAAGGACAAACAACAGAGGGGACAGGCTATCTCCCTGGAAGATACCTCTCTTGATCTTCACGCTTCCCAAGGATACTCCAGTTGATGTCAACTCTGTCTCCCAGGACCCCATACTCCTGCCCAGCAACTCTCTGATGTTATCTGCCACCCTGAAGATCTCCAGGCTTTTGGTGATCCAGGAATGAGGCACCATGTCAAATGCCTTTCTGTAGTCTATCCATCCCATGGCAAGATCAGTGTGTCTCCTCCTGCAATTCCCCATTACCATCTTATCAATAAGCAACTGGTCCTTTGTACCACGTGACTTCTTTCGGCATCCTTTCTGTTCGTCCGGCAACAAGTTGTTTGTGTGGAGGTGATGGTAGATTTCCTCAGACACAATGCTCGTCAACAGTTTCCACATTACGGGTGTAGTATTCATTATCAGAACTGTGGTACCTTTTGTCAACCACTCTGGCACCTCACCCGACACCAAGCAGTCATTGAACATGGCCGTCAGCTTCGGGTGGAGGGATGTTAAATGTTTAATCCAATACCCCTGCACACCATCTGGGCCTGGTGATTTCCAGTTGGTTAGTTTTTTGGCTTGCCCCTTAAGAGTTTCAACTGTGATACTCAAATCAGTCTGTTGCTGTGCCTGCTCACCGATCTCCCTCTGTACTGTCTCAATCCACCCTGCCTGGGCATTGTGTCTAACATCCTGCTCCCATATTCCTCTCCAGAATGTTTTAGCTTGTTCCGCCCCAGGGATCAAGTCGGTGCCTCTTTCTTTCCCCTCAAGCTGTCCAAACAGCATCTTCTGGTTGTTGTCGAACATGCGGTTCTGTTTATACTGACTGACTCTGTTCTCGTATCGCCTGATTTTGGCACTCTTTGCTACAATGCGTTGCTTCAATTCCTCTATGATAATATTTAGCTTTTTACTCCTAGTTTTGTATTTTATTTCCAGTCTATTTTTAGTGCCTATGTTTTTTAGTGTCCCATTCAGTAGTGACTCAAGCTTTCCTATGTCATTTCTCATTTCCCCGATTTGCCCACTCAGTCGCTTCTTCCACCACGGCTCTGCTCTTTCTTGTCTGTTGTTTCCTCTCGCTTTTATACCAAGTAGTTTCCTCACCGTATTTGCTGTTGCTTTGAGGATATTGTTGCACTGGTGAAGACTCCTCGCCTCAAGGTATGGGATGACTTTGTTTACCTTAGCTGTTGTTTCTTTTAACTTTTTCCTGTCTACAAATCTTAGGTTCATAGGTCTCCCACTATCATTGTTCAACTCATCTACCACTAAATTTAGGATGTCAACCGAATCTTGTCCTAGCCCGTCAGCATTCATCTCCTCAGTGGCCGTATCTCTGTTCCAGGTATTATTTATCTCAGTATTCAGATCATTGTCTGCTTCGGGTGGTTCCTCCGCTCTCAGGACCTCCTCACCTTCATTTCCCGCCGGCTCGCTTGTCTGGCATACTACACCCGTAATGTGGAAATTATTATTATTATTATTATTATTATTATTATTATTATTATTATTATTATTTTTTTATTTTATTTATTTATTTTTTTTTTTTTTTTATTGTGCAATGGCCATACTCGATAACGAGGGGGCAGCCATCATATATATATATGTATATATGTATGTATATATATATGCATATATATATATGTATATATATATATATGTATGTATATATATATATATGTATGTATATATGTATGTATATATATATATATGTATATATATATATGTATATATATATATATATGTATGTATATATATGTATATATATATATGTATGTATATGTATGTATATATATATGTATGTATATATATATAGATATGTATGTATATATATATATATATATATGTATAATCATCATCATCATCATCACCGTTTTACATCCATTCTTCCACGCTAGCATGGATTAGATGGGTTGTCCTGTTGTGGGCAGTGTCCGGTCGGCTGACCTTGTCTAGCTCATACAGGAACAGATTCTCACTTGATTTCTACAGCTGGATGCCCTTCCTAACACCAACCTTTTTTACAGTGAGTACTGGGTGCTTTTTTTTCCGTGGTGCCTACACGTCCACTTTACAGTGGAATGATAGGGACCCCAGTCGTATCATCTCATTTCTACAACTGAGTAAACTGGAGCAATGTGAAATAAAGTGTCTTGCTCAAGGAAACAACACATCACCCGAAACAACACATCCAAGAATTGAACTCAGAACCTTTCGATTGCAAGCCCAATGCTCTAACTACTAAGCCATGTGCCTTCATGTATATATACCACCCCGTTCTATGTAAAGTTATGTTGGTGCCACACCATCCAGGCCGAAACAAATGAGATCGTGTAGGTGTCACGACAAAAAAACACACAGTCCACGCTGTAATGTGGCCGTGTAGGCAACACGGTAAAAACCTCCCAGACCCACACTGTAAATGTGGTTGGTGTTAGGAAGGGCATCCAACTGTAGAAAACCTGCCAGACAGTCCTATGCGAGCAAGACAATCACTCTTGCCTCAAGTGGGACTACCCCCGTCCAAACCCATGCAAGCGTGGAACACGGACGTTAAACGTTGATGCTGATGATGATGATATACATATATATATATATATATAATGTATAAAAATCAATACAATATATATATATATATATATAAAATATTAAAAAAATAATGAATAAAACAATGAAACAGTTCCTTATATTAAACAAAAAAAGTTCATTATTTAACGATCGTTTCTAGGACATATATGTGTTAGAATTGGCATGCATATTCAAAAGATCTATGTACAAAATTATACAAAATTATACAAACTATCAAATAGAATATACATACCAACACATACATATGCCGTCTTCAAAAATAATGAAGTATATTTATTGATAATAACAACAATTCAAAATTACAGGTCTGTTTGGGAACAGATTTTAAATAGACCAATGAAATACATAAAAATACATCAAGAAAATACAGTTAGGTGTGTGTATATATGCAAGTAACTTCGTTCACAGATATGCATAAAAATGTATGTTCACATGCATACGCATGTCGAAAAAGTGTATGTAAATACAAAAATTCAGGGCTAATGTCTCTATGTTTATAATCCACAGACAAAATACACATACGTATACATACATATATACACTCATATATACACACATATACATACATTCATACACACA
>OZ024742.1:313277444-313292444 GCA_964016885.1 Eledone cirrhosa
AGTAAAAATAGTTAATATATTAATTTCTAAGGTGTATACTACTTAGGTTTATAATATTTAAAGCGGAATTTTGAAGTTAAACAGTAGTAGAGTATTAATTATAGCATAACTAAATTA
Organism: Eledone cirrhosa; assembly: GCA_964016885.1. Classification (NCBI taxonomy): domain Eukaryota; kingdom Metazoa; phylum Mollusca; class Cephalopoda; order Octopoda; family Eledonidae; genus Eledone; species Eledone cirrhosa. The sequence goes on from OZ024742.1 coordinate 313,277,562, forward strand.
AAAATATTAACATGATGGTATCAATTTTAGGAAATGAATTTAGTAATAGGGAAAGCCAAATCAAGTATTTCATCGGTAGTAGAATATTAATTATAGGTTAACTAAATTAAAAATTATATATTAATTTCTATAGTATATGTTAATTAGGTTTATAATAATTAAAGCAAATTTTGTATTCTATCTATAGTAGAATATAATTATAGGTTAACTAAAATTAAAATTAATCTATATATTTATTTGTAAAGAATATATTAATTAGGTATATATTTAAAAGTTTTTCTCAGTTTATGATTACATGATATTCTGCAATCCATCTGTATTAGAATTTTAATTTTAAGCTAACTAAATTAAAATTATAGGTTAACTAAATTAAAATTAATTTATAAATTAATTTCTAAATTGTACATTAATTAGGTTTATAATATTAAAAAGTATTTCTCTGTTATTGATTACACGATATTTTGTTATATTTCATCTGTAAAGGAATTTTAATAAAAGGTTAAATAAACTAAAATTAATCTATAAATTAATTTCCAAAGTATATATTAATTATGTTAATAATATTTAAAAGTTTTTCACAATTTATGATTACACAATATTTTTTAAAATTCATCTGTAGTAGACTTTTAATTAAATTAAAATTATAGGTTAAATACATTTAAATTAAATTATATATTAATTTCTAAAATATATATTATTAATTAGGTTTATAATATTTAAATGTTTTTCTCAGTTTATGATTACACGATATAATTAATTTCTGTCGCTTATTTAATAGGATATCCTTAGATTTCATTATTTCAAATAGTTCTTGGGAACACAATCTACATTCATTTCTATTATTTTGATAAGGGGTGGCTCTTTTGAGCACACTCCAGGTCATATCATATTCTATATTCTTATTTCTATAACTATTAATTTTTTCTGCTAGAGATGTTGTATTAGCCAGTGCGGCATTTTTAAAACTATGTTTGTGGGTATTAAACCTTACCTTAAAATTGTTAGAAGTAGCTCCTATATATGAGCAAATAGAATCTTTAGTTTTAACTTTACATTTATAAACTATGTTGTTAACAAGACAATTTCCTTTTAATGAGCAGTTTGCTTTGTTTTTACAGTTACAACCTTTCGTTAATTCTGTATTTGAGGAGATATTATGGTTAGTTTGATGTATTGGTGGTACACTTATGGTTTTTTACATTTATATGCATTATAGGCACTTATATTTTGTTTTATGTTTTTGGTTGTTGAGTATGAGAATTTAACTGTTGATCTATTTAAGATTTGATGGTATTTGTGGTTTGGCGGGAAGTTTTTCTCTAGGATATTAAAAATTTTTTTAGCAATATTATCTTTAATTTGTAAATTAAATGGAGCATTATACCAAGTAACTCGTCTATTACGGTTTCTATGTTGTTTATTGTTTTTATAGGATGCATCGTGATGTTTACTAGGAGGATTAATGTTAATGACCTCACCACGCACATTTTTAGTTAGATTTATTGATTTAGGTATTTTATCTTGTTTATTAGGAGTTTTATTATTAACATTTATTAGAGTTGTATGATGAGTAGTTTTTTGAGAGTTACTATACTTTATATTAGAGGAGTTAGAGAAAATTGGTTTTATGTTGGTATTTTGGGGTATAGTGTGAGTGGCATTTAGGTGTGTACTTTTCATTTGGTGTTTGTTGGTAATATTAGGTTGTATGTTTATAGTGTTATTAGTAGAAGGTATATATTCCAATCTATTTTTGTGGCCACTTCTATCTAGAGCTTCGTTATAGAAGGTCGCATTTTTATCAAATACATCTTGGTTAGACGAAAGGTTAGAAATTCTAAGTGATATATTATATGCAAGGTTTTTGAGGATAGATTTAGGGTGATTAGATTGTGAGTGTATGTAGTGTAAGTTTTGGTTGGGTTTATGGTAAGGTTGGTAGATACCCGTAGCTAAGTCTAAAGTTATCTCTAGGAAATTAGCTACTTTACTTGTGTTTTCAATTAACCATAATATCTCCTCAATCTAACCATAATATCTCCTCAAATGCAGAATTAACGAAAGGTTGTAACTGTAGAAACAAAGCAAACTGCCCATTAAAAGGAAATTGCCTTGTTAACAACATAGTTTATAAATGTAAAGTTAAAACTAAAGATTCTATTTGCTCATATATAGGAGCTACTTCTAACAATTTTAAGGTAAGGTTTAATACCCACAAACATAGTTTTAAAAATGCCGCACTGGCTAATACAACATCTCTAGCAGAAAAAATTAATAGTTATAGAAATAAGAATATAGAATATGATATGACCTGGAGTGTGCTCAAAAGAGCCACCCCTTATCAAAATAATAGAAATGAATGTAGATTGTGTTCCCAAGAACTATTTGAAATAATGAAATCTAAGGATATCCTATTAAATAAGCGACAGGAATTAATTATATCGTGTAATCATAAACTGAGAAAAACATTTAAATATTATAAACCTAATTAATAATATATATTTTAGAAATTAATATATAATTTAATTTAAATGTATTTAACCTATAATTTTAATTTAATTAAAAGTCTACTACAGATGAATTTTAAAAAATATTGTGTAATCATAAATTGTGAAAAACTTTTAAATATTATTAACATAATTAATATATACTTTGGAAATTAATTTATAGATTAATTTTAGTTTATTTAACCTTTTATTAAAATTCCTTTACAGATGAAATATAACAAAATATCGTGTAATCAATAACAGAGAAACACTTTTTAATATTATAAACCTAATTAATGTACAATTTAGAAATTAATTTATAAATTAATTTTAATTTAGTTAACCTATAATTTTAATTTAGTTAGCTTAAAATTAAAATTCTAATACAGATGGATTGCAGAATATCATGTAATCATAAACTGAGAAAAACTTTTAAATATATACCTAATTAATATATTCTTTACAAATAAATATATAGATTAATTTTAATTTTAGTTAACCTATAATTATATTCTACTATAGATAGAATACAAAATTTGCTTTAATTATTATAAACCTAATTAACATATACTATAGAAATTAATATATAATTTTTAATTTAGTTAACCTATAATTAATATTCTACTACCGATGAAATACTTGATTTGGCTTTCCCTATTACTAAATTCATTTCCTAAAATTGATACCATCATGTTAATATTTTTAATTTAGTTATGCTATAATTAATACTCTACTACTGTTTAACTTCAAAATTCCGCTTTAAATATTATAAACCTAAGTAGTATACACCTTAGAAATTAATATATTAACTATTTTTACTTTAATTAACCTATAATTAATAGTCTACTTATATTAAAATGCATAATTTTGCCTTCTTTCTGACACTACTATGTAAACACATATTATGATTTAAATGCAGATTAATATTCTATGTTCCTTGAAACCTATATTTACTATTTCCCACTAATAATTTTAATCCCCCCCCCCTATAATTATTCGTATTTGTAAGTGTGGATGTATGTATGTGTATGTAAGTATGTATGTATGTTTGTGTGTTTGTATGTGAGCATAAAAATACATATGTGCACATGTAAATAAGTGTGTATGAGTGTGTGTATATATATATATATATATATATATATATATATATATATATATATATATATATATATGTGTATGTATATGTGTATGTATGTATGTGTATGTATATGTATTTGTAGAGATGTGTGTATGTATGTGTATATATGTGCATAATTGTCTGACTGTGTGTATTTATTTATTTTTTTAATATATATATATATATATGTGTGTGTATATATATTTATATGTATGTATATATGTATATGTATATATGTGTGTATGTATGTCTCTATATTTATGTATGTCTGAGTTGTGTGTGAGTGTGTGGTTGTGTGTATATATACATGGGTATGTGTGTGTATGTATATATACGTGTATATATATGTGTGTGTGTGTATATATATGTATGTGTATATATATATGTGTGTATATATATATATGTATATGTATGTATATATATATGTATATGTATGTATGTGTGTATGTGTGTGTACATATATGTATATATATGTGTGTTGTGAGTATGTGTGTATCTATATATGTGTGTGTGTGTATGTGTATATGTATGTATATATATATATTTATATATGTATATATATGTATATATATATGCTACTGGTAACATGTATCCCAGTACAACCTGTCTCATGGTCGGGTCGTTGGCGACTAAACTGGCAACCCCACCAAGGTTTCTTGGTGAGGAGGGTGACTTTGGACATCCTGCAGGACTAAAAACAAAACCTGTCAAAGGGCAAAGGAGCTCTTAAGAGTCAATGGCCATCCAAAATCACTGGGAGAGATGACCCCTTAGCCTTTGTCAAGGCAGAATTCTAGGAGAAGGAAAACTCTGATATAACACCTGCAACCCTGATGATATCCAATGATGTTGACTTGTTCTTCTTTTTGGTAAATATCATCTTGGTTAAGAGAGTGGGAATGGCTTTGTGCAGTGCCTTTGCTCACTATAAAAGCTTCACGGCACAGGCATTGCTTTATATCTGGAGATCTCTCTGCACTTGTCGTCACATGATACCATGGGCCCAGCACTATGTGTCAATAATTGTCACAAGTGTAGTGTTTGTACCAAAGTTTTCAAGTCGCTGGCCGGACTGAAAAGTCACACTCGTTCAGCGCATCGGTAGGGGTTCTCCTACATGGATATAAAGTAGTGGCCGTACTCGAAAACGAGTTGGCAGCCACCATATGTATATGTATATATATATATATATATATATATATATATATATATATATATATATATATATATATATATATATCGGTGTGTATTTATATGTATGAGTATATCTTTTACTTGTTTATTTCTTTTAATATATTTCTTTTTATTTCTAAATTTATAGATTCGTTTTTATAAATATGCTGAGTCTGACACCCTCTGTAATTTACTTACTCCCTTACCTATTTTTAGTTCTGCATTCAGATGTAAGTGTATGTGGCCGTGTTTATGTGTGCGCCTCAATATCCATATAGTTATAATAATAATATATACGTATGTGTGTGTGTGTGTCTGTGTGTGTGTGTGTGTGTGTGTGTGTGTGTGGGTGTTCGTGGGTATGTGTATGTTTATGTGTATATGCGTGTGTGTGTATGAATGTATGTATATGTGTGTATATATGAGTGTATATATGTATGTATACGTATGTGTATTTTGTCTGTGGATTATAAACATAGAGACATTAGCCCTGAATTTTTGTATTTACATACACTTTTTCGACATGCGTATGCATGTGAACATACATTTTTATGCATATCTGTGAACGAAGTTACTTGCATATATACACACACCTAACTGTATTTTCTTGATGTATTTTTATGTATTTCATTGGTCTATTTAAAATCTGTTCCCAAACAGACCTGTAATTTTGAATTGTTGTTATTATCAATAAATATACTTCATTATTTCTGAAGACGGCATATGTATGTGTTGGTATGTATATTCTATTTGATAGTTTGTATAATTTTGTATAATTTTGTACATAGATCTTTTGAATATGCATGCCAATTCTAACACATATATGTCCTAGAAACGATCGTTAAATAATGAACTTTTTTTGTTTAATATAAGGAACTGTTTCATTGTTTTATTCATTATTTTTTTAATATTTTATATATATATATATATATATTGTATTGATTTTTATACATTATATATATATATATATATGTATATCATCATCATCAGCATCAACGTTTAACGTCCGTGTTCCACGCTTGCATGGGTTTGGACGGGGGTAGTCCCACTTGAGGCAAGAGTGATTGTCTTGCTCGCATAGGACTGTCTGGCAGGTTTTCTACAGTTGGATGCCCTTCCTAACACCAACCACATTTACAGTGTGGGTCTGGGAGGTTTTTACCGTGTTGCCTACACGGCCACATTACAGCGTGGACTGTGTGTTTTTTTGTCGTGACACCTACACGATCTCATTTGTTTCGGCCTGGATGGTGTGGCACCAACATAACTTTACATAGAACGGGGTGGTGTGGATGGGGTGGGGGGTGGGGGTGGGACGGGGGGGGGGGTATTTTGTTAGAGATGCCTACTGGCTGTAGTAGGTTTTACTATGTATTTAGGTAAGGCGGGTCTTCTCTGTTACTGAGTACCGCCAAAGGTCTCGGTCCAGTGCCATTGTCTTGGAGAGGTGTAAGTGTGTGAGGTCGGAGTTTATCAGCTCGTCCCAGGTTTTTCTAGGTCTGCCTATTCCGTGGCTACCGTCTATCTTTATTGCCCTGCACTTTGTTATACAGCTATCGACTTTCATGCGCATCAAGTGTCCATACCAACGTAGCCTTCTCTCGAGTAAACAACATCTGATCCCTCTTATTTCTAATTTTTTCCTTAGTTCGTTTATGCTTTGCCGTTCACGTATATTACTGTTACACATCCAGCGGAGCATGCAAGCTTCGTTCCTCTCTAGTCTGCGTATATCCTCTGCACACAATGCCCAGGTCTCACTGCCATGCAACATTGCTGTTCGTATGCAGGCATCGTACAACCTGCCTTTCATTATATATATATATATATATATATATATATATATATATATATATATATATATATATATATATATAATGTATAAAAATCAATACAATATAATTACCTGATTACCAGAGGTTTCCCGAATGAGGCGAATACGAAAGAAACGCCTTCATTCGTTCGTCAGACGAGGCAATATAAAACATGGGTAAATACTTGGAAAGTCTCATCAAGAAAAGCAAAAAAAAATATAGACAAATGAATTAGAATATGAAATATATAAAAATCTTTCAAGAAATATAGTTAGGTGTGTGTATATGTATGTATATACGCTCACAGATGTGCATATATGTGTATGCACATATGTATACGTATAGTGAAAAAGTGTGCGTAAATATATAATTTAGGGCAAATGTATCTGTGTATCTGTAATCTACAGACAGAATAGATACATCATTTTTTTTGCTTTTCTTGATGAGACTTTCCAAGTATTTACCCATGTTTTATATTGCCTCGTCTGACGAACGAATGAAGACGTTTCTTTCATAAGCGCCTCATTCGGGAAACCTCTGGTAATGAGGTAATTATATTGTATTGATTTTTATACATTAAATTTTGCTCTGGTACTTACATAGAGCACTCTTCACTTCTATGACCTTTTCTGTTTTCAACGGAAATTTCAATACTTATATATATATATATATATATATATATATATATATATATAAAGAATTTATATCTAGTAACATTTATATACATACAGATGCATATCAATGCTAGCAAATATATAGGTTTTGTCTTAATAACATTGTGGTTCAATGCATGGGGTTGCAGAACAATAATATAAGAGACGTAAAATAAGAAAATTATAAAATTAACTTACTTACTAAAATATCACTTCCAACTAATTACTGGAATGGAGTAAATATATTTTCCGAAGAATATATAAAAAAGCATTCCGTCGTCAGGAAAGTCTATTTTCGTGTAAGTTTCCAGGCATAGCGAGGACTCTGGAAACTTATGAAAAAAATAATTCAGTGGAGAGGAAATAGCGAAGCGTGGACTGAATTCCTAGCCATTGAGAAAATCACTGCCTCTACGTCTGTGGCAAATTCAAAAAGAATCAATCACGTGACATCGAGGTCAATCAGTGGAAAGCGAGTTGTTAATAAGACAGCGGCCTGCCTACTACCATAGCAGCAGTCATGGCCAATATTGCTCGACAAATGATTTGGAGATAATTATAAAGAATTTATATCTAGTAACATTTATATACATACAGATCCTGACGACGGAATGCTTTTCAATATATTCTTCGGAAAATATATTTACTCCATTCCAGAAACTAATTAGTTGGAAGTGATATTTTAGTAAGTAAGTTAATTTTATAATTTTCTTATTTTACGTCTCTTATATTATTGTTCTGCAACCCCATGCATTGAACCACAATGTTATTAAGACAAAACCTATATATTTGCTAGCATTGATATGCATCTGTATGTATATAAATGTTACTAGATATAAATTCTTTATAATTATCTCCAAATCATTTGTCAAGCAATATTGGCCATGACTGCTGCTATGGTAGTAGGCAGGCCGCTGTCTTATTAACAACTCGCTTTCCACTGATTGACCTCGATGTCACGTGATTGATTCTTTTTGAATTTGCCACAGACGTAGAGGCAGTGATTTTCTCAATGGCTAGGAATTCAGTCCACGCTTCGCTATTTCCTCTCCACTGAATTATTTTTTTCATAAGTTTCCAGAGTCCTCGCTATGCCTGGAAACTTACACGAAAATAAACTTTCCTGACGACGGAATGCTTTTTTATATATTCTTCGGAAAATATATTTACTCCATTCCAGTAATTAGTTGGAAGTGATATTTTAGTAAGTAACTTAATTTTATAATTTTCTTATTTTACGTCTCTTATATATATATATATATGTATATGTATGTATATATGTATTATATGTATGTATATTTATATATGTATGTATATATATATATATATATATATATATATATATATATATATATATATATATATATATATATATATATATATATGTATGTATGTATATTTATATATGTATATATATATATATGTATGTATATTTATATATGTATATATATATATATATATATATATGTATATGTATGTATATATGTATGTATATTTATATATGTATATATATATATATATGTATGTATATTTATATATGTATGTATATTTATATATATATATATGTATGTATATTTATATATGTATATATATATATATGTATGTATATTTATATATGTATATATATATATATATATATATGTATATGTATGTATATATGTATGTATATTTATATATGTATATATATATATATATGTATGTATATTTATATATGTATGTATATTTATATATATATATATGTATGTATATTTATATATGTATATATATATATATATATATATATATGTATGTATATTTATATATGTATATATATATATATGTATGTATATTTATATATGTATATATATATATATGTATGTATATTTATATATATATATATATATATATATATATATATATATATATATATATATATATATATATATATATATATATATATATATATATATATATATATATGTATATATATATATATATATATATATATATATATATATATATATATATATATATATATATATATATGTATATTTATATATGTATATATACATATATATGTATGTATATTTATATATGTATATATATGTATGTATATTTATATATGTATATATATATGTATGTATTATATATATATACAGGGTGTGGACGATATTTGTTCGCAAAATTACTGTCTAGGAAAAAATAACAAAGTAGTTTTATTTTTTAAGATTTATTTATCAAACTTGGGTCAGTTTGTCTTCATGACTTGTTCTTTCGATCTCACTCGATAAACCCGCCATTGGCTTTGATGACGGCCTCAAGGCAGCCTCGGAACCGGCTACAGGCGTTCGTCATTGTCCCCCGACTTAGGTCCCTAAAGGCACTTGTGATCCTAGCCTTCAGATCGTCTTTCGTATTGCATCTAGATCTGTTGGTGTCTCGTTCCACTGCACCCCACACAAAGAAGTCAAGGGGGTTGCAGTCAGGTGAGCTGGGAGGCCAGATGTCAGGTGAAGTGTGGTCGACGAAGTTCTCTGACAGCCAGGCTTGGATCTTTTGGCTGGTATGGCAGGGCGCTGAGTCTTGCTGCCACACGTATGGCCTACCTGCAGCTACCTGGTCGATCCAGGGCTTTACTACCTTGCTCAGAACACGGATGTAGCCATCGGTGTTCAGCTTGAGACCCTCAGGGAAGAAGTGAGGTGGAATTAAGTCACGTTGACTACTGACGACACCTAAGACCAATTGTTGTCGCTGGAAACCTTGTCTGCATGACTCTGGGCACATCTTTGGATGAGACAGCGAGTCACCTGTTGTTCTGTGAGTTTATCTTCTGGTCTTATTTGTTCTCCCAGCGCGGATTCCAAGAAGAACTTTGTGTCTCTTCCACAAATTTTGAGGTTCAAAATTATTCACAATCAATTATTCTGAAAATAAATAATGGAAATATAGTCACTGTTTTTATGAAGAGAAGAGTGACAGTGGAAGTAAAAAAAATTTGCATAAAATTAGCAGTTGAAAATTGCGAACAAATATCGTCTGCACCCTGTATATATATATATATATATATATATATGTATGTATGTTTGTATGTATGTATATGTATGTAATCTGAGTTTTTCGAATATTAATAATAACATTCGATTTGTTTGCAATTATGCAAACAAGCCTCATTTTTATAGCCTTGTCAGTAGAATGAACTCTTCATTCTTGCTCTTGTATTGGCATGTAAATAGAACTGTCAGTAAAGTGAGAGTAGGAATGGAGTTTAGTGAGGAATTCCAGATACAAGTAAGTGTACATCAGGGCTCGGTCCTCAGCCCGCTCTTGTCATTATAGGCCTCCAAGCCATAACAGAGGAGTTTAAGACTGGATGCCCATGGGAACCTCTCTATGCTGATGATCTGGTTCTTATAGCAGATTCAGTAGAGGCGCTAGAGAATAAATTCTGGCTATGGAAACAGCAGTTGGAATCAAGAGGGCTGAGAGTGAACATAGCTAAGGCAAAAGTGTTGATAAGTAGAAGAGAGGACAATACTCTGATTCCATCAGGGAAATGGCCATGTTCGATATGTAGAAAAGGAACTGGCATAAATTCCATAAAATGTACGCAATGTAGATCTTGGGTACACAAGAGATGTAGTGGAATAGCAGGCAAACTAACGGGTAGGGAAAACTATGTATGCAGTAGATGTACAGGGAAAGTTAGTAATAGTAATCGCAGTGATAGACACATTTTCCCAATGCAGGTGGGTTCTATAGAAGTGATTGATAGCTTCCGGTATCTAGGTAATCAGATTAGCATGGGAGAGGGGTGTTCCGAGGCCATAGTATCTAGAATAAGGATGGGCTGGAAGAAGTTTAGGAAGCTGCTTCCTCTGTTGACAGAGAAGGGTTTCTCCCTGCGTATGAAAGAACGGTTATATGATGCCTGTGTGAGATGCGCGATGCTGCATGGTAGTGAGACATGGGCAGTGGCTGCAGAGGATATGCGACGGCTGGAGAGAAATGAAGCAAGCATGCTCCGTTGGATGTGCAATGTTAATGTGCATGAATGACCAAGCATAGATGAGTTGAGAAAGAAACTGGGTATAAAAGGGATAAGTTGTGGTGTGCAGGAGAGAAAACTGGGATGGTGTGGACATGTGATGCACATGGAGGATGACCACTGGGTAAATAAGTGACAAGAAATCCCAGTGGGGGGTGGACGCAGTGGAGGAGGACCACGAAAAACATGGGCCGAGTTGGTGAGAGCAAACCTCAGATCACTGAAACTCACTGAGGAGATGACGAAGGACCGTGACAAGTGGTGAGATGCTGTGCTGAATGGGACCTGTCCCACCCTTGCAAGCAGGGAAAAGCGGACGTAAAATGATGATGATGATGATATATAAGTAAAGAAATAAATGTAACTGTTTGAAATTTTCTATGATGTGGATTAATTTTGAAAGCAGTGTTGAGATCTGACTCTATTGTACTGGTAACAACTGGATCTCCACACCATAGATACAGCAGAGTACACTCACTTTTGATTTTCTATTACTTCATTGTGGTGTCTGTTCTGTCATAGCAGGAGTTATAGTCAACAATATGTCCAGTGGCACTAATCCATAATTCCAATGGAAACGATGCCAATACCATCACTTCCATCATTGTCTTTATTTACATTCCAACTATAATCATCACCAGCAACATCACCATCATCATCAGCATCATCATCATCATCATCATTGACATCACCACTACCACCACCATAACCATCATCATCATCATCACCATCACCGTCGCCAACATCACCAAAACCATCATCATCATTAACATCACCACTACCACCACCATAACCACCATCATCATCATCATCATCATCATCATCACCAAAACCATCATCATCATCATCATCATTAACATCACCACTACCACCACCATAACCACCATCATCATCATCATCATCATCATCACCAAAACCATCATCATCATCATCATCATTAACATCACCACTACTACCACCATAACCATCATCATCATCATCACCATCACCGTTGCCAACAACATCATCATCATCATCATCATCACCAAAACCATCATCATCATCATCATCATTAACATCACCACTACCACCACCATAACCGCCATCATCATCATTGTTATTATTGTCCTTATTAACATAATATTCATTACCAACACCACCACTGTCACCACCACCACCACCACCAACACTACTACTATCACCAGTATCATCAGCACCACCACCAACACTACCACCAACACCAACACCACTATCACCACCACCAACACCACTATCACCACCAACACCACTACCACCACTATCACCACCATCACCACCACCAACAACAACAACAATACCACCAACACTACCACCACTATTACCACCACCACCACTACCATCATTATCACCACCCTCACCACCACTACCACCACTATCACCACCACCACCACTATCACCATCACCACCAACAACACCACCACCACCATCACCACCACATTCACCACCACCACCACTATCACCAACACCACCACTATCACCACTACCAACACCACAACCACCACTATCACAACCAATATCACCACCACCACTTTCACCACCACCGCCACTATCATCATCATCATATTCAACAACAACATCACTAACACCATCACCACCACCACCATCAGCCCCACCATCACTAACACCACCACCACCACTATCACCACCACTATCATCATCATCATCATCATATTCAACAACAACATCAATACCACCACAATCACCCCCACCACCACCATCCCCACCACCAACACAATCATCCCCACCACCACTAACACCATCACCACCACCACTAACACCATCACCACCACCACTAACACCATCACCACCACCACTAACACCATCACCACCACCACTAACACCATCACTAACATCATCACCACCACCACTAACACCACCACTAACACCATCACCACCAGCACTAACACCATCACCACCAGCACTAACACCATCACCACCAGCACTAACACCATCACCACCACCACTAACACTATCACCACCACCACTAACACCATCACCACCACCACTAACACCATCACCACCACCACCACTAACACCATCACCACCACCACTAACACCATCACTAACACCATCACCACCACCACTAACACCACCACTAACACCATCACCACCAGCACTAACACCATCACCACCACCACTAACACTATCACCACCACCACTAACACCATCACCACCACCACTAACACCATCACCACCACCACTAACACCATCACCACCACCACTAACACCATCACCACCACCACTAACACCATCACTAACACCATCACCACCACCACTAACACCACCACTAACACCATCACCACCAGCACTAACACCATCACCACCACCACTAACACTATCACCACCACCACTAACACCATCACCACCACCACCACTAACACTATCACCACCACCACTAACACCATCACTAACACCATCACCACCACCACTAACACCATCACTAACACCATCACCACCACCACTAACACCACCACTAACACCATCACCACCACCACTAACACCATCACCACCACTACTAACACCATCACCACCACCACTAACACCATCACCACCACCACTAACACCATCACCACCACCACTAACACCACCACTAACACCATCACCACCACCACTAACACCATCACCACCACCACTAACACCATCACCACCAGCACTAACACCATCACCACCACCACTAACACCATCACCACCAGCACTAACACCATCACCACCACCACTAACACTATCACCACCACCACTAACACCATCACCACCACCACTAACACCATCACCACCACCACTAACACCATCACCACCACCACTAACACCATCACCACCACTACTAACACCATCACCACCACCACTAACACCATCACCACCACCACTAACACCATCACCACCACCACTAACACCACCACTAACACCATCACCACCACCACTAACACCATCACCACCACCACTAACACCATCACCACCAGCACTAACACCATCACCACCACCACTAACACCATCACCACCACCACTAACACCATCACCACCAGCACTAACACCATCACCACCACCACTAACACCATCACCACCATCACTAACACCATCACCACCACCACTAACACCATCACCACCATCACTAACACCATCACCACCACCACTAACACCATCACCACCACCACTAACACCATCACCACCACCACTAACACCATCACCACCAGCACTAACACCATCACCACCACCACTAACACCATCACCACCATCACTAACACCATCACCACCACCACTAACACCATCACCACCATCACTAACACCATCACCACCAGCACTAACACCATCACCACCACCACTAACACCATCACCACCATCACTAACACCATCACCACCAGCACTAACACCATCACCACCACCACTAACACCATCACCACCACCACTAACACCATCACCCTTGTCATTATGTTACTTAACTTGCCCAACACTTTTTTATACAAACATATATATATATATAACTACATACCCACACACATATACACATATACAAACACATACTCACACATACACACATACACATGCAAACATAAAAACACATAAACATACATATACAAACACACACACATACTAATATATA
>OZ024742.1:313297444-313322444 GCA_964016885.1 Eledone cirrhosa
GAGTAGAAAAGAGGACAAAACCCTGATTCCGTCAGGGAAATGGCCATGTTCGATATGCAGAAAAGGAACTGGCATAAATTCTATAAAATGCACACAATGCAGATCCTGGGTACACAAGAGATGTAGCGGGATAGCAGGCAAACTAACAGGTAGGGAGAAATATGTATGCAGTAGATGTACAGGGAAATTAGACAGTAGAAGTCGCACTGATAGACACATTTTTCAAATGCAAGAGGGCGCTATAGAAGTGGTGGATAGCTTCCGGTACCTAGGAGATCAGATTAGCATGGGAGGAGGGTGTTCTGAGGCCATAGTATCTAGAATAAGGACAGGTTGGAAGAAGTTTAGGGAGCTGCTTCCTCTGTTGACGAAGAAGGGTTTCTCCCTGCATACGAAAGGCCGGTTGTATGATGCCTGTGTGCAGAGCGCGATGCTGCATGGTAGGGAGACATGGGCAGCAACTGCAGAGGATATGCGACGGCTGGAGAGAAATGAGGCAAGCATGCTCCGTTGGATGTGCAGTGTAAATGTGCGTGAACGACCCAGCATAAATGTGTTGAGAGAGAAACTGTGTCTGAGAGGGATAGAATGTAGTGTACGGGAGAGGAGACTGAGGTGGTATGGACATGTGATGCGCATGGAGGATGACCGATGGGTGAAGAAGTGCCAGGAATTGCCAGTTGAAGGAAGACGTGGTAGAGGTAGACCACGAAAAACTTGGGCGGAGGTGGTGAGAACAGACCTCAGATCATTGAAGCTCACGGTGGAGATGACGAGGGACCGTGACGAGGGACCGTGACGAGTGGAGAGATGCTGTGCTGAATAAGACCCGTCCCACCCTTGCAAGCAGGGAAAAGCGGACGTAAAATGATGATGATGATGATGATGATGTATATATATATGTATATATATATATATATATATATATATTTATATACATATATATATATATATTTATATATATATATTTATATATATATATACATATATATATATATATATATATATATATATATATATATAATTGGTGTTGGATGCTTAAAACGTCCGTATGCGGTAGGCCATATGATATATATACATATATAAGTACATATATATGTATATATACATATATATATATGTATATATATATATCTATAATATATGTATATGTATATATATATATATATATATATATATAAAGTACATATATATATTTGTGTATATATATATATATATATATATATATATATATATATATATATATATATATATATATATATATATACACACACACACACACACACTAGCTACTACACTTTCTTATCAATTATTTGTTATTTCATCTATTTATTTATTGAATGCTTTTGTTCTTCAAAGTTTATTTTCTTGCTTTGAATTTAAAACTAACATTTAGAGATTTCAAAGTGAAGTGAAAATTGAGACAATTTTTTAATTCTTCGTATAATCATAAAATCATATGCACATGTACATACACACACATATATGTATGTATTTGTGTATATATATATAATCATATGCACATGTACACACACATATATGTATGTATTTGTGTATATATATATAATCATATGCACATGTACATACACACACATATGTATGTATTTGTGTATATATATATAATCATATGCACATGTACACACACATATATGTATGTATTTGTGTATATATATATAATCATATGCACATGTACATACACACACATATATGTATGTATTTGTGTATATATATATAATCATATGCACATGTACACACACATATATGTATGTATTCATATATGTGTGTGTATATATATATATATTGTTATATTTGAGAATGGTCATGTTGCCAATATTGCCAATAGAAAAAACACATCCACCATATAATTTTCACTTTATCTTTATTGCGCATTATTCATCCGTCTGTCAAAATTCTTTCATCACACATCCTATGACCTCTTCAATGACTATATCTTTTGTGCCTCCTCTTTTTCCTGGTTTTAAACTTTTACTTTATTTTTGTTGTGCATTTTTCATAATTCATGTCTGCACATGTGTTTGCGCCTGCACCTTCGTTCAGTGAAGTCTTTCTTCGCTTTTTTCAAATATATTTTACTGTACCAAGGATTATTCCCATTTTCCACTATATATACATATCATCATCATCATCATCATTTTACGTCTGCTTTTCCCTGCTTGCAAGGATAGGATGGGCCCTATTCAGCACAGCATCTCTCCACTTGTCGCAGTCCTTCATCTTCTCCTCTGTGAACTTCGGCGATCTGAGGTCTGCTCTCACCACCTCCGCCCATGTTTTTCATGGCCTTCCTCTACTGCATCTTCCTTCTACTGGGATTTCTTGGCACTTCTTTACCCAGCAATCATCCTCGATGTGCATCACATGTCTATACCATCGCAGTCTTCTCTCCAGCACACTACAACTTATCCCTCTTATACACAGTTTCTCTCTCAACTCATCTATGCTTCAAAATCAGTTCTGTATGAGGAAGACATGGTTACCTGACCTGGCATTGCAAATAACAGGATAACTCGCCTAACCCATGCTAGCATGGAAAAATGGACGTTAAACGGTGATGATAGTGGTGATGATGATAAATGGAAACAACAAACCAAACAACATTGTACAATAAAGACATATATAAGCTTAACTCTTAATCTCACTGAAGATTCAAAGCATTATCAAACTGACATATGTTTCTGCCGGCTTAAAATCTCCACCCTTGGGCCAAAATATTATATTTCTAAAATTTAAAAATTTAAAAATTCTATAATTTTATAACTTAATCCACAGGTGTTGATTTAGAATCAGCATCATCAGAGTTTATTAATCAACCTGTAAAGGAGTTTAACTACTCCAGTTAATAATATTAATACTACTATTATATATATATATATAATTGAAAAAATGTGAAGAATAACATAGTTAACAGTACAAAAAAGGGGAATTTATTTACAGTCTAACAATTGTTTTTCTGATTGAGTTGTCTAAAAATTGCTGAACACTAGAAGCAGTAAATAAATTCCCCTTTTTTGTACTGTTGACCATGTTATTCTTCACATTTTTCAATTTTATTACTCCAAGATAACCTTACATAGGAATACAAGTTAAATCATAAACTCCCCATCTACATAAACCTCTTGTTGAGTCAAACAAAGCTGTACGCTAAAACTATCCATAATAAGAAGTATTCACCTCTAACTGGATTACCTATAATGATATTTTGTAATCACACATACATATATATATATATATGTATGTGTGTATGTGTATGTATGTATGTGTATATATGTGTTCATTTCCAATTCCAACCCACCCGTCCCCTCAATCTATCTTATTCTTCATTCTTTCTTCTGATGAAGGACTGGCGTCCGAAACGTTAAGACCCTCTTTCTGCTATATCAAGCATTAACCTAATATATACCTTCCATATACTGTACCGATTGTGTTGTTATTTCTGTTTTCCTTTTACATACTTATATATATATGTATATATATAAGCAGTAAACAGAACAAGAAACCAAACAACACTGTACAATAAAGACATATATAAGCTTAACGCTTGCTATAGTAGGAAAAGAGTCTCCACGTTTCAGACACCAGTCCTTCATCAGAAGATAGAATGAGAAATAAAAGATGAAATAGAAATATAGAGTGTAAGAAGAGAAAGAAATGAAATATACTTTTGAGGAAAAAAAACGTGTGTATTCAGATATGTAAATATATATGTATTAAACAACAACAGAAAGCCAGACTGGAAATGTGCTTTAAAATTTGAATTCCGTGAAATCACTATATATATTTCGATGGCCCAGCTCCATCTTCTAAACATGATGCAAGGCAGGACGATCTCATCAACAGAATTACATAACAGGGTTACATAGAGCCCAACCATATCATGGAAGATAGGGAAAGGATGATAGGAAATTGAAAATTCGATTCAGGGACTGCCTGTAAAAAAAACTGTTGTATATATATATATGTATATATATAAATATATATATATATATAATTATAAACAAATTAACTCGAAAAATCGAGTTTTAAGATGTGAGTGTATTAGAATTCTCAGGAAAATGTAAAAACTCGGTGTATGGAAGCTGTTAGAACAGCAAAATACCATCGAAGCGGCATTGGGTAAAATATTACCTGGAATATATCTTTTAAGTCAACTCACATCTAGCCGCTGATCTCTGTCCTTCAAGGTACTTTGCTGTTCTAACAGCTTCCATACGCCGAGTTTTTCCATTTTTCCTGAGAATATATAATTATATATTTATCATCATTATCACCATCCTCATCATCATCATTATCATCATCATTTTTTCTTCTATTTTTCCATGCTTGCTTGGGTTGGATAGATCTTCTCCAGCTCAGCTTTCTTTCACTTTTGTAATATCTTCTTTGGTCTTCTTCGTCAGCAGCTTCCTCCCACCAGGAAATCTTTGCACTTCTTAACTTAACAATCATCAACCATAAGCATCACATGACCATACCAGTACAATCTTCTCTCTATACAAACAATAATTATATTATATACATTATAGTGCATATAAGAGGTGTGCATCAGCACGTGTAAATATATGAACGTGCATCATATTTTCTGTATGTGTGTGATGTGTGTGTGTGTGTGTGTGTGTGTGGTTGTGTGTGTATGTGGTTGTGTGTGTGTATGTGGTTGTGTGTGATGTGTGTGTGTGGTTGTGTGTGTATGTGGTTGTGTGTGTGTGATGTGTGTGTGTGTGGTTGTGTATGTATGTGGTTGTGTGTGTATGTGGTTGTGTGTGATGTGTGTGTGTGGTTGTGTGTGTGTGATGTGTGTGTGTGTGTGTGTGTGGTTGTGTGTGTATGTATGTGGTTGTGTGTGTATGTGGTTGTGTGTGTGTGTGTGTGTTTTCTTTTTGATATGTTAAAATGGAAGTTAGCCAATATTATTAGAAGTTTCAAACAGAGATGCTATTCAGAAAAATTATGAAGGGATGGAGAGAGAGAAAGAGAGAGAGAAACAGAAAGAGAGAGTAAGAGAGACAGAATGTGAGGAAGAGAGAGAAAGAGATTTACAAGTTCCTATGATCCATTATTTATATATCTAAGCTGCAGTTATTGTTGTTTATAATAATTGTTTCTACTTTTGGCACAAGGCCAGCAATTACCCAGTGTATTACTGGTACTTTATTTTATCGACCCTGTAAGGATGAAAGGTAAAGTTAACCTCGGCGGGATTTGAACTCAGATCGTAAAGGGACGTAACTACGCTGGAAAGCATGCCTGACTCTCTACCAATACTGCCAATTCACCGCCCTTTGTTGTTTATAATAATGTTCACTGGGGAAGGGTGGTGGGGTGGTGGATTGGTAGAATTGGTAGAGCGTTTGACAAAATACTTTGCGTTATTTAGTTACCTCTTTCTGATCCACCATTGTCTCTGATCTACCACTGTCTCTGATCTATCACTGCCTCTGATCCACCACTGTCTCTGATCCACCACTGCCTTTGATCCACCACTGTCTCTGATCCACCACTGTCTCTGATCTACCACTGTCTCTGATCCACCACTGCCTCTGATCGGCCACTGTCTACCACTGATCTACCACTGCCTCTGATCCACCACTGCCTCTGATCCACCACTGTCTCTGATCCGCCACTGTCTCTGATCAAACACTGTCTCTGATCCACCATTGTCTTTGATCTACCTACCACTGCCTCTGATCTACCATTGTCTCTGATCAAACACTGCCTCTGATCCACCACTATTTCTGATCTACCACTGCCTCTGATCCGCCACTGTCTACCACTGATCTACCACTGCCTCTGATCCACCACTCTCTCTGATCCACCACTGCCTCTGATCCACCACTGCCTCTGATCCACCACTGCCTCTGATCTACCACTACCTCTGATCCACCACTGCCTCTGATTCACCACTGCCTCTGATCCACCACTGTCTCTGATCCACCACTGTCTCTGATCCACCACTTGTGTCTGATCCGCCACTACCTCTGATCTACCACTGCCTCTGATCCACCACTGTCTCTGATCTACCACTTGTCTCTGATCCACCACTGTCTCTGATCCACCACTTGTCTCTGATCCACCACTTGTCTCTGATCCACCACTTGTCCTGAACAGTTGCTCAAATGACCACCGGAGAGCTCCTTATACCAAAGGATGACATATTTTTGAGTTATGTTAATGATTTGAAATACAAGAATTGATTAAATGTTTGACTGTGTTTCACAGCTCAATTTTATGGATTCACCATCTTTCAGGCAAACTTTAAAGTTTATATTACATTTTCTGTCACATTCATGTGTTGTTATTGGTATTGTTGTTGTTGGTATTGTTGTTGTTGGTATTATTGTTGTTGGTATTGTTGTTGGGGCTATTGTTATTGGTGGTATTGTTGTTGTTGCTGGTATTGTTGTTGTTGGTATTGTTGTTATTGGTATTATTAATGATGTTTTTGTTGTTGTTGGTATTGTTAGATGATAGAAGCTGCCAATAACATTTCTTGAGGATGTTAACCTTCAAATCTAAACTGTCAAGACATAGCAAATCTTTGATTTTCTATTAAGTAAAGAAAGATACACAAGCCAAGATAATGTTGAGAAGTAACCAACACAAAACCATATTTTTGTTTTTAGGAGACAGAATATGGAGTTAGGAGGTGATACATTTCTCATGTATATTATGATGACCACACATTTCCCATATGTATTAGCAGTATATTTAATGTGAAATAGTTTTAACCAGAGTAAGAAACTCCGTACATTCAACTAGTAGATTCAATGAAGGAGGATCTTGTATGTGATCACTAGAAACATTTTTTTAGACCTTAGAATTTTTAGTTTTTATACCTTAATTAGACCTTATTTTTAGACCTTAAAATTTTTTAATACCTTATATAGACCTAAAGATATTATTAATTTTAATTCAAGATCTTTATTATTCATTAAAAAACAACATCAAATGACAAAATTAAAACTATTTACATATATATTGCGACATTATAAAATTTCACATTCTCAGGAGAAAAAACTGCATTGAAAAACTACACTCAACACTAGCTGATGTTGATGGCACTTAAACAAGAGACTATAGTCCTGGGAGATATTAATAAGTTTTCCATTCAGTAAATTCATTCTACATCGTTTTCCTGCACTCTAGAGCTCAGATACTTTTTTTATTTGGTACAGATCTTGGGCAAAATTCATATCAGTGAGACATTTAAATGTTTCTTCAATTGAATATTGTGAACTCTCTAATTTTTTTTATTAAATCCTTCAGTGGGAAATAGCATCACACTATATGTATCAAACTTGCTTCTATTGTTGGCGAATTAACAGTGTTCAGCTTTTTCCACAAAAATTCCTCCTTCATCGATTCCATTTATTAAGTCACAAATACAGGGTAAATTCTTGGCATAATATTCAGCTGCTTCGATCCAACTACCCCATCGAGTGACTGTTGGCTGAGGAGGGAATCCAATATCTTTGAAAAGGGCCTTTCTAGTGTGATGTTTTATTATTGAAGCTTTTATAGATGCCATGAGACTGCCCACATCTTCATAGAAAACTTTGACTCTCATGGTGCATGAAGGAAATCTGAAACACGTGTCACATGAAAACAATTGAGATAAAGCATCATTCTGATTTTACCTATGTTGACCATATACCTGGCAGCATCTGATAGTAGTAATAAGATGCTTTCTCGTGCAACACCTATCTCATACCAAATATCATGAATAACTTGAATCATTATTGTAAAATAAAAATACGGATTATGGAAAATATTTCTTACCTTTTCCAATAAAACAGTAAAGTGCTTTGTGAAATAAAACATCCAGCTTGGTTGCATAGAATAGCAGTAATGGGTTTCTGTCTTCCACACACATACATATACAAGTGTGTGTATGAACTACATGCGGTTCTCTGGTTATAACCAAATAGACAGAATCAGGGTGTACAAAGGAGTCGTGGCTAAATTCAAAACCCTTATGGAGAATGATATGATAAGATTTGCCCCCTATACAGGAGCAAATCATGGAATAGCATAGAAAGAACTAAGAAAAAGATAGGGAAAGCCAAAAATACCAGTGTGATGTTCATCAATGCTACCCCTAGAGGCAAACTAGTATATCGTTTTAGAAGATCTTTAGACAAAAATGAACATAAGGATTAAAGTAGAAGAAAACCGAGGAGCTACCATAACATTGTAAGGTGCATGTGTTTCTTTTTATTGGTCATATTGGCAACATGACTATCTCCAATTATAATAATATCGGTTTCAACACGATTTTCCATCAAGAATCTTGCAGAAAATATACATAAACGTATATGTGTGTGTTAGTATAAATATTACCATTACTTCTAGTCTTATTGTGTGTAGATTCTGCCCAATGCCAGCCAAAGTCCCCTGGGAAACTGAACTGGTGACAATATTAATGAGTGTGTGTTAAAGGGCGGTGGATTGGCAGTATCGGTAGAGGGTCATATGCCATGCTTTGCAGCATAGAGTTACGGCCCTTTATGATCTGAGTTCAAATCCCGTCGAGGTTAACTTTGCCTTTCATCCTTATGGGGTCAATAAAATAAAGTACCAGTCATGCACTGGGGTCGATTTAATCGACTTTCCCCTCCCCCAAAATTGCTGGCCTTGTGACTATATAAGAAACCATTATTCATGAGTGTGTGTGTGTGTGTGTATCAATTTAGTTCCACCCTATCACCACTGATTCTGGTTTTCACCAGTATCATTTCTTTCTCCCTTAATTCCTTAGGGAATTGTTTGACCAACTGCTTTTATTAATTGTTTTATTTGTTTGTTTGTTTTTTTTAATGTTTTCTTTCTCTCGTCCAGTAGTTCCCAAAGTAAGTTCTGCAAAACCCAAGGGTTCCTCAAAGGAGTGTCTGGGGTTCCATGAAAAAAGGTAGAGTAGTATATTTATATTACAACCATATAACAGTATTAGACTTCAGGGTTCTCCAAATGTTTCAGAACCAAAAAGGGTTCTGCATTTGAAAAGGTTTAGGAAACCCTGCTCTAAGGCTTCAGATATTTTCTTTGAAAGCAAAGTTTTGGCAATTATCAATATTTTGAATTAAATTTTTTATCTATATTTTATATTTAAAAATCTGTAGACTTTATTTTGACTTGATAATAAATTTTAGACTTTTCAAACCTAAAAAGTGTTTAATTTGCTATTTTTTTATCAAAATATTTTTTTTCTGCCATTTCTAGAACATTTTAAATTTTCATAGACTTTTTAGCAAAAAATTGCTGTAGTCATCATACAACCAACTAGAAATAGCAGTTACATGTTACACAAATAACACTCTACTGTCTTCAAAATGGAAGAACATATTGGATAATGTCTTAGGTTCAAAAAGTCTAAATACTGTATTTCCCGGCACCGAAGACGCTTCGCCCTCGAGGATGCACCCTAATTTTGAAAAACAATAATAAACAACCTTCGGCCTCCAGGACGCATGGTAGATTTTTAAGACTTATTTTAGGAAAAACGTAACGTCTTTGATGCTAGGAAATATGGTACTTATGTCTGAAAAAAATATATACAGAATGGTCATGCAGCAGTATCTTTGTTCAAAGGTCTGCTTGATTAGGTTTGATCAGGGCTAAACAATAATTACATCAGTCTTGGTTTAGTGTAAACTTGCCATAACATTAACAGTGTTCATCTAGGCTCAGTTAATATTTAGTATAAATGTGGAAGGTATGATGTAAACTTTCAGCTAGGTAAAAACATAGCCTAGCTTTGATTTTCAGTTAAAGTGACTTCACTCAATGCATATTATTAATACTCTTGGGAAAGTCATGGACACCAGAACTCTTGTTTTTTAATCTTCCTATAAAAGGAAGAAAATGGCTTTAGTGCCTAGTGAAAAGAAAGCAATATAGGTGACATTTGAACAGCAAGCTACTGAACAAGTTTATGAGTCATTGGTGGATTGGCAGTATCGGTAGAGAGTCGGACGCCATGCTTTGCAGCATTGAGTTACGCCCCTTTACGGTCTGAGTTCAAATCCCACCGAGGTTAACTTCCCCTTTCATCCTTACGGGGTTGATAAAATAAAGGACCAGTAATGCACTGAGATAATTGCTGGCCTTGTGTCAAAAGTAGAAACAATTATTTAAATAAGGTGTTTTTGAATAAAACTCTTTGCTTCATTGAGCACTGCCATTATATATAATTATATTTTTAAGAGTTAATAAGTCTCCTCATTATTTTGTCTCTTTTCTTTCTTTTAACTTTTTTATTTCATTGAACTTTTTCTATTGCTTCATCGAGTCACCACCATCATCATTATCATTGTTGTTTTAACGTCCACTTCCCCAGCTAGCAAGGGTTGGATGGGTTTACATAGACCAAGAATGTACTGAAACAGAGCCACTGATCTCCGAAGAAAACCAGGGATCAGTGTCTCGTTTATGTACGGTCTCACGTTCCATTGAGTGCTCGGAAGAAGCTGTCATGCCTTTGACACAACTGAGGGTCCTCCTAACCCTTTGATTGGCAAAATTTCTACAGCTGGATGCCCTTCCTGTCACCAACTACTTTACAGAGTGTACAGGGTGCATTTATCATGTAATAGTTTATTCTTCCTCAGTTTTATGTAATTTGAAATTTTAAATTGATAAAATAAAATTCGTTATCACAAAACAAAATCATAAGGATTAGGTGGGGAGAAATAAAATTAAGAAGAATTTAGACACTAAAAACAAAATTTCAAATCATTCAAACTTGAAATTCACTAAAAAGTGAAATTTTAATTTCAATCAATAAAGCAACTTAAATTTTTGTTTTATTAAATTTTGCTTTTATCTTCTGCAAGTTAATAAATCACTTGCTAACTTTATTGTACTGCTGCTTCTTACAATGGTTTCTAAGGTTTCCTCTAAAACTCTACCTGTTGGTATAAAATGGCAGTGAAGGACAATACCGTAGGTAGAGGTCTTACCAATTTCAATACTACTCAGTTGTTACTGGCACTCACCTGGCACTCACTTGCCACTCAGTACTCACTTGGCACTCACCTGGCACTCAACAGGCACTCACCTGACACTCACCTGCCACTTACCTGGCACTCACCTGCCACTCACCTGCCACTTACCTGGCATTCACCTGGCATTCACCTGCCACTCGGCACTCACTAGGCACTCACCTGGCACTCACCTGGCATTCACCTGGCACTCACCTGCCACTCACCTGCCACTCACCTGCCACTTACCTGGCATTCACCTGCCACTTACCTGGCACTCACCTGCCACTCACCTGCCACTTACCTGGCATTCACCTGGCATTCACCTGCCACTCGGCACTCACTCGGCACTCACTAGGCACTCACCTGGCACTCACCTGGCACTCACCTACCACTCACTTGATACTCACCTGCCACTTACCTGGTACTCGGCATTCACTAGGCACTCACCTGGCACACACCTGGCACTCACTTGATACTCACCTGGCACTCACTTGATACTCACCTGCCACTCACCTGGCACTCACCTGGCACTCACCTGGTACTCACCTGTCACCCAACTCACACCCGTGCTTCTATGAACTATTGATATCTGACAATGCACTGCCTACTCAGCAACTGTACGAGAGAAAACCTGTCTACTTGCATAAAATGTGACCTGACCCATCCCTGTGACCCCCTCTCCCCGCCACACACACACTAGTACTCTTTAGTGACCAACCTCACTATCATTGTACATCCCCACACCCCATTCATTGCCCCTACCATTTGTATATCCAGTGAGGTGGTTGGTGATAGGAAAGGCAGCTTACTGTAGAAACCATGCCAAAAAGGTTTGAGAGGACCTTTTGGTTACGTCAATGGTACAACAACCTCTCTAGTGTTAGAGATATACATGATAAATGTATAAAGTACACATGGTAAAGTGGTTGGTAATAGGAAGGGCATCTAGCCATAGAAAGCTTACCAAACAAAGGATCAGGAGGACCCTTCAGTTATGTCAAAGACATGACAATCTCTCCAGTGTTGGTGATCTACATGATAAATGCACCCAGTACATGCTGTAAAGTGGTTGTCAATTGGAAAGGCATCTAGCCATAGAAAGCTTGCCAAACAAAAGGTTTGTAAAATGGTTGGTGTTAGGAAGGGCATCCAACTATAGAAAGCTTACCAAACAAGGGGTTGGAAGAACTCTTCAATTTGTGTCAAAGATATAAAAACTTCTCTGCACTCGATAGAATGTATGACCATACGTAAGCAGAATGCAGACCCCTTTGTCTGTCTGGGAGGTGAGTTGCCCCACTTCAGTACTGACTTGGTCTTTGTAGACTCATCCAACCTTTGCTAGCAGGGAGAGTGAACATTAAGTGATGATGATGATGATGATATGTATAGATGGGGAATTGACAGAGTCATTATAACGTCAGGAAGAGTGTTTTGCAGTATTTGTTCCAAATCTCTGCTCTCTCTATTCAAATCCCACTGAGGTCAATATTGCCTTTCATCCATTCAAGGTTGATAACAAAAAGTACCAGTCTAGTACTGGAGTCATTTCTTCCTCTATATCTCTTTCTCACTCCCTATCCTTCTCTGGAAGAAATCTACTGTATTTAGACCTTGAGCTTCCAGGTTTTAAAAATCATCATCATCATCATCATCATCATGATTTTTAAAAATCATCATCATCATCATCATCATGATTTTTAAAAATGCCCTAAGTAACTCTGTATGTCAATATGGCACCCCTACAACTCCCTCAGGAGTTATGAGTCCATACCATACCATATATGTGATGGTGTTTGGAGTTTGTTATGTGTGCTGGCTTTTGTTTAATAGATGTTCTCTGTTTTGTTGGTGAAAGAGTATACAATTTTGGATTGTTTCAGACATGTAGTATACTTGTTTAGAGAATTTAATAAAAGGATGACAAAATTACTGAAACCTTACATTATTAATGAACTCTGATAGGTCCGCATTGAAGCTTTTCAGAGTCTTAGGTGGGTTTGATTTGAAGCCATATTGTGTTGGTGGTTTGGTTCTGGAAAAATTAAGCTTTCCAATGCATATCACTGATCAGACTTTATCAATACAATAGTTTCATACTGGTGTCCGGATATTTAATTACAATAATTAAATAGATATATCTTTAGTCATGTTCATATTCACAAAGGCTTCCTTCAACTACTGCAAATATTGTGTCCAGATGCCTGGACACCAGCTTCAAACTATAATACAATGGTACAGAAATAACAATGGGCATTATCAAAATTAAAATGTTCCACAAAGTGTAAATTGAGAATATTGGTGTTACACAAAAAAATAGTGTTCAAAACATCAAACACCACCTAAACATGCTCATTATGTTGAATACACATACATACATACATACATAATACATACATACATACATACATACATACATACATACATACATATGTATAAGTGTGAGCAGGTATATATACATATATGTATATATATATATGGGCTAGCATGGGTTAGACGGGTTGTCCTGTTGTGGGCAGTGTCTGGTCGGCTGACCATGCCTTGCTCATACAGGAACTGATTCTGGCTTGATTTCTACAGCTGGATGCCCTTCCTAACACCAACCTCATTTACAGTAAGTGCTGGGTGCTTTTATTCCATGGCACCTCCACGTCCACTTTACAGTGTGGGCTGGGTGCTTTTTTGCCATGGCACCTCCACGACCACTTTACAGGGGAAAGATAGGGACCCCAGTCCGTATCATCTCATTTCTACAGCTGAGTAAACTGGAGCAATGTGAAATAAAGTGTCTTGCTCAAGGAAACAACACATCACCCAGTCTGAGAATTGAACTCACAACCTTTCGATTGCAAGGCCAATGCTCTAATATATATATATATATATATATATATATTATTCAAAATATTAACAAATGAAAAATATTCTCATAATCAAAATATATACTTTATTATATATATTTCAAAGGTACTGTGTTGTTTTTTCAGTACGTCCTCATCAGACAAAATATAGGATTTGATATATGACATACCGCTACGGTCTTGATTATTCAATTCTAGTATTGGTAGTACCAATTTGACTGCCAATACTAGAATTGAATAATCAAGACCGTAGCGGTATGTCATATATCAAATCCTATATTTTGGCTGATGAGGACGTACTGAAAATACAACACAGTACCTTTGAAATATATATATATAGGTGTGTGTGTGTGTGTGTGTGCACGTGTGTGTTTGTGTGTGTAAACATGAATATCACTAAGGATATATCTATTTTTATCAGATGCCATCACACATATATAAATATGCCTATACCTACATACATACACACTCATTTATTTATTTATGCATTTCTCTCTCTCTCTCTCTCTCTCTCTCTCTCTCTCTCTCTCTCTCTCTCTCTCTCTCTCTCTCTCTCTCTCCTTATATACATTTATGCATATATGTATTTATGTGTATATATATATATATATATATATATATACACAGATATATATATATATATAAGTATATATATATATGTGTGTACATTTATATATGTGTATATTTATGTATGTATATATATATATATATATATATATATATATATATATATATAAATGTATGTATGTATATACATAATGAGTGTAGGTGTGTGCATGTGTGTGGGGAGGAAGAGAAAGTGGGAAAAAAGAGAGATTACGCCATTACTATCTGTACTGAGACCTATAAATAAAATCTATATCTGTCTATGTTTGTTTCATCACACATACACACACATACCAACACACATACATACTAACATATATCAACACACACACACACATACACACTAACATACATCAACACACACACACACATACACACTAACATATATCAACACACACACACACATACCAGCACACACACAGACCCACATATATGAACACACACACACACACAAACACACACCAACACATCAACAAACACACACCAACACCAACACACATACACCATCACACACACCCCAACACTCACACCCCAACACACACACCAACACACACACCAACACACATACCAACACACATACACCATCACACACACCCCAACACTCACACCCCAACATACACCAACACACACACCAACACACATACCAACACACATACATACGAACACATATCCCAACACACATACCAACACACACACCAACACACAAACCAACACACAGCCCCACACACACCCCAACACACACACACCAACACATCAACAAACACATACCGACACACACACCAACACACACCAGCACACATACACCAACACATACCAACACACACACCAACACACACACCAACACATACACACACCAACACATACCAACACACACCCCAACACACACGCCAACACACACACACACCAACACATACCGACACACACACCAACACACACACCAGCACACACACACCAACACATACCAACACACACACCAACACACACACCAGCACACACACACCAACACATACCAACACACACACCAACACACACACCAACACACACACCAACACATACACACACCAACACATACCAACACACACCCCAACACACACGCCGACACACACACACCAACACATACCAACACACACACCAACACACACACCAGCACACACACACCAACACATACCAACACACACACCAACACACACACCAACACACACACCAACACATACACACACCAACACATACCAACACACACCCCAACACACACGCCAACACACACACACCAACACATCAACAAACACACATCAACAAACACACACCAACACACACAAACCAACATATCAACAAACACATACCAACACACACCCCAACACACACACCAACACACACACCCCAACACACACACCAACACACACAAACCAACACACACACACAAGCCACCACATATATAGGTGCAATGACAAACAGACAGACACAGTTTTGCAATAGACTGGAATGATTGATGAAGACTTATTTGTTTGTTTAAATTGCAGCATCCATTTATCCATTAATGATCATATTTATTTGCATAATTACAAATATAGACATCCATATGTATGAGGAAAGTGTGTCTCTCAAAACTTATCTACATGTCTATATGTATATAGGTATTCATATGTGTGTATGTTTATATATATATATATGTATATATATATATATATATATATATATATATATATATATATATCCATGCTAGCATGGAAGATGGATGTTAAATCATGATGATGATGATGATATATATATATACATGTGTGTGTGCATGTTTATATGTATATATATATATGTGCGTGTGTGTGTGTGTGTCTAGGCTTGTTTGTGAGAGTTTGTGGTTGTGTATATGTATGTTTGTATATATATATATATCTATATATATATATATATATATATATATATATATATGTGTGTGTATATGTATATGTATATATATATATATATATATATATATATATATATGTATATATAAATAAATATATATATGTGTGTGTGTGTGTGTACCTGTATGTGTGTATGTAAGCCTGTTTGTGTACATCTTTGTGTGCGTATATATATGTATATAGGCACATCTGTGTACATTTTCGTGATTAAAATGTATGTGTGTGTATATATATATATATATAAATATGTATAGAAGTAGTTCCACAACAGTTAGTTCACCATGTTGAGAACAATTGTTTCACCTTATTCGGTCTAAATATGTATATATATATAATATATATATATATAATATAGATATATGTGTGTGTGTGTGTGTGTATACATATATATATATATTATATATATATATATATATATGTGTGTGTGTGCATGTGTGTATATATATATATAGTCCTGAATAAAACAATTGCCACAATAATATCAGCTTACACACCCCAATCGGGGTTGCCAGACGAACTTAAGGATAGGTTTTACGAGTCCCTAATGCACACTACTGCCCTAACAAACGACAATGACTTCCTAATCATTGCAGGAGATTTTAACAGACACGTAGGTAAACACCGTGACAGCTTCTATAGAGTCCATGGAGGCTGCGGGTTTGGCACAAGAAATGAAGAAGGCTTCAAGCTTTTAGAATTCTGCGACGCTAATGACATGTCGATATGTGACACAAACTTCAAAAAACCCGACAACCATCTGATCACCTATAGATCAGGGGAGCATTCTAGTCAGATAGATTTTATCCTCATCAGAGGACGTGACAAGTGGACGGTCGTGAACACAAAAGCCTTCCCTAGTGAGGAATGTACCTCCCAACATAACTTAGTTGTCAGAGACCTCACTATCAGAATTAGACGAACTTGGAAACAGAAGGCAATCTGGAGAAGAAAGATCTAGAAGCTGAAAGACCCCTCAGCCAGTAACAGATTTAAAGATATTTTACTCGACGCCTACGACAGTAAAGAAGAACAGATAGAGACATTCAATGTAGAAGAGCACTGGGAGTTCATAAAAAATAACTTACTAAAGGCGACGGATGAGATCTGTGGTTGGAGCAAGACCACAGGCAGGAGGAGAGTGACTTGGTGGTGGAACAGTAAGGTAGATGAGGCAGTTAAGGCTAAGAGACAGGCATGGAAAGAATGGAAGAACGGGGGAAGCAGGGTACATTACATAGAGACCAGGAGGGAAGCTAGATGACAAGTATACTTAGCTAGAAGAGAAGCGGAGGATAGAAAATCCATGCATGTTTTGCAACGTGAGGACCAGAAACAGGAGGTGCTCAAGATTGCGCAGCAGTGTGTCAGAGAGAATTGTGATGACATTGGAGACAAGTGTATCTGGAAGGATAAAGGTGAGTTTGCCCTCACAAGTGCTGAGAAGAAAGATGCATGGAAGAGCCATTATGAAAGATTACTAAATGAGGAGAATGCATGGGAAGAAGAGACCCTATTCCAAGTAGACCCTATAGAGGGGCCAGCAGTACAAGTCAGCAGCATCATGGTAAGTAAGGCAATCAAAGATATGAAGACGGGGAAGGCAACCAGTCCATCGGGTATAGCTGCCGAGATGTTGAAGGCATCTGGGTCGGTAGGTCACACCATAACAATACGTATCGTTAACCAGGTAATACTAGAAGGTGTCATACCAAAGGATTGGTGCAGCAGCATCATTGTCAACTGCTACAAGGGTAAAGGTGATGCACTAGATAGAGGAAACTATAGAGGTATAAAGCTGATGGACCAGGTCATGAAAGTAACAGAAAGAGTAGATGATTAGGGACTGGGTGAAACTAGATGAAACTAGAGTAAGAACGGGATGGAAGAAATTCAGGGAGCTACTACCACTGCTAGCTGCAAAAGGGGTCTTGAACAATTTCCTATTAGACACTCTATTACCCTAAGTATTGAGTACTCTGGTGCATCGTGGTCCAGCTGGTTCCTGACCACACTTCCTTTGTTATATGTATATATATATATATATATGTAGGCTTGTTTGTGAGAATGTTTATGGTTGCTTATATGTATGTAAGTGTTTGTTAGTGTGAACGTTCATATCTCTATGGTTTTTGTATGTTTATGTATATGTGTGTGTGTGTATCTGTATGTGTGTGTGTGTGTGTGTGTGTGTGCCTGTGTGTCTCTGAAGTATGTATATGTGTAAGCATCTATTGTATATGTGTAACCATTGCCACTAAGGGCATCACTATCATCCCCATCACCACCACCACCACCACAACCACCACCATCACCACCACCACTACTACCACCACCACTATCACCACCACTACTATCACCACCACTATCACCACCACTACTACCAGCACCACTACTACCACCACCACTATCATCCCCATCACCACCACCACCACCACAACCACCACCATCACCACCACCACTACTACCACCACCACTATCACCACCACTACTACCACCACCACCACCACAACCACCACCATCACCACCACCACCACCATCATCATCATCACCACCACAACCATCATCATCACCACCACCACCACTACCACCACCACTACTACCACCACCACTATCACCACCACTATCACCACCACTATCACCACCACCACTACCACCACCACTATCACCACCACTATCACCACCACTATCACCACCACTATCACCACCACTACTACCTCCACCACTACTACCACCACCACTATCACCACCACTACTACCACCACCACTACTACCACCACGACTATCACCACCACTACTACCACCACCACTACTACCACCACCACCACCACTACCACCACCACTACTACCACCACCACTACTATCACCACCACCACTACCACCACCACTATCACCACCACTATCACCACCACTACTACCACCACACTACTACCACCACTACCACCACCACTACCACCACCACTATCACCACCTCTACCACCACCACTACTACTACCACCACCACCACCACTATCACCACCACTACTACCACCACCACCACTACCACTACCACTACTACCACCACCACTACTATCACCACCACCACTACCACCACCACTACCACCACCACTATCACCACCACTATCACCACCACTACTACCACCACTACCACCACCACTACCACCACCACTATCATCACCACTACTACCACCACCACTACTACCACCACCACTACTACCACCACCACTACTACCACCACCACCACTATCACCACCACCACTACCATCACCACTACTACCACCACCACCACTACCTCCACCACTACCACCACCACTATCACCACCACTATCACCACCACCACTACTACCACCACCACTACTACCACCACCACTACTACCACCACCACCACTATCACCACCACCACTACCACCACCACTACTACCACCCCCACCACTACCACCACCACCACTATCACCACCACCACCACCATCACCACTACTACGACCACCACCACTACCACCACCACCACTATCACCACCACCACTACCACCACCACTACTACCACCCCCACCACTACCACCACCACCACTATCACCACTACTACGACCACCACCACTACCACCACCACTACCACCACCACTATCACCACCACTATCACCACCACCACTACTACCACCACCACTACTACCACCACCACTACTACCACCACCACCACTATCACCACCACCACTACCACCACCACTATCACCACCACTATCACCACCACCACTACTACCACCACCACTACTACCACCACCACTACTACCACCACCACCACTATCACCACCACCACTACCAACACCACTACTACCACCCCCACCACTACCACCACCACCACTATCACCACCACCATCACCACTACTACGACCACCACCACTACCACCACCACCACTATCACCACCACCACTACCACCACCAATACTACCACCCCCACCACTACCACCACCACCACTATCACCACCACCACTACCACCACCACTACTACCACCCCCACCACTACCACCACCACCACCATCACCACTACTACGACCACCACCACTACCACCACCACCACTACCACCACCACTACTACCACCACCACCACTATCACCACCACCACTACCATCACCACTACTACCACCACCACCACTACCTCCACCACTACCACCACCACTACCACCACCACTACTACCACCACCACTACTACCACCACCACCACTATCACCACCACCACTACCATCACCACTACTACCACCACCACCACTACCTCCACCACCACTACCACCACCACTACCACCACTACCACTATCACCACCACCACTACTACCACCACCACCACTACGACCACCACTACTACCACCACCACCACTACGACCACCACTACTACCACCACCACTACTACCACCACCACCACTACCACCACCACCAATATCACCACCACTACCACCACCACTACTACCACCACCACTACCACCACCACCACCACTATCACCACCACCACTACCATCACCACTACTACCACCACCACCACTACCTCCACCACTACCACCACCACTACCACCACCACCACTACCACCACCACTACCACCACTACCACTATCACCACCACCACTACTACCACCACCACCACTACGACCACCACTACTACCACCACCACCACTACGACCACCACTACTACCACCACCACTACTACCACCACCACCACTACCACCACCACCAATATCACCACCACTACCACCACCACTACTACCACCACCACTATCACCACCACTATCACCACCACCACTACCACCACCACTATCACCACCACTATCACCACCACTACTACCACCACCACTACCACCACCACTATCACCACTACTACCACCACCACTACCACCACTACCACCACCAATATCACCACCACTACCACCACCACTATCACCACCACTATCACCACCACCACTACCACCACCACTATCACCACCACTATCACCACCACTACTACCACCACCACTACCACCACTACCACCACCACTATCACCACTACTACCACCACCACTACCACCACTACCACCACCAATATCACCACCACTACCACCACCACTATCACCACCACTACTACCACCACCACTACCACCACCACTATCACTACAACCTCAACATCTCTTCAGCATCATTGTCATCATCATCATAAGCAGTAACAGTATTACTTGTATAGCCACTGTTATCACTATCTCTCATCATCATCACCATCATCATCATCATCATCATCATCATCATCATCATCATCATCATCATCATCATCATCATCATCACCACCATCATCATCATCATCATCATCATCATCATCATCATCATCATCATCATCATCACCATCACCATCATCATCATCATGTCATGAACCTCAATAGGATGACCCACAATTATTGTTATTAACCTTATCATCATCACCATCACCCCCGGCACCCTCATTACCATCATACCCAACATTACCTTCATCACCATCATCCTCATCATCAACATCATCACCATCAGCATCCTCATCATCATAAGCAGCATCACCATCATCATCATCATTACCACCACCATCATCATCACCGTCATCACCACCATCATCATCACCACCATCAACACCATCATCACCACCATCATCATCACCACCATCATCACCATCATCACCATCATCATCACCACCATTATCACCATCATCACCACAATCATCACCATCATCACCACCATCATCACCACCATCATCACCATAATCACCACCATTATCACCATCATCACCACCATCAACACCATCATCACCATAATCACCACCATCATCACCATCATCACCACCATCATCACCATCATCACCATCATCACTATCATCACCACCATCATCACCATCACCATCAGCATCACATTAGTGTTATCTATCTCATTACTTATTGTCAATATGATTCTATTGTTTCAGTTTTTGTTGTCCAAATGTCAAAGTAAGTAGAGAAGTCTGTAAATATTGTCATTTAAACATTCCTAGTGTCGATAATTTTGGAGTTCTTGAAGCACTTAGATTTACTCCAAAGATAATATTAAATGTCTTTATTGTACAAAGACACACACATACAAAGAGATACTGATATACATGTATGTATAACCCAAGCTAGCATGGAAAATGGACATTAAATGACGATGAAGATGTTGATGTATACACAAATACATTCCCATATATATGTGATGTTTCCTTGAGCAAGACACTTTATTTCACATTGCTCCAGTTTACTCAGCTGTAGAAATGAGATGATTGGACTGGGGTCCCTATCATTCCACTGTAAAGTGATCGTGAAGATGCCACGGCAAAAAAGCACCCAGCCCACACTGTAAAGTGGACGTGTAGGTGCCACGGCAAAAAAGCACCCAGCACTCACTGTAAATGAGGTTGGTATTAGGAAGGGCATCCAGCTGTAGAAATCAAGCCAGAATCAGTTCCCGTCCCACCCTTGCAAGCAGGGAAAAGCGGACGTAAAATGATGATGATGATGATGATGATGATGATATGTATAGGGAGCAGAGGTGTAACTAGGGTATGGCAAGCTTGGAATGTGCCATGGGCGCCACATGAAGGTGGCACCACTTGGACTAGGAGCACATTCTATTAAAGTCAAATAAGCTGTGTTGGAGAGTGAACAAAGAAACTCCTTCAGATGTATAATCTGTCTTTGATTATCATAGGTGAGAACACTATGGTGGCTGAATCAGTAAAGCCTTGTTTCAGGGGGTACCAGGGGACAAGTCCCCCCCCCCCCACACACACACACACACTTTTTCAGGAACAGTGGACAAACCATCTTTTGTCCCCCCTACTTTTTCCCTATTAAAATACAAAAAAAAACCTACTAACAAGTCATACATATGTATAATACATATTTTTACATGTTTATTTGTGTGCATATATTTATATGAATATATATAGACCCTAAGTTGCAATCGGTATTGAATTTCATTCGTTAGATATTTGCATCCATTTGCTAAAAATTAAAAATGTTGTTTATTTGATATAATAAATTCTTTTTAAGCTTATTTTTTCATTTGAATATATAAAATTTAATTAGCATAAAATTTTGCTTATGTGATTGGGTCCGGGAAAGGTACCATAAGCAATACTAACATGCTCCTTTAAGAATCAACAAATGTTGGTTTGTCCCCCTCACATTTTTAAGACAAACAAGACCCCTGCATTAAAGCATTTATATAGAGTGGCTACTGAAAGACTGAATGATATAAAACAAAAATAACTTTTACAAACACATGGTTTTTTATCTTTTTATTATTCTATTTGGAAATATAAGTAATGGATTTTTTTCAGTATTATGTTTGAAAAACAAGGGATGCTCTATAACCTGCAAAAAAAGAAAGAAAATAAAAAAGATTGAAAACGAACAAGTTTTTCATTGGCCATCCTGTATAAATTATTAGGCCCATAGGTAAATGTATAGTGCTGGACTCGGGCGAAATGTCACTGCTTGTCATAGACACTATTTTTCCTAGTTATGCCTCTGACAGGGAGAGAATGATAGAGAAATTAAATATAGTTTTATAAAAATAAACATATACACATATTTGCATGCATATACACAAAACATACCCAGTATATGCTGTAAAGTAGTTGGTGATAGGAAGAGCATCCAGCTGTAGAAAACTTGTCAAATAAAGGGTTGGGAGGACCCTCCAGTTGAGTCAAGGACATGACAACCTCCTTAGTGTAGGTGATCTACATGACAAAAGCACCTGGTACAACACTGTAAAGCGGTTGGGGTTAAGAAGGACATTCAGCCATAGAAAGCTTGCCAAGCAAAAGATTGGGAGGATCCTCAAGTTGTGTCAAAGTCATGACAACCTCTCTAGTGTCAGTGCCATGATAAAATACACTTCATAGAATGTGGAACCGTATGTAAGCGAGATGTAAATCCCTCAGCCTGTCTTAGAGGTTCTAGAAAGAAAACTCTGATGTAAAATCTGTATCTCAATGGCATCCAATGATGTTGGCCTGTTCTTCTTTTTGGAAACCTGTTCAGAGAGTTTGATTGATCCAGTGCAAGGCCTTTCTTCACTTAAAAAAGCTTCAAGCTCAGGCATCACTTGATCTAAACAACTTCTACGTACGTTGAGTGAACATGGCCTTTTCTTTTTTCGTTTGCCGCAGCATATACAGAAAAGAATCTAAGTCATTGGCAAGGCTAAATGGTCATGTCCGTGCCACCCATATATAAGAAAAAGGTCAAGGGATAGCCATTGTGTATGCATATTATGGCAGGTCGCCCTCAAGTGCTACTGGTAACATGTAACCCAGTCAACTTGTCTCATGGTTGGGTCGTCAGCGACTAAACTAAACCAGAAACCTCCTTGGTGAGGAGGGTGATATTTGGACACCCTATGGGATGAAATACAAGACCCAGCAAAAGGCGAAAGAAATCAGTAGAGTCAGCGGCCATCCAAATAGTAGTCTTTTTTGTTGTTTTTTTTCACCTGGGAGAGAAAGGTCCCAGTTGTTATCACAACACCTTTCTAGGAGAGGGAAACTCTGAAAAAAAACCTGCGGTTTCAGAAGCATCTGATGATGTTGACCAGTTCTCCTTTTCGGGTAGTGTTTTCGATGCTCAGAGAGTGGGATTGGTTG
>OZ024742.1:313324944-313326323 GCA_964016885.1 Eledone cirrhosa
ATGCACATATATATATATATATATACATATATATATACATATGCATACAGGTACACATACATATATGCACGTATCAGTTTAGCGGCGCTTATTATAACGTCGCTTTGTTCGTTTGTAAACAAACTGAACAGCCTGAATTTATGCCATACGGTGTTAAGGCAACCACGTCACCTTTTTGTTCAACACTAACACAGGAACGATGTACTAGTTTCAAGCTTGTTAGCTATCATCAGCACCGTTTACCCATCTGCCAGATAGTTGAACGTTCGAAAGTATGTACTTTCCTTATGAAAATTAACGGCTGAGCAGCCTAATTTGCATATTGAGTGAGTTAAATCGGTCAGGCATACCGAAAACGATAAATTGAAACAAAATGAAAACGAAATTTCATTTCTCACTCTTAGTATGGCACTTACTTAAATGTAATTATGCATGTATACGTACATACATATATGTATACAGACGTACAGTAGCATGCACATATATATATATATATATACATATATATATACATATGCATACAGGTACACATACATATATGCACGTATCAGTTTAGCGGCGCTTATTATAACGTCGCTTTGTTCGTTTGTAAACAAACTGAACAGCCTGAATTTATGCCATACGGTGTTAAGGCAACCACGTCACCTTTTTGTTCAACACTAACACAGGAACGATGTACTAGTTTCAAGCTTGTTAGCTATCATCAGCACCGTTTACCCATCTGCCAGATAGTTGAACGTTCGAAAGTATGTACTTTCCTTATGAAAATTAACGGCTGAGCAGCCTAATTTGCATATTGAGTGAGTTAAATCGGTCAGGCATACCGAAAACGATAAATTGAAACAAAATGAAAACGAAATTTCATTTCTCACTCTTAGTATGGCACTTACTTAAATGTAATTATGCATGTATACGTACATACATATATGTATACAGACGTACAGTAGCATGCACATATATATATATATATATACATATATATATACATATGCATACAGGTACACATACATATATGCACGTATCAGTTTAGCGGCGCTTATTATAACGTCGCTTTGTTCGTTTGTAAACAAACTGAACAGCCTGAATTTATGCCATACGGTGTTAAGGCAACCACGTCACCTTTTTGTTCAACACTAACACAGGAACGATGTACTAGTTTCAAGCTTGTTAGCTATCATCAGCACCGTTTACCCATCTGCCAGATAGTTGAACGTTCGAAAGTATGTACTTTCCTTATGAAAATTAACGGCTGAGCAGCCTAATTTGCATATTGAGTGAGTTAAATCGGTCAGGCATACCGAAAACGATAAATTGAAACAAAATGAAAACGAAATTTCATTTCTCACTCTTAGTATGGCACTTACTTAAATGTAATTATG
>OZ024742.1:313326523-313329023 GCA_964016885.1 Eledone cirrhosa
TTTTTTCTTCTTCTTCAAATCACATTATCTTCTCTTTCTTTTTCTTATTTCTTTCACTCATAACTATCCCATCTCTCTCTCCTCTCTTTCTCCCCCCTCTTTCTTGTACTAATCCTCCTCTCTCTCTCTCTCTCTTATACTAACCTCTCTCTCTTTCTCTTTACTTCTCTCTTATGAATAAACAGAAAGTTCTTTCAATATGATACCATGTATGATTTTGGTGTATTTAACTCGGTTGACTTTGCATGTAGAATCTAAAAGTAGTGAATTCTAGTTGAAGTGGGTATACCTGGCCCGAACAGTCGACCATGTAGGTCAGAACAGCCTAGCCAGCTTGGATGTGAGTGAATTTCTTATATTTATAAGGGCTCAGTCTCCAGAAAACATTAAACAGATAGCCTTTCCTTTTAATCAAAAGCAGCAATTCAGATTTCAACATGTGAGCTAAAACAAGGAATTGGTACCTAAGTTAGCCTGATAAGGTTAAAGGTCAGTGTGTGTTCATATGTGAATATTTGAAGAATCTCATTGAAGTTTTCCTTCATTCGTATAGATACTTCAGGACAACAAGAAGCTTTTCATTGATCCTATATTCCTACAGAATCTTCCACAAGTTCTGTTGGATAACATCTATGTGCTTGGCTGGTCTCACTTGGGGATCTAGTCGGATCAATTGGAGATGGTTGCTTCTGACAGGACCTGCTGGAAGGCGTGCTGCAGGACTTTACCACCACAACCCTCACAGGAATAAGTGGCAAAGAAGAAGGAGGAGGAGGAGGATAAACTAGTTGACCCCCCCCCCGCCTCCTCATCTAACATTGTTTTCACAAAACGCACTTCCACTACTGATTATCTCACCATGGTAACAGACATTTTGAACTATTTCTAGGGAACTTTCTAGGCATTTTAGGGGGTGTTCTTACTGTTAACTATTTATGTACATTTATCATGTATGAAATTCTCTGTCAACCTATCCAATATCCCAGTCCTTCTCTATACCCATTGATTGTACTGGGTACACATAATAGAGTACTTCTCTCTCTATATATATATGTGTGTGTGTATATGGTGTGTATGAAGGCACATGGCTTAGTGGTAAGGGTGTTGGATTTATGATAGTAATGTCGTAGGTTCGATTTCTGGGCTAGGTTGCGTGTTGTTTTCTTGAGCAAAACACTTCATTTCACATTGCTCCAGCATATTCAACTGAAAATGAGTACCAGCAATAGCTGGGAGTTTAACTCTGCGATGGACTGGTGTCCTGTCCATGGGGGAGTCTTGTACTCTCAGTCGCTTCACACCAAGAAACCAGGTTAAGCGCCGGCCTAACAAGTCTTCTGGCTTAAGACTTTAGACTATATTAGACTAGACTTTTATGTATGAAATGTTTCTCTGTCAACCTATTCAATATTGCAATCCTTCTGTGTACCATTGATTGCACAAGGTACACATTGTACAATGCTCTCTCTCTCTATATATATATATATATCGAAGGAAGTGTGGTAAGGAACCAGAAGGACCATAATGCACCAGAGTACTCAATACTTAGGGTAGTAGAGTGGGTAATAGGAAAATGTTTAACCCCGACGGCAGAGCTCAAGCCGTTTTGGACTCAGAGTCCAGAAATAGCCGTCGAAACGGCTTGAGCTCTGCCATCGGGGTTAAACATTTTCATATATATATATATATATATATATATATATATATATATATATATATATTAGTGAAAAAGAACAAAGGAACTATTATGACATTATAACAAGTTTATTGCCGACAATCACATGTTATATGCCTTGATAAGTCCCACCATGGGGTCGGACGAAACGGTTGTCGGCAATAAACTTGTTATAATGTCATAATAGTTCCTTTGTTCTTTTTCACTAATATTTCTGCTCTGCGTATACGTATAGAGCTTAACTAGCTACCGTCACATATTTGGTAAGTCAGACGTGATCATCACGATTCACATACGACCTACCATACATCTTACTTATATATATATATAGAAGTTGTTACACAACAGTTAGTTCACCATACCGGGCGGCACCCTACTATAACATGGCGTTAGCTAACAGTGGCTTCTCGCAACCTATCACTTACTCTCCCACTATCAAAAACAGCAACAAGAAAAGAAAGTGTAGCAATAGACCAAGTATCTGGTTCTCTCCTCCCTTCTCACTCAACGTTAAAACCAATGTAGGCAAAAAATTTCTAGCCCTCTTAGATAGACACTTTCCCATAAGTTATAAATACCACTCCATCGTTAACTGACACAAAGTAAAACTAGGATACTCCTGCGCTAAGAACATGAAGGCCCACATCACCAGCAGCCCTAGGAGCAACACCCACCAGGGTGCTCTTGTCGTAAGCCCGAAGCTTGTCCCCTTCAACAGCAATGCAACACACCTGCTGTAATTTATGAAGCTGTGGTCACTTCCAACCGACCAAATCAACCACAGGAGGTCAAATCCTATGTGGGTATGGTGGAGGGCCGATTTAA
>OZ024742.1:313336523-313354023 GCA_964016885.1 Eledone cirrhosa
GCGACTTGAAAACTCTGGTACAAACACTACACTTGTGACAATTATTGACACATAGTGCTGGGCCCATGGTACCATGTGACGACAAGTGCAGAGAGATCTCCAGATATAAAGCAATGCCTGTGCCGTGAAGCTTTTATAGTGAGCAAAGGCACTGCACAAAGCCAGTCCCACTCTCTTAACCAAGATGATATTTACATACATACATACATACATGAGTGTGTGTATATATACCCATTTCCCCCCTTCCTTTCTCTCTTTTATTAGCTTCCTTCTTTCTAGTTATCTGCTCGTTTGCTCTCACATTCAGTTTCCCACCTCTATCTCTAGCTCTCCATTTATATATATTTATTTGGTTCTTTCTCTCTATGTATATATATTTATTTATATATATATATATATGGTAAATTTCTTTAAGTAGTTTGGAAGCCTCGACAATGCAGATGGGTAAATCTCCGGGTAACAAGATCCGGTGGTGGAGAGAGAGAGATGTAAGTGGGTGTACGTTGAGATGTGTGGCGTGTATAAGACCTTGAGTTACCTTGGGAGAGATTTAATATATATATATATAATATATGTTTGTATATATGTATATATATATATATATATATGTGAATATAGACATAGAATATTCGAAAATATTCTGTATGTTTATAATAAACATTTTGAAGACCTAATCGCTATAGAATAGAATACGTCACGTATTACAATTAGATTCTCGATAAAAGCAAGGGAAGTAATCTACGCGTTTCATTCTTGTTAGAAATCTTCAGGACTACATATCCAGTGCTTTTATCGAGAATGACACAGCTAGAGACTTATAGAATACTTAGCTGTGTACAGGAACTGGTTTGAAAGAGCGGTTGCCGGTCCGGCAGAAATTAGAAATTGGAATCAATGCTCTGAAATAGCGATATATATGTGAATATAGACATAGAATATTCGAAAATATTCTGTATGTTTATAATAAACATTTTGAAGACCTAATCGCTATAGAATAGAATACGTCACGTATTACAATTAGATTCTCGATAAAAGCAAGGGAAGTAATCTACGCGTTTCATTCTTGTTAGAAATCTTCAGGACTACATATCCAGTGCTTTTATCGAGAATGACACAGCTAGAGACTTATAGAATACTTAGCTGTGT
The DNA here is from genome assembly GCA_964016885.1 of Eledone cirrhosa. Taxonomy (NCBI): domain Eukaryota; kingdom Metazoa; phylum Mollusca; class Cephalopoda; order Octopoda; family Eledonidae; genus Eledone; species Eledone cirrhosa. The sequence goes on from OZ024742.1 coordinate 313,337,670, forward strand.
ACAGGAACTGGTTTGAAAGAGCGGTTGCCGGTCCGGCAGAAATTAGAAATTGGAATCAATGCTCTGAAATAGCGATATATATGTGAATATAGACATAGAATATTCGAAAATATTCTGTATGTTTATAATAAACATTTTGAAGACCTAATCGCTATAGAATAGAATACGTCACGCTAATTTCTAATTTCTGCCGGACCGGCAACCGCTCTTTCAAACCAGTTCCTGTACACAGCTAAGTATTCTATAAGTCTCTAGCTGTGTCATTCTCGATAAAAGCACTGGATATGTAGTCCTGAAGATTTCTAACAAGAATGAAACGCGTAGATTACTTCCCTTGCTTTTATCGAGAATCTAATTGTAATACGTGACGTATTCTATTCTATAGCGATTAGGTCTTCAAAATGTTTATTATAAACATACAGAATATTTTCGAATATTCTATGTCTATATTCACATATATATCGCTATTTCAGAGCATTGATTCCAATATATATATATGTTTGCATATATATATATGTATGTAAAAGGTAAACAGAAATAATATATATATAATATATATGTTTGTATATATATGCATATATTTATATATATATACATATATATATAGAAAAGATAACAAGGACGATTGGTTACTCCTTCATTACATTTATTGGTAGGTGACGCTCGTTTCACCACTGATCAGCTCAAGATTTGATCTGTATCGATCTTACCCAACTCTGTAATCTGCAGCTCGACGGACCCCTCAATGGAATTGCAAGTTACACTCCTTAGATATACATGAGCTGATAAACTCCGACATCACACACTTACACCTCTCCAAGACAATGTCACTGGACCGAGACCTTTGGCGGTACTCAGTAACAGAGAAGACCCGCCTTACCTAAATATATAGTAAAACCTACTCCAGCCAGTAGGCATCTCTAACAAAATACACCCCGTCCCACCACCACCCCCACCCCATCCACACCACCCCGTTCTATGTAAAGTTATGTTGGTGCCGCGCCATCGAGGCCGAAACAAATGAGATCGTGTAGGTGTCACGACAAAAAAACACACAGTCCACGCTGTAATGTGGCCGTGTAGGCAACACGGTAAAAACCTCCCAGACCCACACTGTAAATGTGGTTGGTGTTAGGAAGGGCATCCAACTGTAGAAAACCCGCCAGACAGTCCTATGCGAGCAAGACAATCACTCTTGCCTCAAGTGGGACTACCCCCGTCCAAACCCATGCAAGCGTGGAACACGGACGTTAAACGTTGATGATGATGATGATATATATAATTGTTTGTATATGTATATATATATCATCATCATCATATTACGTCCGCTCTTCCCTGCTTGCAAGGGTGAGACGTCATATATATATATACAGGGTGTGGACGATATTTGTTCGCAAGATTACTGTCTACATATATATATATATGATATGTATATATATATATATATATATATATATATATATATATATATATATATATATATTCATTAGTTAAGCAAAACAAGACCACATGAACCCAGCCACCTAGCTGCTTTCTACTGCATATTGCACATTGAGCACATGCCTTTACGCTTTGGCTTCTAACTAATTCACCAATCTCTCCTCTCCTATCTCCTCTCCTATCTCCATCTCTCTCTTTAAGATTGGTTACTCTTGAACTGTGTATATATATATATATATATATATATATATATATAACGGAGGAAATGTGGTAAGGAACCAGGTGGACCATAACGCACCAAAGTACTCAATACTTAGGGTACCTACTCGTTCCTATTACCCACTCTACTACCCTAAGTATTGAGTACTTTGGTGCATTATGGTCCACCTGGTTCCTTACCACATTTCCTTTGTTATATATATATATATATATATGATGATGATGATATATATACATATATATATATATATGTATATATATATATATATATGTATGTATATTTATATATGTATGTATATTTATATATGTATATATATCATCATCATCATCATCGTTTAACGTCCATCTTCCACACTTGCATGGGTTTGGACGGGAGTTTTCCCACTTGAGGCAAGAGTGGTTGTCTTGCTCGCATAGGACTTTCTGGCGGGTTTTCTACAGCTGGATGCCCTTCCTAACACCAACCACATTTACAGTGTGGGTCTGGGAGGTTTTTACCGTGTTACCTACACGCCCACATTACAGTGTGGACTGTGTGTTTATTTGTCGTGACACCTACACGACCTCATTTGTTTTGGACTGGATGATGTGGTACCAACATAACTTTACATTGAAAGGGGTGGTGGTAGTGGGACGGGGTGTATTTTTGTTAGAGGTGCCTACTGACTGTAGTAGGTTTCACTTTGTACTTAGGTAAGGCGGTTCTTCTGTATTACTGTGTAGTGCCAAAGATCTCGGTCCAGTGACATTGTCTTGGAGAGGTGTAAGTGTGTGAGGTCGGAATTTATCAAGTCGTCCCAGGTTTTTCTGGGTCTGCCTACTCCGTGGCTACCGTCTATTTTTATTGCCCTGCACTTTTTTATACAGCTGTCGTCTTTCATGCACATCACGTGACCATACCAACGTAGTCTTCTCTCGAGTAAACAACATCTGATCCCTCTTATTTCTAATTTTTCCCTTAGTTCGTTTATGCTTTGCCGTTCACGTATATTACTATTACACATCCAGCGGAGCATGCAAGCTTCGTTCCTCTCCAGTCTGCGTATATCCTCTGCACACAATGCCCAGGTCTCACTGCCATGTAACATTGCTGTTCGTATGCAGGCATCATACAGCCTGCCTTTCATTTTTAGAGAGAACCCTTTAGCGGCTAATAGTGGTATAAGCTCTCTGAACTTTTTCCATCCAGTTCTGACTCTAGCTACTGTACTTTCAGAGCACCCTCCACCACTGCTGATTTTGTCACCCAAGTAACAGAAAGTGTCAACTATTTCTATAGAACCATCTTGCTGCTACTTATTGCACCAGAGCACCGGCCACATATAAAATCTATATTCTTAGTTAGCTTACCTGTGATCCCACTACATCTTTTATGTACCCATACTTTGCATTTGGGACATAAAATGAAGTTTCTGCCTACTCCTTTCCTACACACTGAGCATGGCCATTTCCCAGATGGGACCGGTGCCCTATTTTCCTTCCTACAAACTAAAACTTTAGTCTTAGACAAGTTAACTTTAAGGCCTTTTGATTCTAGGCCATGCTTCCATGTTTGGAATTTCTTCTCTAATTCAGCCATTGATTCAGCTATGAGCGTTAGATCATCTGCGTATAGGAGTTCCCATGGGCAGCCGGTCTTGAATTCCACTGTTATAGCCTGAAGGGCAATAATAAATAGTAGGGGGCTAAGAACGGAGTCCTGATGAACACCAACTTTTACGCTAAAATCTTCACTATATTCGTTGTTAATTCTAACCTTGCTGACTGTTTCTTTATACATGGCTTGTATAGCTCTCACAAGCCATTCATCAACACCTAGTTTTCTAAGAGCCCACCAGATAATGGAACGCGGGACTCTGTCAAAGGCTTTCTCCAAGTTGACAAAAGCTAAGTATAGGGGTTTACTTTTAGCTAGGTACTTCTCCTGTAGATGTCGTACAATGAAAAGAGCGTCTGTGGTACTTTTATCTGACACAAACCCGAACTGCATTTCATCTAGATCAATTCGCTCTCTGATTTGTTGCGCTATTACTTTTTCTGTGACCTTCATGACCTGGTCGATTAATTTAATGCCTCTATAGTTTCCCCTATCTAGGGCGTCTCCTTTACCCTTGTAACAGTTAATGAGGATGCTTCTACGCCAGTCCTTCGGAACAACCCCATTCTGTATGACTTGGTTTACTATCCGGGTGACCATAGTGTCTCCCACCATTCCGGAAGCATTCAGCATTTCAGCAACTATTTCCAAAGGCCCAGCCGCCTTACCCGTCTTCATATCTTCGATTGCCTTACTTATTATACTACCTTCGACTAACACTGCTGGTCCCTCTATTGGATCGATGTGGGGGGGAGACTGTCTTTCTCCCATTTATTCTCCTCATATAGTAGCCTTTCGTAGTGACACTTCCAAGCTACCTTCTTATCAGCGTCTGTGATAGCAAGTATGCCATCATCATTAAGTACACACTTCTTCCCAACAATATTACGGTTTTCCTTGACACATTGCCTAGCAATCCTGAACACCTCATGTTGTTGGTCCTCGCGTTGTAGAACATGCTTGAACTTTATATATATATATGTATGTATATTTATATATGTATATATATATATATGTATATATATATATATATATATATATATATATATATATATATATATATGTATATTTATATATGTATATATATATGTGTACGTATATTTATATATGTATATATATATATATGTATGTATATTAATATATTTATATATGTATATATATATATATGTATGTATATTTATATATGTATATATATATATATGTATATATATATATATATATGTATGTATATTTATATATGTATATATATATATATATGTGTGTATGTATATTTATATATGTATATATATATATGTATGTATATTTATATATTTATATATGTATATATATATATATATATATATGTATGTATATTTATATATGTATATATATATATGTATGTATATTTATATATGTATATATATATGTATATATATATGTAGATAAATCTACCAAGAGTTTACGGTAGTGTCCAATCCGTATGAAGGACTCAATGTATTCCGGATATCATGGAAAGAAGAGATGTAATGAAAATCCACTTTCGGTGAAAGATAAACGGTATACAGAGTCAAGATAAAATATTAAAGAAATAATGAATAAACAATTCCTTATATTAAACAAAAAAAGTTCATTATTTAACGATCGTTTCTAGGGTATATATGTGTTATAATTGGTATGCATATTCAACAGATCTATGTACAAAATTATACAAAATTATACAAATTATCAAGATTAAATATACATACCTAACACATATATACGCCGTCTTCAGAAGACGGCGTATATATGTGAAGACGGCGTATATATGTGTTAGGTATGTATATTTAATCTTGATAATTTGTATAATTTTGTATAATTTTGTACATAGATCTGTTGAATATGCATACCAATTATAACACATATATACCCTAGAAACGATCGTTAAATAATGAACTTTTTTTGTTTAATATAAGGAATTGTTTATTCATTATTTCTTTAATATTTTATGTATATATATATATATGTATGTATGTATATATATGTATGTATATATATATGTATGTATATATATATGTATGTATGTATATATATATGTATGTATATATATATGTATGTATGTATATGTATGTATGTATATATATATATGTATGTATGTATATATATAACCTACTACAGTCAGTAGGCATCTCTATCAAAATACCCCCCCGTCCCACCACCTCCACCCCATCCACACCGCCCCTTTCAATGTAAAGTTATGTTGGTCCCACAACATCCAGGCCGAAACAAATGAGATCGTGTAGGTGTCACGACAAAAAAACACACAGTCCACGCTGTAAATGTGGCCGTGTAGGCAACACGATAAAAACCTCCCAGCCCCACACTGTAAATGTGGTTGGTGTTAGGAAGGGCATCCAACTGTAGAAAACCCGCCAGACAGTCCACGCTGTAATGTGGTCGTGTAGGCAACACGGTAAAAACCTCCCAGCCCCACACTGTAAATGTGGTTGGTGTTAGGAAGGGCATCCAGCTGTAGAAAACCCGCCAGACAGTCCTATGCGAGCAAGACAACCACTCTTGCCTCAAGTGGGAAAACCCCCGTCCAAACCCATGCAAGCGTGGAACACGGACGCTAAACCTGATGATGATGATGATGATGATGATATACAGGGTGAGGACGATATTTGTTCGCAAAATTACTGTCTAGGAAAAAATAACACAGTAGTTTCATTTTTTAAGATTTACTTATCAAACTTGGGTCAGTTTGTCTTCCTGACTTGTTCTTTCTATCTTACTCAATAAACCTGCCATTGGCTTTGATGACGGCCTCAAGGTGGCCTCTGAATCAGCTACAGGCCTTCATCACTGTCACTCGACTTAGGCCCCTAAAGGCACTTGTGATCCTGGCCTTCAGATGGTCTTTCGTATTGCAGCTAGATCTGTTGGTGTCTCATTCCACTGCACCCCACACAAAGAAGTCGAGGTGGTTGCAGTCAGGCGAGCTGGGAGGCCTGATGTCAGGTGAAGTGTGGTCGACGAAGTTCTCTGACAGCCAGGCTTGGGTCTTTCGGCTGGTATGGCAGGGCGCTGAGACTTGCTGCCACACGTACAGCCTACCTGCAGCTACCTGGTCGATCCAGGGTTGTACTACCTTGCTCAGAACACGGATGTAGCCATCGGTGTTCAGCTTGAGGCCCTCAGGGAAGAAGTGAGGTGGCATGACCTCACCTTGACTGCTGACGACACCTAAGACCAATGTTGTCGCTGGAAACTTTGTCTGCATGACTTTGGGCATGTCTTTGGATGAGACAGCGAGCCACCTGTTGTTCTGGGAGTTGATCTTCTGGTCTTGGCAGAAGTTTTCTCTTCAGAGAAAAACCACAGCATGTCTGGCTCCAGTGGGTGTTTCAACTTGTTGATCAGCTTCTTTGCGTGCTTCAGTTGCTTTTCTTGCATCGCCTTTGACAGAAATTGTCCTTTCCTCATCTTCTATGAAACGTAGCGAATGTCTTCATGTACCACCAGCCTAATGAGCTTTTCATCCACGCCTTTCTCCCTTGCAATGGCACGCATCGACTTGCTAGGTTCATTGTTAATGATATCCTGAACTTCAGCGACGAACTCGGGCGTTCTGAAGGTGTTAGATCGTCGATCATGTGTTTTCTTCTCTGATGTTGCTTCGTAGTTGAATCCTGAGCTTTTCCACCATTCTCCTGCTGACGCTGAGAAAGTCTGAAATTTCCTTATTTGTCCTCCCGGCGCGAATTCCGAGAAGAACTTCGTGTCTCTTCCACAAATTTGGAGGTTCAAAATTATTCATAATCAATTATTCTGAAAATAAATAATGGAAATATAGTCACTGTTTTTATGAAGACAAGAGTGACAACAGAAGTTAAAAAAATTTGCATAAAATTAGCAGTTGAAAATTGCGAACAAATATCGTCCACACCCTGTATATATATATATATATGTGTGTGTGTGTGTTTGCATATATATATATATATATATATGTAAAAGGTAAACAGAAATAACAATATATATATAATATATATGTTTGTATATATATGCATATATTTATATATATATACATATATATATAGAAAAGATAACAAGGACGATTGGTTACTCCTTCATTACATTTATTGGTAAGTGACGCTCGTTTCGCCACTGATCAGCTCAAGGTTCGATCTGTATCGATCTTACCCGACTCTATAATCGGCAGCTCGACGGACCCTTTAAAATGCTAGTAGAAAATGAATACATGCTATATGGTAAAGTCAGAAGTTCATATGTTGGTCAATATGGCTTGTTTTGATTGGTGGAATAGATCCTAGGGATGTATTGGCCTGTAGTGTATGTGGGGGTGGATGTGATGATAAGATGGTGGTGACGGTCGCAGGCCCGGATGGGCTGTCGGTAGACAGATTGGCGTGTATTTGTGGCTGATTATTGTGTGTGGTGTGGGTGTAGTGTTGTTGTTTATGGTAATGGTGTTTGCGGTGGTGTGGCGGATGTGTTGGTGGTGTCAAATACAATGGGGAGATACATACCTAGACACACTTAGTCTGACAATAATGTTGTATGGGTCCGTCGAGCTGCCGATTATAGAGTCGGGTAAGATCGATACAGATCAAACCTTGAGCTGATCAGTGGCGAAACGCGCGTCACCTACCAATAAATGTAATGAAGGAGTAACCAATCGTCCTTGTTATCTTTTCAATATATTACACTCAGTATAGCTCTACACCTTGATACAGAAGTGAACCTAAACATTGAGTGCTCTCCCGGGTGAACCTACATACTCCAAGTTACACTCCCTATATATATATATATATATATATATGTGTATATATACATATATATATATATATATATATATATATATATATACACACACACAGAGGAACAGGAGGGGGAGAGAGAGAAATAGGAGTGGAAGGGAAAGAGGGAGAGAAAGATTGGTGAGAAGAGGATATCTGTTTATCTATTGGCCTGTCTATGTATATGCAAATTTATCAATAATCAATCTATCTATGTATCAATCTAGCAATAAATCTATCTTATATTCCCAAGAGACCTTGCACTGAATGAAACATTAAATAATTCCAGATAACCTACCAAGACAACTATACTACTAATTTACTGTCCAGGTAAACTGACCGAAAATTAAAACCACATAATAAAAATAAAAACCCTCTGTAAAATCACATAATTCAATACAACTATGCAAGTGCACCTGAGCACTGTACACAATTTGTGTGTGTGTGTCATCATCATCATCATCATCATCATCATCATCGTTTAACGTCCATATTCCACGTTTGCATGGGTTTGGACGGGAGTTTTCCCACTTGAGGCAAGAGTGGTTGTCTTGCTCGCATAGGACTGTCTGGCGGGTTTTCTACGGCTGGATGCCCTTCCTAACACCAACGACATTTACAGTGTAGGGCTGGGAGGTTTTTACCGTGTTACCTACACGGCCACATTACAGTGTGGACTGTGTGTTTTTTTGTTGTGACACCTACACGACCTCATTTGTTTCGGCCTGGATGTTGTGGCACCAACATAACTTTACATTGAAAGGGGTGGTGTGGATGGGGTGGGAGTAGTGGGATGGGGTGTATTTTATTAGAGGTGCCTACTGACTGTAGTAGGTTTTACTTTGTACTTAGGTAAGGCGGGTCTTCTCTATTACTGTGTAGCGCCAAAGATCTCGGTCCAGTGACATTGTCTTGGAGAGGTGTAAGTGTGTGAGGTCGGAATTTATCAAGTCGTCCCAGGTTTTTCTGGGTCTGCCTACTCTGTGGCTACCGTCTATTTTTATTGCCCTGCACTTTTTTATACAGCTGTCGTCTTTCATGCGCATCACGTGACCATACCAACATAGCCTTCTCTCGAGTAAACAACATCTGATCCCTCTTATTTCTAATTTTTCCCTTAGTTCGTTTATGCTTTGCCGTTCACGTATATTACTATTACACATCCAGCGGAGCATGCAAGCTTCGTTCCTCTCTAGTCTGCGTATATCCTCTGCACACAATGCCCAGGTCTCACTGCCATGTAACATTGCTGTTCGTATGCAGGCATCATACAGCCTGCCTTTCATTTTTAGGGAGAACCCTTTAGCGGCTAATAGTGGTATAAGCTCTCTGAACTTTTTCCATCCAGTTCTGACTCTAGCTACTGTACTTTCAGAGCACTCTCCACCACTGCTGATTTTGTCACCCAGGTAACGGAAGCTGTCCACTATTTCTATAGAACCATCTGTGCAATTGAAAGAGCTAGTATTCTGTGGGCACTTGCTGCTACTTATTGCACCAGAGCACCGGCCACATATAAAATCTATGTTCTTAGTTAGCTTACATGTGATCCCACTACATCTTTTATGCACCCATACTTTGCATTTGGGACATAAAATGGAGTTTCTGCCTACTCCTTTCCTACACACTGAGCATAGCCATTTCCCAGATGGGACCGGTGCCCTATTTTCCTTCCTACAAACTAGAACTTTAGTCTTAGACAGGTTAATTTTAAGGCCTTTTGATTCTAGGCCATGCTTCCATGTTTGGAATTTCTTGTCTAGTTCGGCCATTGATTCAGCTATGAGCATTAGATCATCTGCGTATAGGAGTTCCCATAGGCAGCCGGACTTGAACTCCACTGTTATAGCCTGAAGGGCAATAATAAATAGTAGGGGGCTAAGAACGGAGCCCTGATGAACACCAACTTTTATGCTAAACTCTTCACTATATTCGTTGTTAATTCTAACCTTGCTGACTGTTTCTTTATACATGGCTTGTATAGCTCTCACAAGCCATTCATCAACACCTAGTTTTCTAAGAGCCCACCAGATAATGGAACGGGGGACTCTGTCGAAGGCTTTCTCCAAGTCGACAAAAGCTAAGTATAGGGGTTTACTTTTAGCTAGGTACTTCTCCTGTAGTTGTCGTACAATGAAAAGAGCGTCTGTGGTACTTTTGCCTGACACAAACCCGAACTGCATTTCATCTAGATCAATTCGCTCTCTGATTTGTTGCGCTATTACTTTTTCTGTGACCTTCATGACCTGGTCGATTAATTTAATGCCTCTATAGTTACTCCTATCTAGGGCATCTCCTTTACCCTTGTAGCAGTTAATGATGATGCTGCTACGCCAGTCCTTCGGAACAACCCCATTCTGTATGACTTGGTTTACTATCCGGTGTATATGTATATAACATCATTATCATCATCATAATTGTTTAATGTCTATCTTCCATGCTAGCATGGGTTATATTATTATTTTATTTTTATCATTGTGGATTGGCAGTATCGGTAAAGCGCCAGACGCCATGCTTTGCAGTAATAGAGTTATGGCCCTTTGCGTTCTGAGTTCAAATCCTGGCGAGGTTAACTTTGCCTTTCATCCTTATGGGGTCGATAAAATAAAGTACCAGTAATACACTGGGATAATTGCTGAAGCATTAAGAGCGGTATCAGTAGAGGGTCGGACGCCATGCTTTATTTATGGGGTTGATAAAATAAAGTACCAGTAATGCACTGGGACAATTGCTGGCCTTGTGCCAAAAGTAGAAACAATTATTATGATTATTATTATTCAACTTTTCCCTGCCCCCAGAATTGTTGGCCTTGTGCCTGAATAATAAACCATTATTATTATTATTATTATTATTATTATTATTGGTGGAGTAGGCAGTGGATTGGCAATATCGGTAGAGCATCAGACATCATGCTTCATAGCATTTACAGCCTGTTACGATCTGAGTTCAAATCATGCCGAGGTTAACTTTGTCTTTCATCCTTACGGGGTCGATAAAATAAAGCCCCAGTAATGCACTGGGGTCAATTTAATTGAATTTCCCTTCCCCCAAATTGCTGGCCTTGTGCCTATAGTAGATATCATTATTATTATTATCAAGTCCAGGCACCATTGCCTGTAACACAGAAGAACAGAAGATGTCAAAATTACAGGCATTGATTGACCAATTCCTTTTTGTGGCAGTTACCCTCGTGTCCTCCTGTTGCTTCAGTTCCTGGATTGTCTGCCAAAATTGGGAGGAGGGCAACTTTCCTGAAGAAGGAGCACAGTAAAGGGCAATAACTAAAAGGAAATAACTAATACAGCAGACTTTTGCTAGCTGTTCTCTACGACAATGCTTTTGCCATCTTGTCCATGGATGCAATTGAGATATGTTGTCCAGCTAAGAGTGGAATACTTGACATCTTCCCAATATCTCCCTTCATTTTACTTTTTTATTTTTTTTATTCAGTTTTATTTTTCATCACTATGATAATGTAGATATATTTTAAATATAGATTGTGATTGTTTTATACATGTCAAAAAAAGGATTCATATCCACCTTGGTAGCCACAACATAGACAACCTTATTACAACTCTTGTTAAAAGTTTTCTGCAAAATGTGTGACTTTGAAATAGAATTACATGTCTTCAGTCCAAAATCTTAAAACAATCTAAACATAGTCGGAGTTTCCTCAACACAACTCTGGTACTGTAGATTTTGACGGAGGATGGAGGATGGAAACTCCACAACCGTGCTGTTAAAAAGGACTGCTCAGGTGGGTGTGGGGATATTCACAAGTCCTCAGCTGTTGGAATGTGTTATGGACTTGATCCCATTTGGAGAGAGGATTTACTTCTTCAAGCTTAAGCTGAAATAAAAGTCTCTGTGGATGGTGCAAGTTTATGCATCAAACAGGGAGTCTGAATACAGATTCTTCCTTGATGAAGTCACTGCAGTGTTAGATGTAGTTAAGACTGAATACTGCTTGATCTCCCCATTTTACCTCCTTTTTATTTTTTATTTAATTTTGTCATTATGATAATATAAATATATTTTAAATATAGATTGTTTTATACATGTACAAAAAGATAATTTTTTACACATTCGGAGCCACAACACAAAGATTCTTATTACAACTCTTGTCCATAGTTTTCTGCAAACTGTGCAAACACACTATTCTTAATCTCTGTTGTCTTTGCAATGGAATTACACATCTTCATTCAAAAATCTGAAAACAACAATGACATATTTAAACCCCCCCCCCCTCCCAAACACACACACACCTTTGGCTATAACTGACCATGTCCATGTGTCTGCAGTTGGTGTTAAATTTTTCTTCAAGGCACATGTCTGAACCATATTTTTTTTGTGGAAGATAAGAGTTGCCGATACATGTAAACAGGACTGGCCCTAAGAACACAAAAAAATTATGATGGCCTCCAACACCAGCCCTCACCCTATATTCAAAGTCTAAAAAGAATTTTTTTTTTATGACATATTCTTAGTTTGAATGAAATGATGCCCCTCTTTCCTTGAAGCCCTAAGTATGTACTAATTTTGCTTAATGGTTAATCCAGCCCTGCATAAAAGTCTCTCGTCTTCACTTTACCAATTTTGACCAAGGGAAAGATAAAAGCTGATTCAGCTTAGGCTCCAGTGATGTTACAAACATATACGGAAAGCAAAAGGAGATAAGAGACATGGCAAGACATCACACCTGATGCTCTAACAATTCAGCCAATCCACAACTCTCAACTGGTATTTTATTTATTGACAATGAAAGGATGAAAGGCAAAGTTGACCTTGGTGGGATATGATCTTAGAGAACAGAGAACCGGAACAAATACTATAAATCATTTTAATCCAATGGTCGAATAACTCTGCCAATTCTCCACCAAGATATCCACATATAGAATTATTGATCAAACCTTTATTTCAGCTGGTTGCCTTAGTGTCATAGATCTGTTCAAGTAGAACTGATTGGAGCAACTTTTACATCAACAACTTTTACATTAACTTAATATCAACAACATTTATAATCTAACCTGTCATCATCATCATCATCATCAGAATCATCATCCTTTTTACATCCTTTTTTTCATGCTTGCATGGGTTGGACGAATCTTTTCCAGAACAGTTTGCATTCCTTTGTCATCTCCTGTGATGTTCACTGAATATTAAATGATTTCAGCATGAATTAAAAGAGCACACCATCACATTTCTATCCAAACTACAAGACTACAACTGGCATCCATAAAACTTTAGAAACCAGTAATTCCAAAACTGTTTTGGTCTTTTGCATTGCTATTTTGGTTTAACCACAATTCTTTAGTTTTCTTTACCTTGAAGTATTTACCCAAAGAATCGTTTTTCTCTACTCTTTTCATCACCTATGTTTTATCTACCCCATCCTTACACTCTCTCAACACTCTGCACTAACCTCTATATCCAGTCCTTCCTGACAAGACCCCCCTCCCTGCCATGTCTTCCCTATAAGAGTCAACATGCATTAGTTTAAGTGGAAAATCAACAGCATCAGTTTCACCTGTCTTAGAGAGCCTAGAAAATACATAGGCATTGCCCCTTCTTACAGATATAGCAAACAAAAGAAAGTGGAATGAGCAAGCAACATCACAAGTAACTAATAACTAATACAAATGTATCTCAGACATGGATAATAGAATAAATGTTTCTACTTTTGGCACAGGGCCAGCTAATACCCCAGTGCATTACTGGTGCTTATTTTATCGACCCTGTAAGGATGAAAGGCAAAGTTAACCTCAGCGGGATTTGAACTCAGAACGTAAAGAGCCATAACTCTATGCTGCAAAGCATGGTGTCTGATACTCTACCGATACTGAGCAATCTACTACTATTTTTTTTAAATAAAAGGTTTGCTTTGAAATTTCAAGAATGTTATTGAATATGAGAATCATCTAACAAAGAACAGAGGGACAACAGTTGAAATATTACTATAACAATCTAAATGATGACACTGGTCTGAAAAATATGAGTGTAGAACAATAGTTTCTGACCCTGGTTCTAATATACAAATCTGCCTGTTTTAAAGTATTCATACACATATTAAAAAGCTTCCATCATAATTTTACATAAAACCTTTTTGTTGAATTATGTTCCAAACTCCAACTTAATAATGGTTTCTGATTTAGGCACAAGGCCAACAATTTTGGGGAGGGGAAAGTTGATTAAATCAACCCCAGTGTCTTACCAGTACTTTATTTTATCAACCCTGTAAGGATGAAAGACAAAGCTAATCTCTGCAGGATTTGAACTCAAAACATAAAGGGAGGTTACTCTAGGCCACAAAGCATGCTGTTCAACATTCTAACAATACTGCCAATCCACTGCCCTAAACAAGTGTATAATGATGAGAATTCCTCATCCCAGAAATTCAAAATTGTTTTTCTTTATTGATATTAAACTATGGTCAGCCTTGAATGGACCCACCTTTAGCACATGACTTCCTTGTACTTATCTCGGCCTTTACCTAGAATGGGTTGAAACAGCTCCAGCTGGTGAATCCACATCATAAAAAAACAGAGCCTCCCCTCCTCATTCCCAGTGATTACAGATGTCCAACATAGATATAGTGGATGTGCATGGACTAATGGTAAGGGTGTTAGACTTACGATCTTAATGTCTTGGGCTCAATTTCTAAGCTAGATTGCGTGTTGTGTTCTTGAGCAAAACATTTCATTTCACGGTGCTCCAGTATACTCAGCTGTAAATGAGTACCAGCAATAGCTGGAGGTTTAACCCTGTGATGGACTGGCATCCTGTCCAGGGGGGAGTCTTGTACTCTCAGTCGCTTCATGCCATGAAAGCAGGATAAGCACCGGCCTAACAAGCTTTCTGGCTTAAGACAGACTTTAGATCTTTAGAACATAGATATTGCCAGTGAGTCATGATTTCAATAGCAGACACCATATATGTGATTATCAGATATTAACTCATGATCTGATTTTCTCATGCTAATCTAGATTTCAGCTGCCCACTTTGCCATTCATGCCATCATGGGAAAGGCTCTGGCCCATCTGTATCATAGATGAGAATATTGTCTGGTCAATGGAAAGTGTGACCAAACCTTTTAAGTAGGAGTGACAATGAATTTCGGAAAATGACACAAAATACAACAAGCAAATATAAGTTGTCATGGTCTAAGACCAGAAAGGCTGTATTGATACATCTTGCACATTGCTTTCCATGTTTGGCATAGTTTCTAAGGCTGGATGCTCTCCCTTATGTCAATCTCCTTACAGAGTTTACTGGCTGTGCTTTTTGTAACACTTTCAAACTATAGAATTTACTGGGCATACTTTTAGTCACACTTTAAAACTACAGAGTTTACTGGCTGTGCTTTTAGTATCACCAACACTGTCACATTAAAGCTATCAGAGAGGGCAGTAGTCAAACATTTCCATTTCTCTTATTGGCCACTATAAAGAAAAAGGATCGTGTGAACAAGTGCAAACATTTTGATGGTGAGAAATGCTTGCCACTGGACACCAGCAGAATAACATATTTTCACCAATGAAATAGACTAGGGTACAATAGGTAGTCAATCAAATAATTAGATGTGATCCACTGAGTTATTGCTGCTAATATACTATACCCCTATCCAGAAGATGTTATATTTCCCTGGATAATTTCTAGAGTAGTTGTTTAGTTGGCTGGTTGTTTAGTTGGGGTTAGATGGTTGGTTGTTTAGTTGGCTGGTTGGCTGGTTGGTTATTTGGCTGGCTGGTTAGTTGGCTGGTTGGTTAGTTAACTGGTTGTTTGGCAAGCTGGCTAGCTGGTTCTTTAGTTGGCTAATTGGCTGGATAGTTAGTTAGCTGGTTGGATGGATGGTTGTTTAGTTGGCTGGATGGTTGTTTGGTTGGCTGTCTAGCTGGCTGGCTGGTTGTTTAGTTGGTTAGCTGGCTAGCTGGCTGGGTGTTTGGTTGGTTGGCTGGATGGTCAGTTGACTGGCTGGTTGGCTGATTGGCTGGCTGGTTGATGGATGGTTAGTTGGATGGATGGTTGGCTGGTTGGCTGGTTGAAGGAAAGTTAGTTCGTTGGTTGGCTGGTTGAATAGCCATTTACTTGTTAATACAACATGTGTATGTATGTACATCCATACATGTATGCCTGTGTGTGCATACATATGTCTTTGTGTGTGTGTGAGTGTAGGTGTGCAAATATATGTACCTGTGTCTGTGTGTGTCAGTGTGCAGAGGTGTGCATATATGTGTGTGTATGTGGACATGTGATGATAAGTGTTAGAGACAGGCCACTGGCTTGCTGATAGGTGTTTACATGGAAGTAAAGGATGGCTGGCTTG
>OZ024742.1:313359023-313369023 GCA_964016885.1 Eledone cirrhosa
ATATATTACCTGTATGTTTTGTGAAGGTACGTATACTTTCTCGTACGTATATTTGCTTGTATTTGTTATAGGCGTATATATTATATTATATATACTGGTACATGTGTATATGGTTATGTGTATATGGTTATGTGTATACATGAGTTTTGCATGTGTGTGTATGCGGGTTTGCACGTATGTGGGGTGTGTGTATATGTGTACTTTGTGTTTTGGTTGACGTACGTTTAGCGAACATATGTGTATTTAGATGTAGGTATGTGTGTGCGCGCGTTATATGCGTATTTATGTGTGTATATTTATATACGTTTATATAATTGTATGTATATGCGCACACACACACACACACACGCATATATATATATATGTTTTATGTGTATTTGGTGTATACGTTCGTATGTGTGCGGGTACAGGCGTTGCGTGGGTTTTTGTATGTGTGCGCATGTTTATGTGCACGTGCTTGTATTTGCATAACCATGGCGGATGTTTTCGAGTATGCACGTTTACGGATGCGTGCATGTATATATTTAATTATTGTTGATTTCAATAACCTCTGTAATTTATGTACATTATTCTTAACTCTGAAGCCGAGAATCATTCGGTTTCCTAAATAGAATTTTAGTCTACGACTTCAGTTATACCATAAACGTAGTTTTGTATTTGCGTGTAATTGTTCTCACCGCCCTAAATAATGACGTATTATCTTCGTTTTTTCCGTTCTTTGCCAGGGAACGTCTCCACGAACCAAAGTATCGTCTTCCTGTCTTCCTTCGGTTGCAACGTTTTTCGAAATTTTACTTCTGCGTTCACAGATTGTTTTTTTTAGTTTCAGAAGATCGCGTTAAGGGTGAAAGTAGCGATTCTTTGCTTAAACTTTAATCTGTTATTTTAATAAATATATATATATATAACCAAAGATTAATATGGTTCGTTGATTACTCAATGAATATAATTTTACAATAGATTAAAAGCACTCAACATAAAAAAAGTTTTCCTGGAGTTTTTAATATTATTCAAAATATTAACAAATGAAAGATAGTCACATAATCAAAATATATGCTTTATTATATATATTTCAGAGGTACTGTGTTGTTTTTTTTTCAGTACGTCTTCATCAGATAAAATATATGATTTGATATATGACATACCGCTACGGTCTTGATTATTCAATTCCAGTATTGGCAGTGATTTATTTCATCAAATCTCAATGTTTATATACCACAAATAATATGATAAACTTAAAGAAGAAAAGGACGTAGAGCAAATTAGAAATATGAAAGAGGATGTAAATAGGAGGAAAGGCAAGAAAAAATAAATAAATACATATATAAATACATACATAAATAGATAAAAGAATGAATGAGTAAAAGAAATATATAAAAAAGAAAAGAGGAATAACGACAAAAGATCATCATCGTCTATCTTCCATGCTAGCATGGGTTTAGACGGCAATTGTCCCACTTGAGGCAAGATTGGTTGGGTGACCATGTCTCGCTTGTATAGGACTGTCTGGCAGGTTTTCTACGGCTGGATGCTGGGCTGGGATTGGAGGGGGGGAGTAGGGGTATTGGGATGGGGTGTATATTTGGTTAAGAGGTGCCTACTGACTGTAGGTTTCGCTTTGTACATAGGCAAGGCGGGTCTTCTGTATTACTGCGTAGCGCCAAAGATCTCGGTCCAGTGACATTGTCTTAGAGACATGTAAGTTTGTAAGGTCGGAATTTATCAAATCGTCCCAGGTTTTTCTGGGTCTACCTACTCCGTAACTTGCATCAATATTGATCGCCCTGCACTTTTTTATACAACTGTCATCTTTCATGCGCATCACGTGACCATACCAATGTAGTCTTCTCTCGAATAAACCGCATCTGATCCCTCTTATTTCTAATTTTTCCCTTAGTTCATTTATGCTTTGCCATTCACATATATTACTATTACACATCCAACGGAGCATGCATGCTTCATTCCTCTCCAGTCTGTGCAGGTCCACTGCACACAATGCCCATGTGTCACTGCCATGTAACATTGTTGTTCGTATGCAGGCATCATACAGCCTGCCTTTCATTTTTAGACAGAAACTTTTAGTGGCCAATAGTGGTATAAGCTCTCTGAACTTTTTCCCTCCCGTTCTGACTCTAGCTACTGTACTTTCAGAGCACCCTCCACCACTGCTGATTTTGTCACCCAGGTAACGGAAGGTGTCCACTAATTCTATAGAAAGAGCTAGTATCCTGTGGGCACTTGCTACTTATTGCACCTGAGCATCGGCCACATATAAAATCTACGTTCTTAGATAGCTTACCTGTGATCCCACTACATCTTTTATGTACCCATAGTTTGCATTTGGGACATAAAATGGAGTTTCTGCCTACTCCTTTCCTACACACTGAGCATGGCCATTACCCAGAGGGTACTTGTGCCCTATTTTCCTTTCTACATACTAGAACTTTAGTCTTAGACAAGTTAACTTTAAGGCCTTTTGATTCTAGGCCATGCTTCCATGTTTGGAATTTCTTCTCTAGTTCAGCCATCGATTCAGCTATGAGAGTTAGATCATCTGCATAGAGAAGTTCCCATAGGCAGTCGGTCTTGAACTCCTCTGTTATAGCCTGAAGGGCAATAATAAATAGGAGGGGGCTAAGGACAGAGCCTTGATGAACACCAGCTTTTACGCTAAATTCTTCACTATATTCATTGTTAATTCTAACCTTGCTGACTGTTTCTTCATACATGGCTTGTATAGCTCTCACCAGCCATTCATCAACACCTAGTTTTCTAAGAGCCCACCAGATAATGGAGCGGGGGACTCTGTCAAAGGCTTTCTCCAGGTCAACAAAAGCTAAGTATAGGGGTTTACTTTTAGCTAGGTACTTCTCCTGTAGTTGTCATACAAGGAAAAGAGCGTCTGTGGTACTTTTACTTGACACAAACCCAAACTGCATTTCATCTAGATCAATTCGCTCTCTGATTAGTTGCGCTATAACTCTTTCTGTGACCTTCATGACCTGGTCAACTAATTTAATGACTCTATAGTTTCCTCTATATAGGGCATCTCCTTTACCCTTGTAGCAATATAATATATATAAAATCATATAGCAAGCATATCTGACGATCTTTTGATTATAGAATCAGGTTCGATCTATAGTAGGTCTTTCCTTGAGCTGACCAATAGTGAAATATATGTAATATGTTATTTAATATGCTATGATGCAACACTGTTCCTTTATCCTTATAGTATTATACTCTGCTCTATGTGAGCATCGAGTGCTCAACTAGCATACCGCCTACGGATGCAATTTTCTTGCAACCATACAACTATATATATGTGTGTGTGTATTCATAGAAAATGTAGGAATCTCAGATGGAGAAAATACCTGTAAACACAGTCAGTTGTGATAAATAATAGCTTAGAAAATCAAAAAATCAGGTAAAATACCCCTATGGATGGAAAACAAAAGTGGCCAGAGGATGAAGGGGAACTTTCTAATTGCAAATCCCATGGTCAAATATGTGTCTTATATACATACAGACAGACATATATATGCAAGTGTGGAACAACAAATGTAGTAAAATTATGATATATATGTATGTATATATTATATATATTAATATGACAGCCTTTCACACAGTTTCTGTCTAAGTTTCACTCTGACAAGACATTGGTCAACTCTAGACTATATTAGAAGGCAAACACCATCAGCATACAGCCATGTTTGTAATAATAGAAAACGAAATAGAAAATGAAGGAGATGGAAAGTGATACAGTGAAACATATATTGACATATATAGTTATATATAGTGCTAGATAGATAGAGAGAGGTAAACAGGGAGGTAGATATATAGGTGACTAGATAAATAGATAGATGGACAGGCAGGTACACAGACAGATAAATAGATATATTAATAAGACAGATAGATAGACAGAGAGGCCGAAAGACAGACAGACGGGCAGACAGATAGATAGATAGAAAGATAGATAGATAGATAAATGTAAGAATGAAAGGTTCAATGTATGAACAAACCATTGAATGACTGGACAATTGGAAAGATAGATCAATTCATTGATTTACCGGTTGCTTAGTAACGACATTGTAAAATGCAATAAAATAAAGAAATATATAATCAAACAGTAAATAAAAGAAAAAGGAACTTTCTGGATTAATAGACGAAAGAAGAGAAGCTGGTTGTTGGTGGACAGTGGGTGTAGTTAAAGTAGACATCAGTCATATAACAGATATAACACATTAATGTGAATACTATATATGACAATGACAAGCGTTTTTAAAGCCATTCACCCTGCTAAAGCAGAGGTTAGCCTTGCAAGCATCATGACAAGCTTCTCCATTTTATCTTATTCTCTATATCCTCCCTCAACAATCATCTGACTTTCATTTCTTCCTCAATTATTTTTAGATAAGTCTTTCTTGGCTTTTCCTTTCTTCTATTTTCTTCTGCATTAATTTCCATCACTCATCTCAACCACCAACTGTCATCCTTCCCCAACACATGTCCCAGCCATTTCATTCCATTTACCTTCTCAATATTTATCACTGGCTTTATTCCCATCATCTTCAGCAATTCATTATCTGTCTTCTTCTCACTCAGTAATACTTTGTTCAACCACTGGAGCCATTCTCATTTCTGTTCTTTTCAACCTCCTCTACTCCATATAAATATTTAGAACGCCATATTGTGATACTGATATTTATATAGACAACTGTGGAAGATATGCGACAGCTGGAGAGAAATGAAGCAAGCATGCTCCATTGAATGTGCAATGTCAATGTGCGTGAATGACCAAGCATAGACAAGTTGAGAGAGAAACTGTGTATAAGAGGGATAGGCTGTAGTGTGCAGGAGAGAAGACTGCGTTGGTATAGACATGTGATGCGCATGGAGGATGACTGCTGGGTAAAGAAGTGCCAAGAAATCCTCGTAGAAGGAAGACCATGAAAAACATGAGCGGAGGTGGTGAGAGCAGACCTCAGATCGCTGAAGCTCATGGAGATGACGAAGAACCGTGACGAATGGAGAGATGCCGTACTTAATAAGATCCATCCCACCCTTGCAAGCAGGGAAAAGTGGACGTAAAATGATGTTGATGATGATGATGACAACTGACACTAAGACACTAGTCACATGACATAGATGTAGCACATTAACCCTTTTGATACCAAAACTGTCTCAAACTGCTCTGGATATATGATAGAAAACTACTTGTTTTAAATGTATATCCATATAGTAAAGCCTCCCATCATCATTTTATTTTAGACATTTTTGTTAAGTGATGTTCTAAATTTAATTTACTAATGAAAAACGTATTTCATTACTTTCGTACAATTTTTTGTTATTTTCAAAATTTATTGAATCATGGTAGAAAGGGCAGAGAGAAGAAGAGAAAATATTTTTCATACCTAAAATTATTGTGTTTCTGCAAACATTTTATATTCATCGTTGTGCAGTTAAAACTTTAACAACCAGAAAGGGAAAATTCTTGGGAAGTTAAGATGGAGTGGGAACATAAAGAATCATGTGAGGGACAAATGATTGGTATTGGATTTAGAAAGTAAAGCTAAGTACTGAAGAAGAAGTAGAAAATACTACATCATGGATATAACAGATACATTTAAAAGAAACACCAATGCTGAAATCATTTTTCATGGCACCACCACTACCACCTTACAGGATGGACAGGGTTATTATTGTCATGGCACCAGCACAACCACTTCAAAAAGGTGGACTGAGTGCATTTTATTGTGGTACCAGTCCTACCACTGTACAGAGTAAACTGGATGACTTTTTTCATAGCACCAGCACTGTGGAAGAACAAGTGGCTTGTCCTGGGGGTGGCCATGAAGAGAGATAGTTGTGCATAGCAGTATATTGGGGTGTGTGTCCAGTTTTCCAAGTATGCATGGGTTGGACAGGAGTGGTGTATCAATGAGTAGGGCGAGCACATCATCAACATCATTAAATACTTATTTTCCATGCCTGGGTCAGACAGGTTTTCACATGCTGAAACTAGGCCAGATAGGAGACCACATCTACTTCATATGTTCCATTTTGTTATGGCATCTCCTCCATGGCTGGATGTTCTTCTCAACCCCATCCAAACATTTTATTATTGTTCAAAGTAGGGTGTGCTCAGCTTTCCATGTTGGCATGGGTTAGATATAGAAGGAGGTTCATATTTCAGTATTAGTGTGGGCTAGGCTGGGCTAGGAGGTGGGATAAAAAGGAGGTTATCTTATTATATCATCATCATCATCATCATCACCGTTTTACGTCCGTTCTTCCACGCTAGCATGGGTTAGACGGGTTGTCCTGTTGTGGGCAGTGTCCGGTCGGCTGACCTTGTGTTGTTCATATGGGAACTGATTCTGGCTTGATTTCTAGAGCTGGATGCCCTTCTTAACACCAACCTCATTTACAGTGAGTGATGGGTGCTTTTTATCCGTGGCACCTCCACGACCACTTTAGAGTGGAATGATAGGGACCCCAGTCCTATCATCTCATTTCTACAGCTGAGTAAACTGGAGCAATGTGAAATAAAGTGTCTTGCTTAAGGAAACAACACATCACCCGGTCCGAGAATTGAATTCACAACCTTTCGATTGCAAGCCCAATGCTCTAACCACTAAGCCATGTGGCTTCACTATATATATATACATACATGATGGCTGTCAACTTATTAGATGAGCATGACCATCTAATAAGTAGCTGACAGGTTGATTTATAGCTGATTGTTTTTTCGAACATGAGAACAACAATGACTTTTGAAAGCCAGCAAGAGACGTATAATATTTGCCACAACAACTGCAAACTAAATCTATGTTTTTGACCTGACAGTTAGGCCTCTCAAGTGGAAGATCAATATAGGTTTTCAAATGTCTCATAAGTCTGGAGCAGCTCTTGCAGACTTTGCCACATACATCACAAGTAAGTGAGACTGCAATAATGAATTGAGCATAAGTTGGTGAGTTGTTTATGTGACTTCTGATGTGGCTTCAGAGTCCTGTGTTTGACAAGCATAATAGACCACACTCATGTTCACAAAGAATTTTTACCTCCAGGACAGACAGTGAATTGCACCTTCTACAAAGATGTCTTGGAACAACTTCAAAACAGTGCCCAGTGACACATTGCAGTAAATTGAGTGCTGCACCACGATAACATGCTTGCTCACACAGCACTTTCAATTAGAGAATTTCTGGTGAAGATAAAGGTTCCCGTTCTTTCACATCCTCTCTTCAGCCCAGATCTAGTATTGTGTGGTTTATACCTCTTCCCTAAGTTGAAATCAAAGCTGAAGGGTCATCATTTTAGTAAATATACAAAAAATAGTAACCGATGAGTTAAGGACATTCACAGAAAATGACTTCCAGTAGCTTCAATCAATGGAAAAGAACATTTGATTCACTGTGTTACTTCCCAAGGGTCGTATTTTGAAGCAGATAACTTGTAAATTCATGTACATCTAATATATATTTAAATAAAACATCAGTACCCTTACTTTTGGGACAAGCCTCGTACATGCATACATACATACACACACACATACATACATATACATACATACACATATACATACATACATTCATACATACAAACATACGTACATACAAACCTACATACATACATACAAACATACATACATGCATACATACATAGACACACAAACATACATACATACAAACAAACATACATACATACATTGACACATGTATACATATGTATATATGCTCAATTACATATACACTCATACAGTCATATAGATTCATGAATTGACAAACTTATACATTTTTTCCCCTACATGTTCACAAAGCCAGCAATGCATTATTAATGTCAATAACGTTGTGTGAATGTAGATTTTTAATTGGTTGAGAATGTCACCTGAATTTTTCCTTGCTATAGGTGGCCATTGCTGTCTCTAACGTTTTGACAGATTCATCAAATACAAAGATATTACTATTGATGTATTTCTACACACATCACATACTGCTTGTGTTATTGTCATGTCTTTATATATTCTCTTCCAGTTCATTTCAAGATATGCATACAATGATGGATAGGTTATAGAAAGATCAATCAATAAATATGTATGTATATATGTATATATTGATGTATGTATGTATGTGTATGTATTCATGTATGTATGTATGTATGTATGTATGTATGTATGTATGTATGTATGTATGTATGTATGT
This sequence comes from Eledone cirrhosa, assembly GCA_964016885.1. Classification (NCBI taxonomy): domain Eukaryota; kingdom Metazoa; phylum Mollusca; class Cephalopoda; order Octopoda; family Eledonidae; genus Eledone; species Eledone cirrhosa. The sequence continues at coordinate 313,367,228 of OZ024742.1, forward strand.
ATGTATGTGTATGTATTTATGTATTTATGTATCTATGTAAGTATGTATGCATGTATTTATGTATGTGTATGTATGTATATGTGTATGTATGTATATGTGTATATATGTATATATGTATGCATGTATATGTGTATATATGTATATATGTATGCATGTATGTGTGCATATATGTATGTATATGTGTATGTATGTATGTATGTGTGTGTGCATATATGTATATATGTATTTCTGTATGTATGCATGTATGTATTTATGTAAGTATGTATGTATGTTTTTATGTAAGTATGTATGCATGTATTTACGTATGTGTGTGTATGTATATGTGTGTATATATGTATGTATGCATGTATGTATGTGTGCATATATGTATGTATTTATGCATGTATGCATGTATGCATGTATGTATGTGTGCATGTGAGTATTTATGTATTTATGTATGTATATATCTATATATGTGTGTATATGTATATATATATATATGCATGCATGTATGTATATATCTATATATGTGTGTATGTGTATGTATGTACTACAATAAGTGTTACAATGATTTAGCTTTATACTAACTATATGTGAGTGCACATTTCTATATATATTTGTGTGTAGATATATCTGTTATAATGCCTGAAGCTGTAGCAAATGCTTATGATTGCACACATACACAAATAGGAATATAGACACACATATATATATATAGTCTAAGACTTGCTAGAAGGGAAAGTGAATGATAAATTATTATGATGATATATCTATCTATCTATCTTTCCCTCTCTCTCTCTATATATATATATATATACACATACAAATCATCATCATCCTCATTTAACATCCATCTTCCACGCTAGCATCGGTTAGACGGTTTTGTTCCATTTGATGCGGGAATGGTCGGGAGACCATGTCTCGCTTGCATGGAAGCGTTCTGGCAGGATTTTTTTACAGCTGAATGCCCTTCCCAACACCAACCACATTTACTGTGTGGACTGGGAGCCTTTTCACCGCGCCTCCTACGCGGCTACCTTACAGTGTGGACTGTTGTGTCATCGATACAGTGGACGGAACAGGAGAGGGAGGGTGGGGTAGGATGTGGCGGTGGGGTGTACATTGAGTTAAGAGGTGCCTACTGACTGTAGGTTTGTATGCAATCGTAGTCGAGTCTTCTGTACAACTGCATGGTGCCAAAGGTCTCAATCCAGTGTCATTGTCTTAGAGAGGTGTAGGTGGGCAAGGTCAGTTTTTATCACCACGTCCCAGGTTTTTCTTGGTCTACCCACTCCGCAGCTTCCATCAATTTTCATTGCCCTGCACTTTTTTATACAGCTGTCATCCTTCATACGCATCACATGTCCATACCAACGCAATCTCCTCTCCAGAACACAACATTTGAGGCCTCTTATGCTTAGTCTCCCTCTTAGTTTGTTTATGCTTTGCCTTTTGCGCACGTTACTATTACACATCCATATAATAATAATAATAATGATAATAATAATTGTTTCTACTTTAGGCACAAGGCCAGCAATTACCCAGTGCATTACTGGTACTTTATTACGGGGTCGATAAAATAAAGTACCAGTAATGCACTGGGTAATTGCTGGCCTTGTGCCTAAAGTAGAAACAATTATTATTATCATTATTATTATTATTATATGGATGTGTAATAGTAACGTGCGCAAAAGGCAAAGCATAAACAAACTAAGAGGGAGACTAAGCATAAGAGGCCTCAAATGTTGTGTTCTGGAGAGGAGATTGCGTTGGTATGGACATGTGATGCGTATGAAGGATGACAGCTGTATAAAAAA
>OZ024742.1:313374023-313389023 GCA_964016885.1 Eledone cirrhosa
TAAGGCCCCTGAGGAATGAGTCAGCCCTGGTTCTAACAAATCCTCTGATTTCTACCTCCTCAGGGAAACAGCATACCTCTCATCTGTAGGTTTCACAGAGTTCAACCAGCTCACTGTACTTCTTGTTGAATACATCATTGATGTTTGCCTCCCAAGATATCATAAGCTCTACTATCTTCACCACCTGTCCTTGCACCACAAGTCAAGGTCGGGTCTCTTAGTAATAATTGTTTCTACTTTTTGGCACAAGGCCAGCAATTATTCCAGTGCATTACTGGTACTTTATTTTATCCACCCCCATGAGGATGAAAGGCAAAGTTAACCTTGGCGGGATTTGAACTCAGACCATAAAGGGACGTAACTCTATGCTGCTAAGCATGTCGTCCGATCCTCTACCAATACTGCCAATCCGTATTTGCCATTATTGATCCATTCCTTTCTTACAGTGGCTGGCTTCTAATGTTCCCCTTCTTTACAAAACTTGATCCTGCTTTTCTCCACTACTTCTGGTCTCTTGTAGATCATCCTCTTCACCCTCTCTTCCACTGTATTGGCCAGTACTCTTACCACCTTATATATATATATATACAGTATATATATATTATATGTATATTCATGTGTGTATATGTAGATGTGTGCTTACATATATATATAGTGCCCCCCAAAAATGTATACACACTTCAACAGCATTCTAATAAAAGTGTGTATACATTTTGGGGGGACACCCTGTATATATGCCTCTATGTGTGCATATACTTGGAGTTGGTTGATTCTTTAGTTATAAATAGTAATTAAATATGCATACACATGTATCTATTTAGGCACATGTGTATACATGTGACAACACTTCTTTGTGTAAAATATGTAACCACACACAAATGTAACTTAGTATGTGTAGATGTACAATGCACAGAAAATATCTTCATAATGTTTGCTTAATATTACAAAGATACTAAGTGTGAATGAGAAAGAAAGATTTTTTACTCCATTCTAGAGAGTTCTACATTGACGTCAGCATTGCTGACAAGAAACCAAAATGGCTATCACAATTGCTAAGTACATAATTAACTATATTTGTTTATGATACACACATACTTACAAGCAGACATTATATGTATGTATTTAGGGCTGTCGATTGGCAGTATCAGTAGAGGGTTGGTCGCCATGCTTTGACGTATAGAGTTACAGCCCTTGCTATTCTGAGTTCAAATCCCGCCGAGGTTAACTTTGCCTTTCATCCTTACGGGGTCGATAAAATAAAGTACGAGTAATGCACTGGGTAATTGCTGGCCTTGTTCCAAAAGTAGAAACAATTATATGTATGTATGTGTATATATATATATATAATATATATATAAATTATAACTATCATCATTTTTACGTCTGCTTTTCTACATTTGCATGGGTTGGATGAGTCCTTTTCAGCACAGCTTTTCACAGATGGTGTTACTTCTGTGAGTCTCAGTAATTTGAGATCAGCTCTCATTAGCTCTGCCTAGGTCTTCCTTGGTCTATCTCTACTGTGACTTCCATCCACTGGCATTTCCTCATCCAGCATCATTATCCATGCACATCACATGTCCATACCAACAGTCTTCTCTCTTGCACATTACTTCTAATTCTGCTTAAATCCAGTTTCTCTCTCAGTTTATCCAAGCTCTATCTTTCTTTCACATTTACATGGCTCATTCAACCAAGTATGGTTGCTTCATTTCTCTCCAGTCTACACATGTCCTCTGCAGAAAATACCTATACACAGGTTTGTTGATTCAAATGTTTATAATGTCTTTACTAGCTGTCAGGTCTTTGTGAAAATTTGCAGAAAACTAAAGTAATTTTTAGTGTGATGCAGTCATAATACTGTTCTGTACTTTTCAGAAATTAGTTTCTAATGCGTTTTCATGTGGTACAAGACATTAAGAGTTAATAGAGTTTCAGTAAAATCTGTAATGTCCAAAATATTGATTTCTCCCTTATATATGATGTTGATTTTAACTCGAAAGACTAGTCATGGCCTTGAGATAGAACAACAATCGGAAAACTAAATGACTCACGGATCAATTAGTCAATGTTTTATCTTCAAAGTTGCAGATTCAAGGAACAATTTTATAAAATCATTAAGTTCTATTAAATCCTTGCTCATTATCACTGTCATCCTCATTAAAGTTCTTCAATGCCATCATCATTCTTAGCTTTTAATGGCCCAATTCACATAGTCTTTAGTTGTTGTTTAGCCTCAAATCAACATTAATCAAGCATTCCAGCTATAATCCTTCCATCATTTTAGGGATATGTGGGACTACATAGGTGTAAGGCTTATGGGTTAGGGAGTTTGGTTCATGATAATTAGGTTGGGGGTTCCATCTCTGGACTAGGCAGTGCAATGTTCCATACACTCAGTTGAATGGAAATGAACTCCAACAGCAGCAGGAGGTTAACTCTCTGATGGACTGGCATCCTATCCAGAAGGGAGTTGCTTAATGCCAAGGAAATCTGGATAAGCTCTGGTTTGATGAGCTGAGCATGTAGATTTGGGACAGACTTTAACTTAACTAAAACTCATGTGATTTTTGCTTATTTTTAAGATAGAGTCAGTTGTAATTTGGTTGCTATTTCTAATAGGGGTAATGACCATGTTGTCTCCCTTGTTGGCTTGTATAACCTTTAATAGGGACAAAATATAATTGATCACTATAAGAAACAGCAGCACTATGGAATTGAAGAATATTTAGTTGGCTTGCAGCATAATATTCAATATCTTCTACAAAAGAAATTATTCATAAGAGATGACACTGTTTTATCCTGGAGATTTATCTCATATCCTTTAACACTATGATTACCAATTTCTTGTTGTAGATATATTGATTGTTCTAAATCTTTTAACTGACTACCTCCATGCTAGAGGCATGTTTAACTCTTTTGTGACCATGTACGTATTTATTGGAATATGCTACCTGTTTGTTTCCGTTAATTTTGAAAAATAATTAAAAAAATTAGTATGTTTTGAAACAGCTAGCAAGTTTAAAAATAGAAACAGAAGCTTTTGCCGTATTTTTTACTAAAGAAATTTTTGCTTGATAATGGGGTTTAGAACCTTTTAAGAAATGGAAACAATGCTCATCTTTTTCCATTTCTTAGAGAGTTCTAAACTCCACTATCAGGCTAAAATTTCAAAAATACAGCAAAAGCTATTTCTGTAATAAAAATATTGTGTTCTTTTTTATGTTTTGTTCAGGAGGTGAGGCAGTCTCTATGACTCTTTTAAGAGAATTTCAGGACTGGTGGAATGAAAGAAGAATGGTATCTTTAAACTGTAAATCTGACCCAAATGTTTGAAAAGAGCAAAGTTCACTAAAAGGTGGGAGCAGTTGGTACTGGATGGTATTACCTCCTCTTGCTTTTCAATGGTGCACCCTCAGATATAGAAAATAAAGTTTCTAAAAAAACTGTCCTGAAATATGTTCTTTGAAATCTTGACTTTACTAACTTTTCTTCTCAAAACAAAAATGAAGAACAAAAATAAAACTAACAAACAAACAAACAGTACAAACCAAAATATTAAATACAACTACTTTAGTTGATAACATATTTCTATATAGAATTCCACACAAACTAACATAATTATAAAAGCTCTAATAATATCAGAAAATAAACCAAAAATTAACATTTAGATACAGCATACTTGAAATACATTATAATAAAGGCCATGCCAATTTAACCGTTTAACATTTAAACTGGCTGTATCTGGCCAGAATTCTCTCACCTCTTTCTGTTTAAACCAGCTGTAACTGGCTGCTCATACTGATGTTAATGTATTGTTCTCAAAATAAACAATATCAAAATTTCATAGATTCGATATATGAGATAATTATGTGAGGTGAAGCCTGAACTGTGAAAATGTAATAGTAAATATAGAGTAATGTAAATGCTAAAGGGTTAAAGAATGCCACAGTGCTGGAATATGCAAATGACATCAAGCTGTACCTTAAGATAAAAAAGACAATTCGTGTACACTATAGATCTTTCCTGTAATCAGACCTGGACACAATACAGCTGGTGAAAGAATTCTCTATGGAATTAGAATACCCACTCAGAATATTGTGACACCCCTACCTCCCAAACACCCAAGGAGAAAGTGGTGGTGTTACACTGAGTAATAGGTAAACCCTTTAGCATTTAAACCGGCCATATCCAGCCAGAATTCTCTCACCTCTTTCTGTTCAAACCAACCATAACCAGCCGCTCATACTTATGTTAAGGTATTCTTCTCAAACTAAATAATATCAAAATCTCACAGATTTGATATTATGTGAGATAATTATGTAAGATAAAGCCTTTGCCATGAAAATACAATACTTTATATACAGTAATGTAAATGCTAAAGGGTTAAGTCTAATAAGTAACTTTTACATCGATTTCTGTAACAAGGTGTTTAGGACATACTATATCAAGCAGTTCTTACATTCAGTTATGATGGAAGGTTCTATTTTAGATATGAATACTTTCAAAGGAACCATTTTGTATCAAAGTATTAAGTGCAATCTGGATAAGTTGGTATCAAAAAGGTTAGCCAGTTTAGTTAAAAAGTGAAGGCCAACAACAATGATCTATTATTTTTTTCAGGGTTTCAGAGACTAGCAAGGGGAAAGGAGGTGGTAGTTATCCTCAGAATGTAGACTTGGCCAGAGTGAACAGAGTGGACTCCACTAAAGGCACTCAAGATTAAATTTGATATATTTAAAAAAAAAAAAACAATTTATTACAAGATTAAATTTGATATATTTAAAAAAAAAAATAAAAAAATTTATTACTAACATTTAAACCAGCCATATCCAGCTAGAATTCTCTCACCTCTGTCTTTTCAAACCGGCTGTAATCAGCTGCTCATACTGATGTTACGGTATTGTTCTCAAAATAAATAATATCAAAATCTCATAGATTTGATGTTGTGAGGTAAAGCCTTTATCATGAAAATACAATGGTATATATAGAATAATTGTTTCTACTTTTGGCACAAGGCCAGCAATTATCCCAGTGTATTACTGGTACTTTATTTTATCGACCACGTAAGGATGAAAGGCAAAGTTAACCTCGGTGGAATTTGAACTCAGACCATAAAGGTCTGTAACTCTTTGCTGCAAAGCATGGCGTCAGTCCCTCTACTGATACTGCCAATCCACCACCCTATATAGTATAGTATATACAATATAGTATAGTATATATAATATAGTATATATAGAATAATGTAAATGCTTGTAATAATTTAACTTGTAATAATTTAACCAAAAATAGATAATTTAAATGTTTATAGTATTATTATGAATGGACAGATCATTGTGAAAGTTTTCAATAAATTAAAAGAACTTTAATTCTAAATGTGATGCAGTAATAGTGCTGTTTTGTACATTTCAAGAAGGTCTGGCTTATGTGGTTTCATGCAGTACAGGTTGTTAAGTTAGTTAAAGTCTACTCCAAGCCAACAGGCTCATCAGGCCAGTGCTTATCCCTTATTTCATTTTCCATCAGCATTAAGCACCTGATTGTACAACGTTCCCCCTGGATAGAATGCCAGTCCATCACAGAATTTACCTCTACCTAGTGCCTGTACTGGAACAATATGAAAAAAAGTGTTTTGCCAAGAAAACAAACCACGCACCACATGGTTCAGGAATCAAAACAATGGTATTATGATTGTAAGTGTTAAAATTTATATTTAAACTGACCAGGATATTAATTAGGTGTGTATTTTTAACCATTCTTAGTCTATTGATGTGTGGTTAATTAGACCAACAGATTTCAAGTAGGAGAGCAGGAGTTGTAACATTTTTAGTGAATTGGTCACAGGGTTATTTACTTTGGTAAACGCCACTGCAGGCCAACTACTAATTTAATTCGATACAGATATAATAAGGTTAACTCGCTCGTGAGTGAACTGTCCAAGAGCCGGTCGCCAAATAAGCCAAGATGTCTCTTTTCTCCCTCTTTTATAATGCCTAGACCGGAAGTTCAAGGAATCTTCTAGAATTCAATGGGAAGTAACTCCAATTAGTTTTTTCTCCCCGGGCAAGGTGGCGCTAGTCACTACACATTTATTAAGACCATTGCCAATATATTGAAACAGCTGCTACAAAATCATTGAAAACTGCTGCTGCTGCTGTTACTAGTAACTTAACTCTATTCCATGGTGATCAGCTTTCTAAACAAAAGAACATCTAAGTGGTTGCTTGATCTTCTTGAAATAACAGCAAAATTTAACTCAAATCATACCACATTCTCTTAACCCTTTTATTACTCTATATCTAATGCAAGATACTGCCTATAATTTTCAAATAGTTTTGAAAATAATCTAGAATTTGGAAGGATTTAGGCATATAATTAACTTTCTCATTATTTATCTATTGTTTGAGATCATCATCATCATCATCATCCCCGTTTAACGTCCATTTTTCCTCGCTAGCATGGGTTAGACAAGTTGCCCTATTGTGAGAAATGCTGGGTGAGGTGACCATGTCTTGCTCATACAGAACTGATTTTGGCTTGGTTTCTACAGCCTGCTTTTCTCAGTTACTATTTATAGTCATTTGTGTTGGGATGACTACATTTCAAGACAGACCAGTTAGATAAATAGACACACAGACAGACAGATCAGATAGATAGACACATTGACAGACAGGCCAGATAGGCAGACAGACAGACCAGATATACACAGACAGACTGACAGACTGACAGACAGACACAGACAGATATAGATAGAGAAAGATAATCAAGTATGGATGGATGGATACATGTAAACAGAGGGATTATAGGTTTGTTAAAGCCAAAGTAGAATATTGTTTGTAGTGCCAAGGTGATAGTGGTGGGGGTATTGGTGAGGATAACTAGTAACATTAGTGGGAATGGTAGTGATGATGTTGGTCAGTAGTAGTAGTAGTAGTGGTGGTGGTAGTAGTAGTGATGGTAGTGGTTGTAGTAGAGGTAGTAGTGGTGGTGGTGGTAGTAGTAGTAGTGATGGTAGTGGTTGTGGTAATCGTAGAAGTGGTAGTAGTGGTGGCGCTGGTAGTGGTTGTAGTAGTAGTGCCACTGTGACCAATGAATTCAGCATTGGTCTCCAAATCTATGCATTGCAGATTCAAGTCGTCAGATCTATGATTAGGTTTAGTTTATGAGTGCAGACATGGATGGCTGAATGGTTAGGAAGTTTGCTTCACAATCATGTGATCCAGGGTTCAATCCCACTGTTTGACATTTTGGGCAAGTGTTTTAACAGAGCTTTGGTCCAACTCAGGGCCTCTGAGTGAAATTAGGGAGGTAGAAACTGTGTGAGAGCTCACTTAATGAATTTTACCCATATCTTGATTGTCTGGCCTTGTAAAATATTGCGTTATGTTGATTCTGCCTGAAAATTACATTAAAAGTACACGTGTCTTTGGAATAGTCAATCAGTCACATACTAATTCAGTTCTCCCTGTAAGGTGGTCAATTCGGTGCCATGATAAATAGCACCCAATCCACACTGTAGAAAACTAGCCAAAATACAGATCTGTATGAACAAGATGTGGTCTCCAGACCTGACTTGTCTCATAACGTGACAACCTGTCTAACTCATGCAAACATAGAAAATTGACGTTAAACAATGTTGATGATGAGTTGAATGTTTAGTTTAGCCATGTTAAACATGCGGCTCACGGGCCACATGTGACCCTTTACAAGCACACCTGCGGCCCGCACAAAGGTTTTTACAGCATGAGCATGTTTTATCTTCGTAATATAAAATAAAATTTGTTGCAATGTGCACAATTAGTTGTCGTGTGTGGCCCTCGGGGTGCACTCAGTTTGACATGCCTGGTTTAGTTGATTGATCAACTGAATACTCATAGAAACTGACGGAGGATGCTGCATCATTATCAACATTAACATTATTATGGCAGTATTGGTAGAGTATCAGACAACATGCTTTGCAGCATATATTTATGGCAGAATCAGTAGAGTGTCAAACAAAGTTATCATTTAATCAGTGATGTTTAAAGTCACACCATCATTGATTTTTCTTAGTATTTATTTGGGTACATATGTGTGTGTGTGTGGCTAGAGAATTGGATTCACAATCGTGAGGTTGTGAGTTTGATTCTGGAGCAGGCGATGTGTTATGTCCTCGAACAAGACACTTTATTTCACATAGCTCTTATGCCTAGATATGCAACCGACAGATAGTATTAGCAATTGGAAAGACCAATGGAAACATTGTTTCCTTGGTTTAGTTTGACGAGCTCCACCCCACTTGTTAAGCGAGTGAGGTCTGGGATCTTGTTGATTGACTGTCGATATATGTGTGTGAATATATGCATATAGTTTACATTGTGTGTTCAAATCCGACCACGGTTAGCTTTGCCTTTCATCCTTATGGGGTCGATAAAATGAAGTACCAGCAATACACTGGAGTTGATTTAATTGATGTTCCCCCCTGCCAGAATTATTGACCTCTTGCCTAAATCAGAAATCATTATTAATAGTAGTACAGTGGATTGGCAGTATCGGTAGAGGGTCGGACGCCATGCTTTCCAGCATAGTTACGTCCCTTAACGATCTGAGTTCAAATTCCGCCGAGGTTAACTTTGCCTTTCATCCTTACGGGGTCGATAAAATAAAGTACCAGTAATGTACTGGGTAATTGCTGGCCTTGTGCCAAAAAGTAAAAACAATTATTAATCGTAGTACTGATGATGGTGGTGGTGATATAGTAGTAGTAGTAGTAGTGAGAAAGAGTGCAAAGGGGCTATAGTGTGATGGTTAAGGCATCCAAAGAAATTGAATAGACGGATTAGGGAGAGAAAGGAAAATGTTGTCAACTGTGTGAATTGCCACCTGAAGGAGAGGGAGATGAGGGAGGAGGTGTGGAGATATAGAAACTAGAGGAAAAGAAGGAAGAAATAGGGAACTATGTGGATTGAGAAGACGGAGGTGGTGGGGTGAAAGACAGTGGAAAGAAGAGATAGAAAGTTAGTCTGTACAGGTGTGTGAGAGGGAGGATGTAACTGCTAGGTGTGTGTGTGTTGATGAAAAAGAGAGAGAGGATAATATAAGGAATTTTAGAATGAGAGAGTGAATGTGTAGATAAAAGGAGAGAGAGATAAACAAGAGGAAAGAGTGAGCATTTAGTCTGTAGAAGTGAGGGTGAGGATAAAATGAGAAATTTGCGTGTGTGTAATAAAGACTATATCTTGAGAAAGAGAAAGAACATATGTAGTGAGGCGTAAGAGAGTGTCAACAGTGTTCAGAGATCTTATATTGGAAAATATAGTTCATACTAGACATATTCTTTAGGTTCTTCTTGTCGTGTCCACAAGAGTGTCAGTTACAAAGCCTGGCTAGATGTGGTTCCACCACAGTTGAACACATTGCTGTCCTTTTTCATTAAATTCTGCCAAGTCCAATGCTATGCAGAGGTGTTCCAGCATGGGGCATATCAGGAGGTGCTGTGTAGTCTGTGGTTCTTTAGCTGAGTAACATAGAAACAATCTTATTTTCAGTATTTAAAGAAATCAAGCCCTGCAATATCTGCATGATTCTGATGAACCAAAGAAGTCCTCTTCATGGTTGTGTAAACTACTAGAAAAAAATGAAAGAAGCCAACTATCAGATCAGATCAAGGAAACTATGTTTCCATTGCTGATATTATCTGAGTCACAACTCCTGACAGAAAAAAGGAGCCAGCCATCAGATCAGATCAAGGAAACTATGTTTCTATTGGTCTCTCCATTACTGATACTAGCAGAAAAACCACCCTTAGGGTGGTTTTCTGCTAGCATGTGTAGTGTGCATATTGATATTATACGCAAGTATATATGTATGTTGTTATGATACATCAAATAAAATCGTAATTGACAATATACACGGAAATTGAACAAAGACTGCATTACACTCTCTTATGTAATCAGTAACGTAATTCATGATACATTATACAAAGATATTATATATAAACTGCATGAGGAGAAAATTAGTGACAGAAATATATGAATATTTATTTAAGCGATCACTAAACGGAAGTGTTGACATTTGAAAATTTTAAAAAAGTGAATCTTTAAATAAGGAATAAAATATATTTAATCAACAGTTACGAAATTTAGTAGATAAATTATGTAATATTCATTCATTATTTATTTAAAATAATCCAACTTATTTTACTAACTGGATTAAAAGAAATAAACTGTACGCAGACCCGCACTCCTTACTTTATTATAGTTTAGATTATCTGTCAGTCACAACTCCTGACAAATGCAAGGAGTCAATCATCAGATCAGATCAAGGAAACTATGTTTCTATTGGTTTTTCCATTGTTGATACTATCTGCAAGTTCTGGCAGAAGTATCAGTTTTTTTACAGTGACAGGGAGAATGATTTGAACTCAGAATGCAAAAAGAGCAGGAAAGTTGATTAAATCAACGGCAGTGCATTACTGGTGCTTTATCTTATTGACCCTGTAAGGATGAACAGCAAATCTAACGTCGGTGGGATTTGAACTCATAACATAAAGGGCCACAACTCTATTATGCAAAACATGTTGTCCGACGCTCTACAGATACTGCCAATCCACTGTCCTAATGTAACAAAATAATGTAGAGTGTTAAGTCTGACAGAAAGCAACAAATTGTGATGGAGAAGGGTGGGTGGATTTGATTTGATCAACCCTAACAATTTATATTTATTTTTTCAACTCTTGAAGAACGAAAATCCAAGGCAAATTTGGCAGGATTTGTAATGGGCCATAGTAAAATACTGTGTGGTATTTTGTACAATGTTACAGTTTCTGCAATTCAACATCAGTTATTTAATCTGGACTCTCACCCAGGATTAGGTAATGAAGTCCCTTTTCCACACTTCTTTATCCATCATTGCCATCTTCAGTTTTAGGTTCCTGAATAGGTAATCAATGTATGCGACATGATGTCCACCACACTTTCCCACTCTGTGCTGTGGCAGCCACAAGACCAGCTTTGACACTTCCTCATCTGGATTTCATGAACAATGTTCTGATAACCAGAGTTGACATTCTCTGATCTTTTCACAGGTATTCATTTGTTATGCTGCTACCACCTCACATCAAAAGCCTCAGATAGCATTCTTATGTAGTAACTATCAAAACTCTTTCCTCTTTGTTTAATGTGTCCATGTCCTGTTGCTATACAATTCAACAGTAGCTATGAATAACCTATCTTTGATCCTTTTGATTTCAAGATTTTCTTCAGTTTATGGCATTCTGTCCATGTTCAAACTTTCCTATATCAGGAGCTGCTCACCCTATCTCCTAGGTACCCAATATCTTCAACTAAATTCAGCTTTCTCCTACTCATTGGTTTAAACTCAGTATTAACATTCTGGTTGAAAGTCATGTGCTCAGTTTTCTTTACATCTGTGTGCAGCTCAAATCTCCATTTGTTTAGCTCTTAATATCCTATATTGATTTAGTAGAAAAATATCTATAAAAAAAGAAAACAGGCTTGCTCATTCAAATGTTTATAAGTATCTTTATCAGTGGACACATTGTAAACATTTGAAATTCTTAATATGATGCAGTTAGAGTAGTTTTATATTTCTCAAGAGTATTTTGTTGATACAATTTCATGTGGTACAACTCAAGTGCTTGCTGAATTTCAATGGATATCTGTACTATGTCATCAGTGAAGTAAAGATTGATGATAGTGACAGCAGTTATTTGCCACAATCTCTACCTATGGTGAATCTTAGGTTTTCCTCTGTTGTCTAATGCTTTATGCATCACAGAGTCCAGAACTATTGGCAAACAGATAAGATGCAAGAGTATCTCCTTACATACTTCAGTGAGCATCGAGAAAAATTCAGTTTCTTTGTCCACAGAAAGTAAATGAAACACAGCAGGTAATCTTGGTCATCTTCTTCACTGCTCTACAAATGTTGCCATTATTTTCTGCGTTTGACATATTTCAAGTTAAGAAAACCTAGCAATTTAGAGGAGAGGTATTTTTTGTTTGAACTGATCCAAGTATATTACCAAGTATTTCACTGACTGTGGTATGCTGAAAAGCAATGTCAAATCCATCAGTAAGATTTGAAGTCAGAATTGTAAATTTAAAAAGGTCTAAGTAAATGCTGCAAGGTACACTACCCATTTCTGTCATTAACTGGGAGCAATGGATGGCACAATAGTAAGAATGACATTTAAAAAAAAAAAGTTACATGAAACAAAAAAAAAAGAGGGGAAACATTTTTTTCCTTTTATTTCTTTGAAGGCGGTGGGGCATAATACGTATGGAGTATGAAAACAAAAAACAAAAATAAACTTTTGAAACTTTGAACAAGAAAAAAAATTTGATCTTGTACTTGAAGCATGGTTATTTAAATATAATTTTAAAAAATTAAACAAAAGCCACCTCCCCACAAAATGTGGGATAAATAGAGAGAGAAAAAAAAATGAATCAATTCATTCATTCATATGTTACAAGTAATAATCAATCAATCATTTAAATTGGTATGTTCAATAAATTTGTTATCTCTTATATTTATCATTGCGGTGGCTTTCATCACACTTTCTTATTAATTGTTAACATTTATGTACTTGAAATTAACCCCTTTAAAGTCCATATCTGCTGGCAACACACATTTCACCAATTGTAGATAACTGCTTGAGTACAGCCATAGTTTAAGTCCCACCAACAAAGTTAAATAAATAGTAGTAATGGAACTAACAGGCTGTAATTGTAGTATTAGTGGTGGTAGTAGAGGTAAAGGTGGTGGTGGTTGAAAAATGAGTGTTAGTGAATTGGCACAGACAGCAGAATGTGATTAGATAGATCTGTTTAACCCTTTAGCATTTACATTACTCTATATATACTATATTTTCATGGTAAAGGCTTTACCTTAAATATTGAATCTATGAGATTTTGATATTTATTTTGAGAACAATACCTTAATATAAGTATGAGTGGCCGGTTACAGCCAGTTTGAACAGAAAGAGGTGAGAGAAATCTGGTCAGTTTAAATGTTAAAGGGTTAAGTTAGGTGTTCTAATCCCACAAGGGGTTACTTGTTTCTGTTCAGTCAAATTGATTACACTATTCCCATATAATTTATGGCCACATGCCAAAGTTAGTAGTTATCATAATCATTATTATTGATAACAAGGGCGGTGGATTGGCAGTATCGGTAGAGGGTCGGACGCCATGCTTTGATGCATAGAGTTACGTCCCTTGCCAGTCTGAGTTCAAATCTCGCCGAGGTTAACTTTGCCTTTCATCCTTACGGGGTCGATGAAATAAAGTACCAGTAATATACTGGGTATTTGCTGGCCTTGTGCCAAAAGTAGAAACAATTATTATTGATAACAACAGTGGTAGGTGTTGGCAACATTAGTACATAGGAGTTCTTGTCAGGAACAAACATGATCAGTTAACACATTGAACACCAGATTTTGAAGAAAGTCCACACAGGTAGAACTAAAAACACCTGTGGGGTCAGACATTATATGGTCAACTCTCATGAGATTGAAGAAGTTCAATTCATAGACAAGGTGATTTTTACATATCTCACAACTGTTAATATAATAAACAACTGTAAGATCTGTCAGCATTTAACCCTTTAAACACCAACCTGCACAAAACCACCCATATTAAAGTGTTCACATTTAAATTCAAACCTTGGACAGAAATCTCATTATTATATAACAAATAATATTAGATTTCAGTAGTTAAATATTCATCGTTTATTAAGCTGAAACTTAGTTATTTCACTCAATTTTTCATAGTTCTTGATTATTTTGACAATTAAAACACAAAGGCAGTATATTCTTGTTAGAAGTATGGTCACAAAAGAATTTTTAAAAGAAGTTTTAACTGTAGGACAAGAGGAATTTACAATTAGCACGGCTTTATAAAAGCAATATCCAGTTTAACAATTGACAATGGAAGTACATAGACTTGAAAGGATTAAGTTATTGACTAAAAGTTCTCCAGTTAAATGGCTGCAATAGATAACTAGCAAAGCCATTACATATTCTGGCAAGAACATTTAGACATGTAAAGGTTAACTCAATAACTAGATACCCAGTTTGAATAGGTTACAAGTCAATTGCCACCAACTGTAGCCACAGACAATATCTGTAAGCTTTTAGCTGTTACAAGATTCTACTAATAGTAGTTGTGCACTTCAAAGAGTAGAATCAGGGACAATGGTTAATTTACAATATGTTGGCAATAGTTGATGGTTGTTGGAGATGGTGTTAAGTAGTAGTGGTGGTGATGGTGTTAGTAGTAGTAGTAGTGTTAGTAGTAGAAGTAGTGGTGTTTAGGAAGTGCTGCCCTTACTGACGAAGTATATATATATATATATATATATATATATATGTGTGTGTGTGTATCTATATATATATATATAGTTCAAATGTTCAAAATCACACAAGAATGTCTTGTTTAGGTACATATGCCACACCATAAACCCTTAACTCTTTGTGGAGTCATGAGGGTGTCATCATGACATCTGGCATGTCTTGAGCACTTAAACCTGATGAAGCCAATTCTTTTCTTTATCTGAACCCAGGGGAGGGAGAGAGAGAGAGAGAGGAAGCATGTGTGAGGGAGAAAGTGGGAGAGGAAGAATCCAGTACTGGACTGGTTATTAATCACGAAGGATGAAAAGTAAAGCTGATCATGTTAGGATTTGAATTCAGGGTGCAAAGAGCTGGAACAAATACTACAAAGCATTCTATGCCATGCCTTAATGACTCTGCCAATTAGTCATGTATATATAAACACATATATATACATATATACATACACATATATATATACACATATACACACATATATATATATATTTATATATATATACACACACACATATTTATATATATGTATATATATACATATATATATATATATACACACACACACATATATATGTATATATACATATATACACACATACATATATATATATGTATATATATACATATATATACACACACATATATAT
>OZ024742.1:313399023-313401523 GCA_964016885.1 Eledone cirrhosa
TCACCATAGCCATCACTATCACCATAGCCATCACTATCACCATAACCATCGCTATCATCATAACCATCACCATCACCATCACTATCACCACAGCATCACTATCACCATAACCATTGCTATCATCATAACCATCACTATCACCATAACCATCACCATAACCATCACCATAACCATAACTATCATCATAACCATTACTATCACCATAACCATCACCATCACCATAACCATCACTATCACCATCACCATAACCATCACTATCATCATAACCATCACTATCACCATAACCATCACTATCACCATAACCATCACTATCACCATAACCATCACCATCACTATACCCATGACCATCACTATCATCATAGCCATCACTATCACCATAGCCATCGCTATCATCATAACCATCACCATCACCATAACCATCACTATCACCATCACCATCACTATAACCATCACTATCACCACAGCATCACTATCACCATAAACATTGCTATCATCATAACCATCACCATCACCATAACCATAACTATCATCATAACCATCACCATCACCGTAACCAGAACCATCACCATCACCATAACCAGAACCATCACTATCACCATAACCATCACCATCACCATAACCATAACCATCACTATCATCATAACCATCACTATCACCATAACCATAACCATCATCACTATCACCATAACCACCACCACCATAACCATCACCCTAACCATCACTATAACTATCATGATCATAACCATCACTATAAATATCATCATCACCATCACCCTAACCATCACTATAACCATCACCAACACTATAACCATAACCATCACCCTAACCATCATGATCATAACCATTACCATCGCTATAAACATCATCATCACTATCAACATAACCATCACTATCACCCTAACCATCACCATCAGCCTAACCATCACCATACCCATCACTATAGCCACAACATCACTATCACCATCACCATTACTTTCACCATAACCAGAACAGTCACCTTAACCATCACCATTACCCTAACCCTAACCCTAACCATCACTATAACCATAACAATCCATCACTATCACCATAACAATTACTATCATTATAACCATAACGATCACCTTAACCATCACCTTCGCTATCACCCTAACCATTATCATCACCATCACTATCTCCATCATAACTGCTGCCAGTTTTAAACACACTCTCTTGTTATATAATGTTATTACACCTACTTCTGGCTTATTTACTCCCCACTTCCACTGACCAGCAGTACTAAATTTCCAACACCCAAGGAACCTCCTTGTGGTCGCACTACCTGCTAGAAATAGCAGCCAAATTGCCTTAAAAAAACACCCTACTTAAATGGTTTAGTATTGTGTTCATTGCACGTAAGGAAAAAGGATGGACATGGCTGGAAAGCCTTTAATCACAGGTTGTTTCAATTAGAGTTTACCTGAGGCCAAACAATAACAACATCTAACTCAAGATCCAATCAGGCCCACCACTTATGTAGTTCCTCACCAGCATCAAAACAATCAGACACACCACTTGCTTAGTCCCTCACTAACATCAAAACAATTAGACCCACTACTAACTGAGCCCCTCACCGACATCAAAACAATTAGACCCACCACTAACTGACTCCCTCACCAGCATCAAAACAATCAGACCCACCACTTACTTAGCCCCTCACCAGTATCAACACTAAACAGTGTACCACACAACTCTTCAACTCCACCTCAATACTTTACACACCTACTCGGGTCTGAGACAATGAAGGACTTCTACATGGCCATTTGAAATGTTAAAAATAGCAGCCACATCTCCCTAATTTTAAACACTTTTCCTAAACCAAATCAGCATGAGACAGTATGTGACAAGGCTGGGTCTTTGAATTACAGATACAATCCACCCATCCCCATCTACCCTAATTCCACTCACAATGCTTGTTAGCCAGAGTCTAAGTCTGTCTTAAGCTAGAAATCTCATTAGGCCAGTGCTTATCCTGGTTTCATGGTGTGAAGCAACTAAGAGTACAAGATTTGCCCCTGGACAGGATGCCAGTCCATTGCAGGGTTAAACCCCACCTATTGCTGGTACTCATTTTCAGCTGAGTATACTGGAGCAACGTGAAATGAAGTGTTTTGTTCAAGAACACAACACGCAACCCAGTCCAGGAATTGAACCCACGACATTATGATCGTTAATCAAACACCCTTACCACTAGAGGCTATGGTAAAAACACTTGCTTCAGTTGCAATGCAATAAGATTGAACCAAGGCCCACATGATTGCAAAGCAAACTTCTTAATCACTCAGCCATGTCTGCATCCATGGCATCAAGCCTACACCACATGACAGCTGTGAACCAGACTCCCACACAGACACCAAACACACCTATACCTCCATTAACACCTACACCCATCAGTACTACCACTGCCATCACTGCTGCAGCATCACCTACACACCATCACCATCACTCCAATCCATGGATCATGACAGTATTTTGAGCTGTC
>OZ024742.1:313406523-313509023 GCA_964016885.1 Eledone cirrhosa
AATGGGGAAGGGTAATGGACAGTAATACAATATCGTTTGTAGTGGATAGCAGGTTGAATAGAAAACAGCATTAGCAAGGTGATGGGATAGCAATAGAGATGTGTCGATGTAGGAGAGATAGAACAACAGAGAAATGGGATGGTAAGTTAGAGTGATGGATGTTAACTAAAACAAGTCTCATGGGGATAGAGGAAGAATGGCAGTTAGTAGTAAAAAGTGGTAGTATTCAATATGGACATAAGTGAAATACTAACAAAGTGTCTCATGGAGGGAGAACAAGAAAGTGAGACTGATGTGGATATAGACAGATATAACGTGGAGGTATAAGAGTGAAGGTGAGAGAAAGAGAGGGGTAGAGTGTTAATAATCATTTCTAATTTAGGCACAAGGCCATCAATTTGTGGTATGGAGCAAGTTGATTTTTTGAACCTCAATACTTATCAGGTGCTTTATTTTATCGAGCCTGAAAAGATGAAAGGCAAAGTTGACTTTAGTGGAATTTGAATTCAGCAGGTAAAGAGCCATAAGCAAATACCACAAAGTAT
The DNA here is from genome assembly GCA_964016885.1 of Eledone cirrhosa. NCBI lineage: Eukaryota > Metazoa > Mollusca > Cephalopoda > Octopoda > Eledonidae > Eledone > Eledone cirrhosa. The sequence continues at coordinate 313,407,069 of OZ024742.1, forward strand.
TTTGTCCGGTGTTAAGGGTTTTGGTTGCACAAGTAGTAGGAAATACAACTCCACGTGTACTCAAAGTTGATTATATCAACTCCAGTACTTGACTGGTACCTTATTTTATAAACCACGAAAGGATGAAAGGCAAAGTTGACCTCAGTAGATTCAAATGCAGAATGTAAAAGGTAACTATATAACTGCAAAGTATGTTGTCTGACATTACCAATACTGCCAACATAAATCTTCACTCAAGGTCGATGGTTAGAATTGTACTTTGTACACAAGCATCATACAATCCCCCTTTCACTCTAGGAAAGAAACCCATTGCTGCCAGCAAAAGTAATAACACCCCGGACTCTACCTCCTGTTTTTACTCTGGCTACCATCTCCTTTGTCAATTAAGTCATCTAGGTAACAAAAGCTATCAATTACATCTAGATAGCCTTCTGAGAATTTAACATATTTCACATGTATTCTTACTGTTAACTATTCTAATTAATCTCCTACATATGGAATCTTTTTTTCTCTGCCAGCTTGACTGTGGTCCCACTGCACTTCTACATCTGTAGTTTATATTGGTTACACCATGTGTAATTCCTACCAACTGCTTTTCTCCATACCAAGCAGGGCCGCTTTCTAGATGGGAGCAAAGTCCTAATTTCCCCCTAACCCTGCTAACTAAAACTTTTGTCTTTGCAAGGTTTTGCATGTGTGTGTGTGTGTGTGTGTGTGTGCATGTATGTGCGTGCGTGCATGTATGTGTATTCATTTTTATCACACCTCTCACCCAGTCATTTTCATCCTCTTTCAACACATGATCCAACTCTCTCATTCCATTTCTCTTCACCACATTTATCACTGGCTCTATTTCCATCATCCTCTACAATTTATCATCTTCCCTCTCTCTGAGTAATACCAAACCATTTCTATTAATATTTCACCATTTCCACTCTTTCCAACCTTCTCTGCTGCTCCACATTCACTACTATAAATCATGACATTTCTCACACATGAAAATTTACACCTTTCCCTTCAGTTTAGCCAAACTAAAAGCATATTCTGAAATCAAATCTTATGAAGGTGCACTTTTTACTTTTCATGTCTCATACCATTGATAAAATAAGTACCAGTAATATACTGATTTGATTCTTACAGTTCTGTATGAGCCAGGCACTGTCATCTGACCCAACTTGCCTCAAACAGGACAACCCGTCTAACCCATGTTAGCATGGTAAAATGGACATTAAATGATGATGATGATGATGTCTAATTTCCTTTACCTAGGTCCTCATAGTAAAATAAGAAATCAATATTTACCAATAAATGTTCCGAGAAAAAATAACTTCAAAGGAACATTGATCACAGGTGCAGCAATATTGATAAACCAGTTAGGTAGGAATGGTGTAATTCGTAGGAAAATGATATAATTTAGCAAGTGTTCACGGTAAGATGCCACCTGAAACAAATATAAATAGAGATTATATAAATACATGTGGTTGTTTAGTTAAGGAGTTCACCTTCCACTCACATGGTGTTGGGTTCAGTCCCAATGCATGGCACCTTTGGTAAATCTACCACAGCTTCAGACTGACCAACGACTTCTGAGAGACTGTGTGAAAGCCAGTTGTGTGTATGTGTGTGTGTGTGTGTATATATACATATACATATATTTTTCCAATTCCACCCCTCCCATCCCTTCATTCTTTCTTCTGATGAACATCCGAAACGTTAAGACCCTCTTCCTGCTATTTCAAGCGTTAACCTAATATATTCCTTCCATATACTGTACCGATTGTGTTGTTATTTCTGTTTACCATTTATATATATATATATATATATATATATATATATATATATATATATATATATACTGGTGTTGGCACCAAAGCAAGCACTCTATGTACAGGCAAGGCGTGTATATTAGAAAAAAAACAAGGGAGTTTTGTTTATTTTTTTTTTTTTGTCACATTGCCAGTCTGAAGAGCATATCTATAGTGGAGTCGGGTCCATAACTCCTATGGGTTACCTTGAGCCTATACTCTGTGAAACGTGCGTAATAGGTCAATAAACAATAAATATCATATCATATACATGTAAACAAAACTTCCTTGTTTTTTTCTAAAATAAATATAAATATACCCCATCTAACCCATGCTAGCGTGGAAGATGGACGTTAAACGAAGATGATGATTATGATATACATATATATTGTCGGTTCTACATATGATGCCTCTGGGATCATTGACCTAAGATAGCCCTAGTCTCATTGAACAAGAGCAAGAAGACAACATATATAAATATATATATACATATATATATATAAACACACACATACATGTGTGTGTGTGTCCATGCTGTTTGTTTATGTTCTGTAACTTAGCAATTCAACAAATAGAGATCAATAAAAACAGGTGCTGTAGTCATGATCAGCTAAAACTCTTCAAGGCAGCACTCCTGCATAGCCTCAGTTCAATGAGTGAAACCAAGAAAAGAATAAGATTATATGTATTTAACCCTTTAGCATTTAAACTGGCTGCATCCAGCCAGAATTCTCCTTGTTTGCTGATCTGGTGCCACAACAAAAGCACCCAGTCCACGCTGTAATGTGGTCATGGTGGTGACATGACAAAAAACACCCAGTCCACACAGTAAGATGGTTGTGTTGATGACAAGACAAAAAGCACCTAGTCCACATTGTAAGGTAGTCATGGTGGTGACAAGACAAAAAGCACTCAGTCCATGCTGTAAGGTGGTCATGGTGGTGACAAGACAAAAAGCACCCGGTCCACACTGTAAGGTGGTCGTGTCGAGAGAGAGAGGAGGTTGGTATCAAGAAGAGCCTAAAGCCATGGAATATTGCATCCAAAGTAAAAAAAAAAAAACTCATTCAACCCATGTCATCCTAGATAAGCAGACATAAAAATGACAATGATGTAGGATGAAGACACAAACTTGTGGTTACTTGCCTGTGCTTGCCAGTCAGCCACTCTGGCTGGCCAGTACTTCTCTACAAGACGATGACCAACAAAATCAGCAATCAAATAACAAAATGAAGCACCAGTTGCAGAACACTATTAATGAAAAGAACATAATATGAATAATAATAATGATTTCTGATTTATGGTTTCTGATTTAAGCACAAAGCCAACAATTTTGGGAGAGGGGAAAGTAGATTAAATTTTACCACAGTACATCACTTTATTTTATCAACCCTATAAGGATGAACAATAATTGTTTCTACTTTAGGCACAAGGCCAGCAATTACCAGTGCATTACTGGTACTTTATTTTATCGACCCCGTAAGGATGAAAGGCAAAGTCAACCTCGGCGGGATTTGAACTCAGATGGTAAAGGGACGTAACTATGCTGGAAAGCATGGCGTCCGACCCTCTACCGATACTGCCAATCCACCGCCCTAGGATGAACAATAATAATGATTTCTTTATTAACCACAAGAGCTTGTACATACATAATAAATATCACAATCATAGAGGTTACAATCATAGAGGTTACATGGAGCTGGGCAAAGTTAGTATGAAAACAAATTAAAATTTGATAAAACATGAAATAAGTATAAAAGAATATAAAACATAGCAGAAAATATAATATAAAATATGACAAACATTTTGGGGTTGTAAACTTAATTGGCTGTACAGTTTAAAATGCCATCTGTTCCACTGTGTTATTTGAACCAAGCCCCCAGTTTGACAATACTTCCTTTGCACCCTCCCACCAAACTTGGAGGCTCCAAAAGTGCTCATGAGCACAGCCCTTTCCTATCTAACCCCTTCAATCTCTCAACACCAAAAGTGGTCACTGCCCTTCCCCATCTTACTAAACAGTAAGAAATAATTTAAAAAAATAAAATAAAAACTTATAGACAGTATCAAGAAACTTGTGTGCACATGTGTGTGTGTGTGTGTGCGAGCACGTGTCTGAGTATGAATTTTTATGTATTTGTGTGAGTACATAGGACTGCGCATATGTGTGCATAAATAAAGTAGCGGAGTAATGCACTTACCAGACAAACCAAAAATAAGGCCAACGGGAATGAGAAGAGGAAGCCAGAAAGAATACTAAGGAAGATGGACCCTGGAATGGCAAATGACTGTAAACTGATGCAGTTAAGGTAAATACAACTTAATAGAATAATTACACAGAGGAACAAAAGGAGAGAAAAAAAACAAAAGAGAAAAAAAAATATCAAAGCATTAAAGAATGTTGCGAGTCATAATTTCTAATTTAGGCACATCATCATCATCGTTTTACATTTGTTTTTCCATGCTTGCATTAGCTGGATGGGTCTTTTCCAACACAGCATCTCTCTACTCATCGCAGCCCTTTGTCAATTCAACTGTGAGCTTCAGCACAACCCCAGTACTTGACTGGTACTTTATGCTGTCAACCCTGGAAGGAGGAGCTTCAGCATAACCCCAGTACTTGACTGGTACTTTATGTTATCAACCCTGGAAGAATGAGCTTCAGCACAGCCCCCGTACTTGACTGGTACTTTATTTTATTGACCCTGGAAAGACGAAAGGCAAAGTTCACCTTGGTGGGATTTGAACTCAGAATGTAAAGAGCCAGAACAAATGCCACAATGGTCCTATATCTGATTCTCTACCAATTCTGCCAAATATTTATTAATTTAGGTACAAGGCCAGCAGTTTTGGCAGAAAGTCAAAGTTATTAAATCAGCGTCAGTACTAGAATGGTACTTTATTTTATTGACCCTGGAAGGATGAAAGGTAAAGTTAACCCCAGCGACATTTGAACTCAGAGAACAGACAGAGTCAGAATAAATGACATGAGGCATTTTTTTTTGTCTGACACACACTCACAACCCTGCCAATCCACGACCCTGACAAACACCTCAGATAATAAAGAACGATAAAGTTACTGCAAAGGATACAAAATATAGACGAGAAAATACCCAGCAAGAACTTGGTAAAAATATTTGTCCTTGTAACGAGATAGAATACGACCTAGGTTTTTAGCATCTGCTATATCCTGTGGTACTTTAATATATTGCTTTTCTTCTCTGAAAATATAGGAAAAGATGATCATTTAGGCATAAAAATATCAACTTCCATGCAATTGAGTATTGTTCTGTGGTTTATTAACCCTTTAGCATTTAAACCGGCCATGTCCGGCCAGAATTCTCTCACCTCTTACTATTCAAACCAACCATAACCAGCTGCTCATACTTATGTTAATGTATTGTTCCTATTCGATATTGTTGTGGGATAATTATGTGAGATAAAGTGTTTACTGTGAAAATACAATACTATATATATAGTCAAGTGTTGAAGAAGAATGAAAGTGACTGGGTGAGAGGAGTAATGAAAATTAATGCAAAATGAAATCACGGAAGAAGACCAAATCATCAAGCTGACCTAAGCTTTGTGAGGAAAATTAAGTAGACAGATACTGTGTGGAAGCCTGTTGCGTGTATTGTACTTGTAATTCAAAGGTTCAGACTTGTTACATATTGTGTCAGGCTGATTTGGCTTGTGAATTATATCAAGCCTATATTTACTATTATATTTTCATAGTAAAGGCTTTGCCTCACATAATATCGAATCTATGAGATTTAGATATTTATTTTGAGAACAATACCTTAACACCAGTATGAGTGGCTGGTTATGGCTGGTTTGAACAGAAAGAGGCAACAGAATTCTGACTGGATACGGACAGTTTAACTGCTAAAGAGTTAAGCCTATACATATCTGGAGTACTCAACCACTTACATGTTAATTCATGAGTTAGACATTTTCTTCATCAAATAACTGATGGATGATCCTGTCATCAATTGCCATTTAACCCTTTAGCATTTAAACCAGCCGTATCTGGCAAGAATTCTCTCACCCCTTTCTGTAATCCGGCCATAACTGGCTGCTCATACTTATGTTAAGGTATTGTTCTTAAAATAAATAATATCGAAATCTCATAGATTCGATATTATGTGGGATAATTATGCAAGATAAAGCCTTTACCGTGAAAATATAATAGTAAATATAGAGTAATGTAAATGCTAAAGGGTTAAAGGAAAGGAGAAAACATGAATTGTAAGAAATAAATATGTGTAAAGAAAAACAATACTTACAAATCCATATTTGGAAATCGTAGATATATAAATACCATAACTAGAATGGATGTGAAGAAAAGGACACCAAGTATTATAAAAGATCTACTACTATTGGTTTCTGTGGACTGGTTTTTGGTAGCTGGTGATGAAATGCTAGTGGAATGCTTTGACTTTGACATGCTATTAGTGCTGTCGTTTGACTTGTGGTGGACATTGGAATTAGAAACAGACGACTCATTGACAAAGCTACTGGACAAATGGTTATGTTCTGAAAATAGAAGAGAAGAAAATTTTAAAATCTAACAAATAACATGTAAATTAGAAACAATTATTAAGGAGGATTGTGGATTGGCAGAATTGGTAGAGCATCGAATAAAATGGCATTTTAATATTTGTTTTAGCTCTTTACATTCTGCTTTCCGATTCCGTCAGAGTCAATTTTGCCTTTCACCCTTCTAGTGTCAATAAAATAAGGTACCAGTCAAATACTGAGGTTGATTTAATCAACTTTGCCCTTCTTTCAAATATGCTGGCCTTATATACTTAAATTAGAAATCATTATTTAACCGGTAAAGGGCAGTGAATTGGCAGTATCGGTAGAGGGTCGGACGCCATGCTTTGACGCATAGAGTTACGGCCCTTGCCATTCTGAGTTCAAATCCTGTCGAGCTTAACTTTGCCTTTCATCCTAACGGGGGTCGATAAAATAAAGTACCAGTAATACACTGGGATACTTGCTGGCCTTGTGCCTATTGTAGAAACAATTATTTAACCGGTAAATATTCTAATTCCTGTAACAATGTATGGTTCAGTGAGTGAGAGCGAAAGAGAGATATGAAAGTGAAGAGGACCATGAAAATAAACAGGCATAGCTATGAAATTCACTTTGAAAGCAAATAGTCTCATGGTTAATCCCATTGCACAATACTTTGGGAGAGTGTTTTCTACAATAGAACCATAGACACAAGTTGAACAATATCTGGTAAACAGAAACCATGCAGTGAATGTTTATATATCTGTGTGTGTGTATATGCATATGTATGTAGGTAAGTAGGTATTGTATTGTATGCATGTGTGTATGTTCTAACAATATATATATATTTTCAAAAAATCAATGTTTTAAAATAAAATCACTGCAGAGGGTTTATTGTCAATCTTACTCTGCTAGTGAACCAGTGACTGATATTGGAAACTTACGATTGATATTGAAAACCAGTGATTGATATTGGAGACCAGTGATTGATATTGGAAACCTGTAACCAACAGCACCATTGTTCACCACTGAAAAGTGGACATGGTGACACAACAAAACACCCAGCCCACCCAGTAAAGTGATCGTGTTGGTGACATGACAAAAAGCACCTAACACACACTGTAAAGTGGTCGTGATGGTGACAGAACAAAAAGCACCCAGCCCACCCAGTAAAGTGATCATGTTGAAGACATGACAAAAAGCACCTAGCACACCCTGTAAAGTGGTTGTGTTAGTGACATGACAAAGACCCGGTCCACTGTGTAAGGTGGTTGTACTGGTGACATGATAAAAAAAAGTACCCAGTCCAACCTTTCAGTGGGTCACTCTGGTGCCAAAAAGCACCCAGTAGATGCTGCAAATATGGTTGGCATTAGGAAAGGCATCCAGCTATAGAAACCAAGTCAGAAACAGTTCTGTAATAGCAAGACATGGTCACCTGACAACTCGTCTAAGCCACACTAGCATGGAAAATGGACATTAAACGATGATTCATCATCATCATCAGGTTTAGCGTCCGTGTTCCACGCTTGCATGGGTTTGGACGGGGGTTTTCCCACTTGAGGCAAGAGTGGTTGTCTTGCTCGCATAGGACTGTCTGGCAGGTTTTCTACAGTTGGATGCCCTTCCTAACACCAACCACATTTACAGTGTGGGGCTGGGAGGTTTTTACCGTGTTGCCTACACGGCCACATTACAGCGTGGACTGTCTGGCGGGTTTTCTACAGCTGGATGCCCTTCCTAACACCAACCACATTTACAGTGTGGGGCTGGGAGGTTTTTACCGTGTTGCCTACACGGCCACATTTACAGCGTGGACTGTGCGTTTTTTTGTCGTGACACCTACACAATCTCATTTGTTTCGGCCTGGATGTTGTGGGACCAACATAACTGTACATTGAAAGGGGCGGTGTGGATGGGGTGGAGGTGGTGGGACGGGGGGTGTTTTGATAGAGATGCCTACTGACTGTAGTAGGTTTTTACTTTGTATTTAGGTAAGGCGGGTCTTCTCTATTACTGAGTACCGCCAAAGGTCTCGGTCCAGTGACATTGTCTTGGAGAGGTGTAAGCGTGTGAGGTCGGAATTTATCAGCTCGTCCCATGTTTTTCTGGGTCTGCCTACTCCGTGGCTACCGTCTATCTTTATTGCCCTGCACTTTGTTATACAGCTGTCGTCTTTCATGCGCATCACGTGACCGTACCAACGTAGCCTTCTCTCGAGTAAACAACATCTGATCCCTCTTATTTCTAATTTTTTCCTTAGTTCGTTTATGCTTTGCCGTTCACGTATATTACTATTGCACATCCAGCGGAGCATGCAAGCTTCGTTCCTCTCTAGTCTGCGTATATCCTCTGCACACAATGCCCAGGTCTCACTGCCATGCAGCATTGCTGTTCGTATGCAGGCATCGTATAACCTGCCTTTCATTTTTAGGGAGAACCCTCTAGCGGCTAATAGTGGTATAAGCTCTCTGAACTTTTTCCATCCAGTTCTGACTCTAGCTACTGTACTTTCAGAGCACCCTCCCCCACTGCTGATTTTGTCACCCAGGTAACGGAAGCTGTCCACTATTTCTATAGAACCCTCTGCGCAGTTGAAGGAGCTAGTATTTTGTGGGCACTTGCTGCTACTTATTGCACCAGAGCACCGGCCACATGTAAAATCTATGTTCTTAGTTAGCTTACCTGTGATCCCACTACATCTTTTATGCACCCATACTTTGCATTTGGGACATAAAATGGAGTTTCTACCTACGCCTTTCCTACACACTGAGCATGGCCATTTCCCAGATGGGACTGCCGCCATATTTTCTTTCCTACAAACTAGAACTTTTGTCTTAGCCAGGTTAATTTTAAGGCCTTTTGATTCTAGGCCGTGCTTCCATGTTTGGAATTTCTTCTCTAGTTCGGTCATTGATTCAGCTATGAGCGTTAGATCATCTGCGTATAGGAGTTCCCATGGGCAGCCGGTCTTGAACTCCTCTGTTATAGCCTGAAGGGCAATAATAAATAGTAGGGGGCTAAGAACAGAGCCCTGATGGACACCAACTTTTACGCTAAACTCTTCACTATATTCGTTGTTAATTCTAACCTTACTGACTGTTTCTTTATACATGGCTTGTATAGCTCTCACAAGCCATTCGTCAACACCTAGTTTTCTAAGAGACCACCAGATAATGGAACGGGGGACTCTGTCGAAGGCTTTCTCCAAGTCGACGAAAGCTAAGTATAGGGGTTTACTTTTAGCTAGGTACTTCTCCTGTAGTTGTCGTACAATGAAAAGAGCGTCTGTGGTACTTTTGCCTGACACAAACCCGAACTGCATTTCATCTAGATCAATTCTCTCTCTGATTAGTTGCGCTATTACTTTTTCCGTGACCTTCATGACCTGGTCGATTAATTTAATGATATATATAAATATATATATATTGCTGGAAAGAGGGTAGAGTTCCATATGAATCAAAGATTATAGGTAAAAAGTAAAAGTGGAAAAGCACAAGAATATACATAAAGATTCTATTTTTTCTTTAATTCGCCAGAATAAATATTATTATAATTGTTATACAGTACCAGTTTCGACTGATATGTCTGTCAATCTTTATATATATATATACATACATAAGTTTGTTCCCATAATCTCTGGGCAGTTAGAACATATGTGGATTTTCTCTTAAAATCACATATATATTTTCTTTATGAAAGTGGGGTGGATTCAATTGATTTACTAGAAAATTCTATTGATTTAAATAAAAGATTCCTTTTGTATTCAGAATAAAGGCCCAGATGGCACTTTGTTGTTCTCTCTTTCTCTGTGTGTGTATGTGTGCATGTACGTCTGTGTGTGTGTATGTGTGTGTGTGTGCATGTATGTGATTCCATTATGTCAAGAGATCAAGTTTATTTTCAGGGTTTGTAGATTAAATAAAAGAATGAAAGAAAAATAAATAGAAATAGCTAAAAGCTGGTATAAAGATGTTTCAAAGTTCTCTTGTAAATACAAAGACAATTATATAAATAAAAAGGGGATAATAATAATAATTGTTTTTGATGAATGTTTTTAGGAAGGTTGTGATTTTAGCTTTCTTTTGTCTTGTGGTATATATTTGTAGGTGAAACTCCATCTTGTCAAGAGATCAAGTTTATTTTTAGGGTTTGCAAATAAAAACATGAAAAGAATGAAGAGAAGTAAATAAAAATACAAATATAGATATAAACATGATTGAAAGAAGTAGTTTGGGGAGCGGGTGGTTTACATATATCAAAGAAAAGGTTTCAAGAAGATTTAATAGATAAATAAAACAAGCTTTTGGCGGAAATTTCTTTGGAGTTATGATTTTTCCTTTTATCTTGTGCACGGGAGAGAGAGAGTGTGTGTGATTGCACACACACAGGTTTGCTAATAGATGCGTGTAAATTGGCTGTTACCATCTAGAGATCATTGTGATTTCGCAGTATCAGTAGAGGGTCGGGCGCCGTGCTTTGAAGCATAGAGTTACCTCCCTTTATGATCTGAGTTCAAATCCCGCCGAGGTTAACTTTGCCTTTCATCCTTACAGGGTCGATAAAATAAAGTACCAGTAATACACTGGGATAATTGCTGGCCTTGTGCCAAAAGTAGAAACAATTATTTAAATCAATGTAATTTTGTAGTATGTCAATTGAATCCTGACCTGTTCAACCACACCTCCACCATCAACACCCCACCTTCATAAAGATAATATATATAAGAGATTTTGAGAGAACATTCACATATGTTCTAACTGACCACAGAAAATGAGATCAAACCTACTTTGATAAGATTGACATATCAATCAAAAATATTTCACCAAACTTAAATTCATTTAATGTAACAATTATAAAAATTATTTATGAAAAAAGAATCTTTAAATATACTCTTGTGCTTTTCCACTTTGATGCACGCATCAAAGTGGAACAGCACAAGAGTATATTTAAAGAATATTTCTATCACCTGCTTGTTTGTGTGTGTTTTCTTTGCCTTTTTCTTTTTTCTCTTTTAATTTGTAATATTATGATGACGGTTATGCTGACAAATAAAATACTACCTATATTCCCGCTGCTTACATACTTTCTGCATTCATCATCATCATCATCGTTTAACGTCCATTTTCTACGCTAGCATGAGTCTGGACGGAAATTGTCCCACTTGAGGCAAGATTGGTTGTCTTGCTCAGGACTGTCTGGTGGGTTTTCTACGGCTGGGTGCCCTTCCCAACACCAACCACGTTTACAGTGTGTACTGGGAGGTTTTTACCGTGTTACCTACACGGCCACATTACAGCGTGGACTGTGTGTTTTTTTGTTGTGACATCTACACGACCTCATTTGTTTCGGACTGGATGTTGTGGTACCAACATAACTTCGCATAAGTTTTGGATTGCGTTTGGAGGCTGGGAGCGGTGGGGCGCAGGGGGTTATGTTAGCCATCCGCAGCCGAAACAAGCATTATATATATATATATATATATATATATATATATATAATCATTATATTAAATATATAAATATAGTGTGAATGTGGTTTAAATAGGTACACCATGTTGCAAGGTATCCAAAAGGGGTTGATAACACCAGTGAGGGCATCCACCAGTAAAAACATTGCCTGAAAAAAATGACCCTATTTATGGGTATGAAACCTGTCATGGCCCACATGGTTAACTCCTGCCTTAGCAGGGAAAATGTACTAAAATGTTTTATGATATAAAAACGTTATATATAAAATATATATTTTTTAAAAAAAACGATATCAAACAAAACTACAACTAATATCAATTTTGCCGGAAGTCAGAAGCGTGTTATTAAAAAAAACTAAGAAACCAACTTTAAAAACAGTTACCAAGGAAGGTAACTATGTCTGACTTAACAGAGTTACGTCCCTTGTGTAATACTGTTATATTGAGAGAACATTTTATTTAGTTTAATAGCACAATTGATTTTAACAGGGCTTTGGAAATTCAATACTTAAATATATATATATATATATATATATATATTTAATACAATAACAGAGATAGCTTAACGCTAAACTCCGACTGGTAACCATCTCACTCAACAAACATTAGGTTATATGTTAGTATAACCCAATTTAAGTGTTTGGGGTGCTAACTATATGTATTTTGTGGAAAGCCAGTTGTATCATTTTATGAGATATAATTAAAGTTAAATATATTTATCTTAATTTAAACGAATGAATCATCAGTATGTACATACTGTATATACTTGCATATAAATAATTGTTTCTACTTTTGGCACAAGGCCAGCAATTATGCCAGTGCATTACTGGTACTTTATTTTATCGACCCCGTCGTAAGGATGAACTGCAAAGTTAATTTACACGTTGTATTTCCGTGAGAAAAGGTACGACCAAGACAAAAGTATACACTATTGCTAAATAGATGCGTAAGAACTTCTTACCTTCCGTATTACTTTTATTCTAAAACGTGAAAGTGAAATATCGATTATAAAGTATTTATTATTAACTTGTATAAACATTGTTGTGAAATATATAGCAAGTTCCGGATATTTACCAATATCTAATTATAATTTATGAAAAATATATTTGGATAATATACATACAATAGAATTTTAAAAGATATTCGGATAGTTGTTTCCTCGTTTAATAAGTAATAGACGTGGTGATGAAATGAGTGAATCAAAGCAAAATCAACGGGTATGGTAGGCATTGGTAATGTCATCGGAAAGAATATTGTAAAGCGGTGTTTCTCAACGGGGGCCCTAGGACCCCGGTGATCATATGGAAATGGGGGGGGGGGGAATATGAAATTTTGGGTGGCCATATGATATTAATGGAGCATTTGAAACAATAAAGTGTATTCTTAATTTAGGGAGAAAGTTTGCTGATCTGCATGAAAAACATGATTTCGAGACGTGATTTTTGCCTGCAAGCATGTATGTGAGTGCTAAGAGACTTGCTGACGTATGAGAATATGCACGCTTTAAAAGTAAAAAAAAAAAACCCATTTCGATCGCAATTACAACCTGTTTACCACAATTACTCAGTGTTTGACTTATTTTCTGTACATTTACCAAAAAATAACCAAATAAATCTTTTTGATTCATTTTTAACATCTGTTGCCGTGCTGTCTTTTTTTAAAATGTTTGTCTACTTATATCAGCAATATAACGTGAGAGGGGGGGGGGGGGGCATTTGAAAAACCAGGACATCTTGGGGAGGCATGGAGCAAAAAAGGTTGAGAACCTAGGTTGGAAAGAAATACCAATTAGAATACTATGCTTGTGTTGGCTTACCTAAAAATAATTATTAGAAGGGAAACTCCAACGATTCTTGTTGAAGCGTGTGATTGAGTGTACGGATTTTCCGTCACCTTTTTTCCCCTTTTTAAATAGATTAAAAATATATAAATTGTGTTTAGACACTAATATATAAAGTGTGCATCTTAAGTTAACGAATAATAAATGGATACATTCGAAAAGATAAAATTGAAACTCCAAAAAATAATTGAAAAATATTGTACGTGTGTACATACGAATTTATATTAGCTAAAAACTTTCTATAATTGTTTCTAATTTTGGCACAAGGCCAGCAATTACCCAGTACATTACTGGTACTTTATTTTATCGACAACGTAAGGATGAAAGGCAAAGTTAACTTCGGCGGGATTTGAACTCACATCGTAAAGGGACGTAACTATGCTGGAAAGCATGTCCGGCCCTCTACCAATACTGCCAATAAAGAAGTGCAGGGCTCAGTTTTCTTTGTATATTTAGCAATATTGCCTCTCCCTACATATACATGACATTTAAAATGTGTGTCCCATCGTAAATAATAATAATAGCTTCTGATTTAGGCACGAGGCCAGCAATTTTGGTGGAGTGGAAAGTCGATCAAATCGACCTTGATGCGTGATGGTACTTTATTTTATCGAACCCGTATGGACGAAAGGCAAAGCTAACCTCGGCGGGATTTAAACTCAAAACCGCGATGCTGTGTGTCCGACGCTCCACAGATACTGAATGATTTCTTTATTAACCATACAAGGCTCACACTAAGAAAACATTAAATACAGTGCAAGACGATACAGTGTATGTGGGGGGGGGGGGGTAAAATAACATTTATAACAGACTAAAAAAATAAACATTTAAAAAAAACAAATTCCCCAAAGGTGGGGAGACTCCAAGGGTTGCTTGTGGAGATAGCCCAAAGTCCCCCAGTTGTTCTCTTACAATCTACAGGCGTAATGCTATTAAGTTAGACATGGCCTGGGCCAATACTGGCCAAACCTATCAAAGTTAATAGTTGAGAAAATTGGGTAAATTGACCGTGAAGGCGGAAACAGAAAGTGGACAGTAATGAATTGCGTTGTTGTTTATCAGTTTCTGCAGATTCACTACTTTTTGATTGCAACTCAGACAGAATAAATACTGTTGGGTATTTTTTGTTCAATAGCACCAGTATATACGTGCCAACTTATATGTACACTCTGCTAACACAATATATGTGTATGTACATGTATACACACATGAGTATATACAAGGTGAGTCATAAATAACCAAGAAGTCAATGCATTTTTATTGCATGGTTCACATAACTTTTTGAACAATCGTTTCAAAATGTATTGTGAAACGGGGTCAACTTTTAAAACTCATCCTTTATATTTTTGAAACTACTTTGTTCTATTTATAATTTTCTACTGTGTGATCAGAATTTTATTAAATATTAT
This sequence comes from Eledone cirrhosa, assembly GCA_964016885.1. Taxonomy (NCBI): domain Eukaryota; kingdom Metazoa; phylum Mollusca; class Cephalopoda; order Octopoda; family Eledonidae; genus Eledone; species Eledone cirrhosa. The sequence goes on from OZ024742.1 coordinate 313,422,114, forward strand.
TATTTGGAATATAAATGATGGACTGTCCGGTTACTTACGATTCACACTGTATATCATCATCATACTTACACTTTTCCATGCAAACATTATCTGGTAACAGACCTCTATGCATCGAATAGAGTAAGATTATTTTATTTTATATTAATGGGTGGTTCAGTGCTCAGATTGCTAAAAATAACAGTCAAATTCTCCTTCAAATAACACTACTGTCTTAAAAACCACACACCCCATCATTTAATGTCCGTTTTTCCATGCTGGTAAACATTGGACAGGTGTTACAGACTAAGTAATGATATCATTGTAGCAACAGTCCACCTCTAGGTGGCTCATTTAAATACATTCTATTTTTGGCATGGATTTCTATGGCTGGGTACCGTTCCTAATGTCCATTATTTTATAGAGAACACTGAAGGCATTTTATCATGGCACCAGCATTAGGGAGGTTATCATGACCTTTCAACCCTTTCTTCGGCACAGCTTCTATGGCTTGGATGCTCTTAACACCAACATAATCATTATTTAATATCAGTTCTTCCATGCTGGCAAGTTGGGTGGGTTATCAGAGACCAATTGAAGCCACTGATTCATCATGCAGACCAGGGTCCACATCTCAAATACATTCCAGCACTTAACAGAGTGTATTAGGTGCATTTTATTGTGACACAAGAAAGGTTGTCATGTCTTTGTGAAGACTCCTCTCAAGCCTATCTATGTTTGGCAAGTTTTCTATGGCTGTATGCCCTTAGTTCATTTTATCAAGGCACTAGCACTTGGGGGTCTACCATGCCCTTGACACAACTGAAGAGCATTCTCAACCCTGTTTGGCAAGTTTTCTAAGTTGAATGCTCTTTCTGAGGCCAACCACTCCACATGGTATACTGAGTGCATGTTTTGTGGCACCAACACCAGAGGGGTTGTCATATCAGTATGTGACTGATTATTTGAAAACTTAGTGTTACAAAAGTACTGTCTATCCATCTGCTATCTTACACCAAACACTTTATGTGTACTGGGAGCATTTCATCATGGTAGCAGCAATACCACTTTACAGAGTGGATGGAGTGAATTTTATTATAGCACCAGCATTAACACTTTACTGGGTGGTCTGGGTGCATTTTATTGTACAACCAGCACTAGCACTTTTCAGAGTATACTAGGTGCATTTTATCATGGCACAAACACAACCACTTCACAAAGGGGGCTGGGTGTATTTTATTGTGGCACCAACACTAACATTTTCCAGGGTGTAATAAGTGCATTTTATCATGGTACCAACACTACCACTTTACAGAGCGGACCGGGTGCATTTTATTGTGGAAATCTCAGTCATACTTTTGCGACTTTTTAGTCAGAGAAAGAAGGGAAGTGCCCATGAACCTTTTCAGGTCATCCAAGACTGCTGAGAGGCAAAAAAGTATCCTCAAACCAGAAGCATGGTTCAAATGTTTGCAATAGAGTAGACTCTGCTAAATGAATGTAAAGGCCAGATGGTGGTGTTAATGGAGATAAAAACCAACTGTGTTTTTCAATACTACACTGATTACTAAACTGCCAAGAGACTTACTTAATGTAAGTCCATGTGTCTTTTGAAAATGAAGCAATAACAGAGTGGAAGAATTATTTTAGCCATTAGACACACACACACAAAACTGTTATATACATTTTTCGTTCATTGTATGAGGTGTCAAAACATTAGTCAAACCATGGTGACCTCCATGAGCTGCAGTGAAATATAGTCAGTTACTAGATGGTGGGTGCAAAGACAAGCTGAAAACTTGACACTTCAAAAAAGAAATGGAAAGTGAACTGTGTGTGGGGGAGAGAGTGAGAGAGATTTAAAATAAATTTTAAAATGGAAAATAGGTGTTGGGAGGGATATAGTCGAACAGAAATACAGAAAATACACAAACAGGAGAGAATATATGGAAAGGAAAAAAGTGGTGGACATCCTCACCACAACTAGTTAGTGAGGTGGTTGTAAGAATGTGACAAGAATAAACTATTAAGTTACTGCTGAAAGATAAATATTTAGGCTAAGGTAAGGCTGGGGCTAAAATAAAAATTTAGAGGATGTGTGTGTATGTAATAACCTCAAGTTGTCAGAAACTTCCCTTGCCATTACCTTCATGTCTTATCCAACACAAGCCACAAGGGAGCTCTCATGTGGTCACTTGACTTGCTAGAAATATCAGCCAACTCTCCCTTAAATTACAACCAACTGCCTTGAAAAGGGAGAACACATTGAATAATGTAGCGGTCATAGTTAGAATGCCTCTAATCATCATATATCTGTTCAGTCATGACATCTAAACAATTAATAAACATACCCAAATATCCACTGATCCTACCCAGCCATGCTACCATTAATACCACAACTGCGATACATAGCCACCTGGAGCTTGGCAACATTCAGCAATCTGATATACACACTTCAAATCTTTCTGCAGCAGGCAATTCAAAATAAAATTTAACAAACAAAACTTCCAAATACACAAACATATGCACTAAAATTGTGCCGAGCAGAATGATACATGTATTAAGAAATTGCAACTGGATGCCATGCAGCTTTCACTATGTCAGTCAGTCTGTCTGTTTGTCTTACTTTAGAAATGTTTGAAATCAAGCAGAAAAGGAAGGAATATGGAGTATACTAAAGACTGGTTAATTTGACTGTTCATGTCAGGAGCCTTGGAAATTGTAAATTATCATAACTTTTAAATTACTGTGCTGGCTTTTCTTAATATGTTAAAATCTTTCTAAAAACCAGCATTATAAAGATAGGAAAAATAAAATTTTCAACTCACACCTATAAAGGTTTAGCTGGCATACAATGAAGTTACATCTCAGAGGGGTTCTCTCAGGTATTTTAATAACAGGAGTTTTAGTCCTATCATGAAAAGCAACATATTATGAAGCATCTTGGTCAAGAACATAACATTTTTCCCAGTCCAAGAATCAAAAGCTTATGATTATGAGTCAAACACCTTAACCACTAAGCCTCATACCTCCAGCTTTATAAAAAGAAACCTATATACTAAATCCTTTTGAATTCTTATTTTCAAAATGATTTGAAAATCATAAGCAGTGTCTTTCATTAGCAATAAAGTAAATAAATAAAAGGGTTAATTTTCTTGACTAACCACATTGATTTCATAAGTTTGTATTAAATGCAGGTTTCTCTTTGTTCACTTGTAACTTTGGATGTTGTTAGGGTGTTTTTGGTGTAGTTTTATTAAGAAAATTGTTTGTTTCTGTAGTCTTGGTGGATATATTTGTTCGTTGTTAGTGAGAATTTTGTGAATTGTTTCAGTTGTGAGGTGTACGTCGAGTAGTATGTGTTTCATTCGTCTATTGTGCAGACTGTGACAACTCAAATTGTTTATGTTTGTGTTTTAACCATTTCATTACCATATTTCTAATGAAATACACTATTTCAATTAATTAGTGAAGCATTTTAAAGGATTTACTACTTCTTTAGATGTAGAGCATGCTTTAAGTGTATGATATGCACTGGGTGGCTACACAGAGTGTAACAGTCTAAGGATTACTAAATAATTGTTCCTACTTTTGGCACAAGGCCAGCAATTATCTCAGTGCATTACTGGTACTTTATTTTATCGACCCCGTAAGGATGAAAGGCAAAGTTAACCTCGGCGGGATTTAAACTCAGATCATAAAGGAAGGTAACTCTATGCTTCAAAGCATGGTGCCCGACCCTCTACCGATACTGCCAATCCATACAGCAGCTACATATAAGTATTAAGTGTGTAAGAGAGGAGAGGATGTTGGGCTAGATCTTGGTGTGGTGTGATGGTGGATGTTGCGAACACTTTTGATTACTTAAGAAACATGTTGAATACAGAAGGTGGATCAGACTCGATGTCAGTAGCTAGAGTTAGATGTGCATGAAAGAAGTTCCAGGAGCTATGTGGTGTGCTAATAAGAGGAGTGTTACTGAGAGAGAAGTGCCATGATTTATAAGAGCAAAATATGGATGGTGAATGTGGAACAACAGAGAAGGTTGGAATGAATGGAAATGAGAATAATCCAGTAGATAAGCAGAATGCCACTCAAAGAAAGGAAGACAGACTGTGAACAGTAGCGGATGATGGAAATGGATGTTGTGAAGAGAAGTGGAATGAGATAGTTGAATCCTGTGTTGAGGAAGGATGAAAGTGATTGGGTAAGAGAAGTGATGGAAATGAATATAGAAGGAAATAGAGTAAGAAAACATGGCTAAAGGTGGAGTAGAAGGATGATGAAGAGATGCAGATAATAGGGTAAATAAAGAAGCTTGTCATGAAGCCCTTCATGGCTAACCTTTGCTTTAACATGGAAAATGGCCATAAAACACATATCTGCTTTATGTTTGCAAGCAGGGAAAAGCAGACGTAAAATGATAATGATGATGATGATGATGATGAATGATTTGAGTATTTTTGTTCCCATATATACAATAGAAAGATGACAAAAGAAAAAAGATACATAAACATTTTAAGACGAATTCTTTAGTTGTGTCAACCTCTCTAATTTTTAAAATAATGAAGAATTTAGAGGGATTTAAGCTGGTTTTTGAAACAAAGGTTCTTACATAAAATAGGTTTTTGTATAAGGTGATTAAAATTGTTGCTAAACATCTGAGAACCTGACTAGAAGATGATAATGTAATAATTGAGAAAGGGTTAACCAATAATTGCCTTATGTGACACACAAGTGTCACTCCAGATCTTTTCTGCTTTTGCACTGTCAAACTGTGTAAATGGCTATATCAAATCAGCTTAGAATTAACCATGGTATTTTTCTCAGATATTCTATTTCATATGACATTTAATTTTAAAGATAGTAAATATATCATGACTAGGTCTAGTAGTTGTAGTGGTGGTGGTGGTGGTGGTGGTGGTGGTGAAAAACATGGATAAAAACCAACTAATTATAAGAAACAAAGAAGACAGAGGAGAGGCCAATCCTGGATTCACAGTCTTCATAGATACATATACATACAATACATGGAACACCAAGCCCATCCCACAATATGTCCAACATCATCCCACTTCCTTCATGACCACAGCTATGACCCGGTGCTTTCTTCATGGAATGTCTGCTCTCCACCACCCGGCAAGTAGCATTCAGCCTACAGCCCTCTCAGTTATAGTTATAGCATATGAGCAACACGTGAGCACCTGACCAGTACATAACAACTCATCTACACCATGCTGGCATGGAAAGTAGACATTAAACAGTGATGATAATTAGGATATATATATATGTAGTTTGTCGTATTTCCCAAAACAAATCTGTATTTTTTGTTATTGCTTGTTAAATACGAGGGTTTTTGTCGTATTAAACAAAACAAATCTTGTATTTTTGTTATCGCTTGTTAAATACGAGGACCTCATTCAATCCTTACCTTCTCGCTATCTACCCAACACCATTATTATTACGTGGACCAATCATAAGCCAGAGGCCTATACTATCGCTTGCCTGGCTGCCTATGATGGATGGATGGACTACGGAATTCTGGAGAGTGGAAGAGAGAAAAATCTGGACGCTCAGCGACAATGCCAAAGATAAAGACAAATTCACCTCGTGGACGAGAATGCGAGCACTCCTCTTTGTTTCGGCCGCGGATGGCTAACATAACCCCATCTCCCCCCGCTCCCCACCTCCAAACGCAATCCAAAACTTCAGAGTTGGTACCATGAATGTAGGCACCTTAAAGGGTCGCTCAAACGAGGTTGTAGAAATGCTCGAACGTAAGGAGATCGATGTTTGTTGTATTCAAGAGACCAGGTGGAGGGGTGGGTCTGCTAGAGTCATTGAGGGTAAAAAACGATGCTATAAGCTTTTCTGGGTGGGAAATGACGATGGGCTGGGTGGAGTAGGAATCATGGTAGCAGAAAAGTGGGCAGATAAGATAATAGACGTAAATAGAGTGAACGACAGAATAATTAAAATAAGACTTGTCCTCAATAGAACTACGGTGACTGTAATATCTGCGTACGCACCCCAATCCGGACTGCCAGGCACTATAAAAGACAGATTCTATGAGACACTGATGCTCACTACCTCCCAAATAACCGACAGTGACTATATAATTATTGCATGCGACCTAAATGGTCACGTTGGACAACATTGTGACGGCTACGACGAAATCCATGGAGGCTATGGGTTTGGTACTAGAAATGAGGAAGGCTCCAGAATCCTGGAATTCTGTGACGCAAATAACCTAACTATCTGTAACACTAACTTCAAAAAACGAGACAATCACTTGATCACCTATAGATCGGGGGAACACACAAGCCAGGTAGATTATATCCTTACCAGAAGACGTGACAGAGTGTCTGTTGTTAACACTAAATCCCTCCCCCATGAAGAATGCACCTCCCAACATAGACTGATAATTAGCGACCTCATAGTCAGGACGAGACGTACTAGACAGCAGAAGAGGACTATCCTCAGGAGAAAAATATGGAAGCCAAAGGACCCCATAGCCAGAAATAAATTTAAAAGCATACTACTTGATGCTTTCGACAGTAAGGAAGAGCAATTAGAGTCGTACAATATAGAGGAGCAGTGGGAATTCCTGAAAGCAAACCTGCTGATGGCGGCAGACGAAGTCTGTGGCTGGAGCAGGCCTGTAGGCAGGAGGAGAGTAACATGGTGGTGGAACAGTAAGGTGGAGGGGTCAATTAAGGCCAAAAAGCAGGCTTGGAAAGTATGGCGGGATGGGGGAAGTAGAGAAGACTATCAAGTGACCAGGAGGGAAGCTAGGAGACAAGCTAGGAGAAGCTAGGAGACAAGCAGAGGAAAGAAAGTTCAAGCATGTTCTACAACGCGAGGACCAAAAACGTGAGGTGTTCAGGATTGCTAGGCAATGTGTCAAGGAAAACCGTGATATTGTTGGGAAGAAGTGTGTACTTAATGATGACGGCGTACTTGCCATCACCGATGCTGATAAGAAGGTAGCTTGGAAGTGTCACTATGAAAGGCTACTAAATGAGGAGAATAAATGGGAGAAAGACAGTCTCCCCCACATCGACCCAATAGAGGGACCAGCAGTGTTAGTCGAGGGTAGTATAATAAGTAAGGCAATCAAGGATATGAAGACGGGTAAGGCAGCTGGGCCTTCAGAAATAGTTGCTGAGATGCTGAAGGCATCTGGCACGGTGGGACACACCATGGTTACCCGGATAGTTAACCAAGTCGTACAGAATGGGGTTGTTCCGAAGGACTGGCGTAGCAGCATCATCGTTAACTGTTATAAGGGTAAAGGAGATGCCCTAGATAGGAGTAACTATAGAGGCATTAAATTAGTCGACCAGGTCATGAAGGTCACGGAAAAAGTAATAGCGCAACTAATCAGAGAGAGAATTGACCTAGATGAAATGCAGTTCGGGTTTGTGTCAGGCAAAAGTACCACAGACGCTCTTTTCATTGTACGACAACTACAGGAGAAGTACCTAGCTAAAAGTAAACCCCTATACTTAGCTTTTGTTGACTTGGAGAAAGCCTTCGACAGAGTCCCCCGTTCCATTATCTGGTGGGCTCTTAGAAAGCTAGGTGTCGACGAATGGCTTGTGAGAGCTATACAAGCCATGTATAAAGAAACAGTCAGCAAGGTTAGAATTAACAACGAATATAGTGAAGAGTTTAGCGTAAAAGTTGGCGTCCATCAGGGCTCTGTTCTCAGCCCCCTACTATTTATTATTGCCCTTCAGGCTATAACAGAGGAGTTCAAGACCGGCTGCCCATGGGAACTCCTATACGCAGACGACCTAACACTCATAGCTGAATCAATGGCTGAGCTAGAGAAGAAATTCCAAACATGGAAGCACGGCCTAGAATCAAAAGGCCTTAAAATTAACCTGGCTAAGACCAAAGTTCTAGTTTGTAGGAAAGAAAATAAGGCGGCGGTCCCTTCCGGGAAGTGTCCATGCTCAGTGTGTAGGAAAGGCGTAGGTAGAAACTCCATTTTGTGTCAGAAATGCAAAGTATGGGTGCATAAAAGATGTAGTGGGATCACAGGTAAGCTAACTAAGAACATAGATTTCACATGTGGCCGGTGCTCTGGTGCAATAAGTAGCAGCAAGTGCCCACAAAATACTAGCTCTTTCAACTGCGCAGAGGGCTCTATAGAAATAGTGGACAGCTACCGTTACCTGGGTGACAAAATCAGCAGTGGGGGAGGGTGCTCTGAAAGTACAGTAGCTAGAGTCAGAACTGGATGGAAAAAGTTCAGAGAGCTTATACCACTATTAGCCGCTAAAGGGTTCTCCCTAAAAATGATGCCTGCATACGAACAGCAATGTTGCATGGCAGTGAGACCTGGGCATTGTGTGCAGAGGATATACGCAGACTAGAGAGGAACGAAGCTTGCATGCTCCGCTGGATGTGTAATAGTAATATACGTGAACGGCAAAGCATAAACGAACTAAGGAAAAAATTAGAAATAAGAGGGATCAGATGTTGTTTACTCGAGAGAAGGCTACGTTGGTATGGACACGTGATGCGCATGAAAGTCAATAGCTGTATAACAAAGTGCAGGGCAATAAAGATAGACGGTAGCCACGGAATAGACAGACCTAGAAAAACCTGGGACGAGCTGATAAACTCCGACCTCACACACTTACACCTCTCCAAGACAATGTCACTGGACCGAGACCTTTGGTGGTACTCAGTAATAGAGAAGACCCGCCTTACCTAAATACATAGTAAAACCTACTACAGTCAGTAGGCATCTCTAACAAAATACACCCTCATCCCACCACCCCCATCCCATCCACACCGCCTCCTTCTATGTAAAGTTATGTTGGTGCCACACCATCCAGGCCGAAACAAATGAGATCGTGTAGGTGTCACGACAAAAAAACACACAGTCCACGCTGTAATGTGGCCGTGTAGGCAACACGGTAAAAACCTCCCAGACCCACACTGTAAATGTGGTTGGTGTTAGGAAGGGCATCCAACTGTAGAAAACCTGCCAGACAGTCCTATGCGAGCAAGACAATCACTCTTGCCTCAAGTGGGAAAACCCCCGTCCAAACCCATGCAAGCGTGGAACACGGACATTAAACGTTGATGATGATGATGATATATCAACGTTTAACATCCATTTTTCCACACTAGCATGAGCTGTCCTGTTGTGAGCAATGCCAAGATATCATGCAATGGGATTGAACCCAGGACCTACTGATTGTGAAGCAAACTTTTTAACCATTTGGCCATACTATGTCCACTCCAACTAAATATAAATTTCTTGAACTGTACATAATTTTCCTAATTCCTTCAACAGAATGACCACGGCACATTCTCAGATTGATGATAAAAAAATATAAATTTGTCAAATGACAAGACAATTGCTATGGGAACGTTTCACCCATTCATTACAATATTTCTAATGAAATACACTATTTATGGTTTTCAATTAATTTTGTAGATAATTAAGAATTTGGAGAAGCTTATACAATAATATAATTTTCTCAAGTAAGTGTTTGGAGCATAACTTAAAGGTTCTTACATAGGACTATGATAGGTTTTTAGATAAATATAAACACTTTAAAATAAACAACAAAACTATATAAGAAACCTTTTACATGACATAACAATCTTAAATTGTTTTGACAAAGCCAATAAACAATGTATTCCCTCACAGCTGTCAGGTTAAAATCAACACCTATTTACCTATTTGTCAGTTAACTTTTAAAGACAATCTGGCCTTCAATTGTAAACACAGCCTCAGATATAAGGCCCAAGCAATGATAGCTACAAAAACGTTGCTGCAACCAAATAAAGCTCTACAATTGTACAGGCTTTTTTCAAACCAAATTTCCTAGTAATTTAAAAAGAAAAACACCTTTCTCCATATCATATACTGACGGACATGAACAAAGTGGTTGGGAAATAATAACATTCCATTCTCAGTTTGTTTCTAGGCTTTTCTCTTAAAAAAATAACAGATCAACATATACTTATGAACTAGCATTACATATACCTACAATAAGGAAGCATTATGTGTACCTATAAAACAGCACTATGTGTACTAGTGAGACAGCATTATGGTGTACCTATAGTGAGACAGCATTATGGTGTACCTATAGTGAGACAGCATTATGGTGTACCTTTAGTGAGACAGCACTATATGTATCTTTAGTGAGACAGCACTATATGTATCTTTAGTGAGACAGCACTATGAGAAAGTAGAGGGAAGGACTATAAATGCCATAAATGTGAGCAAAAAGTGAGGAGTCTTGGGCCATAGAAGAAAGGGGGGGAAGGGGATAGGGTGATGGGCCCTATGTTGAGAGTGTGGCAGACAAAATTAAATGCATTTCCATGGACAATTGCCAGCAACACCTGCTGCAACAGCCACCCCACCTCGCAGGGTTCCTTCTGCAGACAGGCTGCTGACATTAAATTTTCATTTTGGGTTGCATTCTAAACATAATCATCTACTTTTTGAAAACTTTGTGTACATTTTATGAAACATATCTGACAATCTTGCACTAACATGTCATATCTGTTTCATAAAATGTACACAAGGTTTTCCAAAAGTAGGTGATTATGTTTAGAATGCAAACAAAAATGAAAAATCATCTTGTAGGAATTATTGTGTATAAGAAGTTATCTTGAATTTCAATGTTTATTTCTTGTCTATCTACTAACACTAATCAGAATATAGATGTACAAGCCTGTGAAAATGACAATGCAATCATTAAAGAAAAGCAAGTCATCCATAATTGTGTCATATAAGATAGCAAGGCATCCATGTAGTAACCATAGACTTGTATAATTTCTGTACTTGCATTCCCTGATTTTCTCTAATAAATTTAATGAAGTCAGAAAGACCAGGAAGTAAACATTTCTTCATTGATTAGGTTGACATCAATCTCTTAAAACTTTTCATTACCATATTCCTAATGAAAAGCTCTTGTGAAGGTACATGGTTTAGTGGTAAAGGTGGTAGGCTCATTATTGTAAGGTTAAGAGTTTGATTCCTTAGCTGGATAGTGCATTATGTCATAAGCAAGACACTTTATTTCACAGTCTACTCAGTTGGTAAAAATGAATTGTGATGACACTAGTGCCAAACCATTTCAGCTTTTTGCATGGACAGCATTGGTGTTATGGGCAACTACTGGTCTTCAATTAAATACTCTACCTAGGCTTGTGCATCAGAGAGGCAAACCTATGGTCAGTCATTCATGTGTGCATAATTCATGGCCAGTCATGACTAAAGGGAGCCTTTTCTCCAATGAAAAACTGCTGGGATTTGGAACAAAGGTTCATACATGAAATTATGACGGAAGGTTTATTAAATAAATATAAACATTTAAAAAAAAATCAAAGGTAGTTCCAAGGGGTTTAATATAAAAAGTGTTAAACTTAAGCTACTGATATTTCTATTGGAAGTTGTTGTCTTGAAACTGCTCCTACTTCTATAACAGAAAACTGTTTATATTCATCTACCCTACTCCAAACCTTCACTCCGGATACACTTTGCCTACATAACCCACACATACAAGCAAAAAAGCTGGACATACTCTACATCTGATCTCCCACAATGCTGTTGCCACAATAGAAAACACTAAATCCACCTTGCATGCTGCTCCAGCGCCACAACAAAAAGCACCCTGTAAGATGGTCATGGTGACATGACAAAAAGCACCCAGTCCACCCTATTAAGAGGTCATGTTGGTGACAACTAAAAACACCCAGTCTACCCTGTTAGGTGGTCATTTCAGTACTACAACAAAAAGTACCCAGTTCACACTGTAATACACTTGGCATTAGGAAGGGCATCCAGCTGTAGAAACCAAGCCAAAATACAGGTTCGTATGAGCATGACAGTCTCCAAACTTGTCTTGTCTCATAACTTGACTACATGTTTAACCCATGCAAGTATGGAAAATCTATGTTTAATGACAATTTCCATTATAATTGTATGTAAGAATTTTGTTACAAGCACCAGTTTAATGAGAAAGTTTGAAATATTTCTAAATATCACCAAAGTCTTTATTTTCGAAATTAACTAAAAACAATAGTGTTTTTCATTAGAAATATAAGAAGGTTAATGACCTAAGAGGCCTATATATACATCATAAATGTTGTGCAACTCACATCATTTTGTTCAACGTCACATGCGTGCATGGGTTGGGCAGGTCTTTTTCAGCACATCTCTTAACTTGTCACATTCATTCACCATCTCCTTTGTGAGCTTCAGCAATTTGAGATCAGCTTTCACTACCTCCGCCCAAGCTTCCCTTCACTGCAGCTTCCTTCTACTGAGCTTTCTTCACCAGCAATCATCATCCATGCACATCATATGTACATACCAGCACAGTCTTCTTTCTTGCACATTTATCAAAGCATGCATGCTTTATTTCTCTCCAGCAGTCGCATGTCCTCTGCGTTCACTGCCAACGTCTCACTACCATGCAGCATAGCACTTCCTACTCTCACTCGATATGTAGAAAAAGAGTAGGCATAAACACTATATAATGTACACAAAAGGTGTAGTGGGATAGCAGGAAGGCTAACAGGAAAGAAGACTTTGTATGTAGATGTTCAGGGACAATTCATAATAAGAGTGCCAGTGATATAAACTTTTTCTAATCCCAGATAGGATCCTTCATCAGTTTCACAATGAGTACCCAATTGTTCAATCAATGGAATAACCTGCTTATAAAATAGATATGTAAGTTACACAGGATTCATGTCTTTATTGTAATCATCAGCATCACTCAGCAGACCTGTTCTTACAAGCTAACAAACAATCCTATACTTAGTTGTTCAACCTGTTAGAAATATCAGTCAAATGTCTCTCATATGACGCCTTATAATAAAAAAAAAAAAAGGAATGTACATTGGATGATGTAATATATGTAATAGTAGATACACCATGACTGGGGAAAATAAAGGGAGGTCACAGCTGAAATGCTTTTCTCTCTAGTTGTTTGATCACAGCTGATCTTCCATTAAAGACACTAACAACTGTTCTAGTTCCCTCTCAATTATAAATCTGAATACAATTAACTCAGTTTTTGCCAAACTTTGTAAGATTCTAACCATCAGCTAAATAGTACAGTGACATCATCATTATCGAGCAGTTCTATTTAGGCTAAATTTTTTAAACAATTTAGACTCAAGTTGGAAGTGTTCAGTGCTATAATTGTAGCCAGTAAAACAGCAGGAAAAGGGATATGAAAACCATATTCAGTTCATGACCTACTCTATAGTTTAGTAAACTGAGGTAAACTAAAGTACCAGTAATGTACTGGGTAATTGCTGACTTGTGCCAAAAAGTAGAAACAATTAATAAAACAAAAATAATATTTGGTTAAAATATATTTTATAAAACCCCTAAAAAATGTTTCTCCTCAGTAAAGAACTAACATCCATGAAAGAATTTTACACATGTATCATCTATCGACAATATAACACACACGCTTCAGTATTGTTTAATAAAATGGAAGGTCTGATCATTATTTTACAAATGTATTTATCTTTTTGGAGAAAAAAAAAAAAAAAAAAAAAAAAAAAAAAAAAAAAAAATTCATATTAGTGGCCCACGGGATTTAAAATTAAGAATTTAGTGGTTCGTGAGAACCGAAAGGTTGGCGACCGCTGCTCTAAATCCTTGTACTTATCTGATTTATATCATGAAATCAAAGCTAAGAAACAAATCTACTAGTTAACCCTTTAATGTTCAAACCGGCCAAAACCGACCAGAATTCTCTATCTTTTTCTGTTGAAACTGGTCACTCAAAAGATGTTAAGGTATTGTTCTCAAAATAAATACTTTCAAAATCTCATAGATTCAATATTATGTGAGATAAAGTATTTACCATAAAAATATAATAGTATATATAGAGTAATGTGAATGCTAAAGGGTTAAATGACACAGTATAAAATACCATATACAGAAACAATTGAATTCCAATGATGAATTTAAATTCATGAACCATGTGTAGGTAGTTCCTTACCATATACTTTAGGCTATTTCATCTTTACTCAAATGTTTTTTTATATGAATTAACCCTTTCATTACAATATTTCTTATGAAAGATACTGTCTACAATTTTCAAATAATTTTGAAATTAATCAAGTATTTGGAAAGATTTATTGATAAAAGAAACTTTCTTATTGTCAAATTGGTGTTTGGAACAACTTCACAGAGGATATTACACAAAATTATAATGCAAGCTTTTTAGATAAATATAAACACAAACAGCTGTGTTTCAGGAAACCAGAGACAGCTTCTGCTGGTTTGATATAAAAAGGGTTAATCCCATGTTGTACATAAAATATTTAGGACAATTATTCTTGGTTTAGGCAGCAAATTGGCTGAGTCATTAGAACGTCAGATAGAATGCTTTATGGTATTCGTTTCGGCTCTGAGTTCAAATCCCGCCGAGGTCAACTTTGCCTTTTACCCATTCGAAGTCGATAAAAAAGTACCAGTCAAGTACTAGGGTTGATTCTTCCTCTATATCTCTCATTTCCTCTCTTTCACTTTCTATCTCTGGAAGAAATCTGCTGTACTCAGGCCTGGAGAGGGATGGGCTCCACCAGGCTTAAAATGCCCAAGAAACGCAGTATGTCAATATGACACCCCTACAACTTTATCAGGAAGTATGGGACCATACATACATTCTTGGTTTAGTAGCAAAATTGTTCGAGCATCAGACAAAATGCTTCATGGCATTTAGTTACAACCCTTTACAACCTAAGCTCAAATTCTGCTCCAGTCAACTTTGCCTTTCATCTTTCTGGGGTTCAATAAAATAAAGTACCAGTAAAGTACTAGGGTAAAATAAAAATAAAAAAAATATTCCCTTTCCTACAAATTACCGGCCTCATACCAGAATTAGAAATCATTTTTGTCTACCACCAGTGCATTTGAACTAACAGACTGTTTGTAGTTCCACACTTTATCCTTTGGTCTATGTCATCGATTCAAACTAAAAGCTACAGTTGTAATTATAAGTTTATGAATAAACCCTATAGCATTTAAACTGGCCGTATACGGCCAGAATTCTCTCACCTCTTTCTGTTCAAACTGGGGTAACTGGCCACTCATACTGATGTTAAGGTATTGTTTTCAAAATAAATACCAAAATTTCCGATTCGGTATTGTGAGATAAAGCCTTTACCATGAAAATACAGTAGTAAATGCTAAAGGGTTAATCATATTCTGTGTTCCACATTATCAGATAAAATATTTAGGACAATTGTTCTTGTCTCAGGCACTTCAGTGGCTATTGTAGATCTATAATCAGTATATTATATAATAGTTTTGTTTGCACTATATTCTATTGTAAATAATTGTTATAAGCACTATTAATGTCTTTTGTGATATCACTGGCATAATTATAGTGATTGTGTTGTATCAGTGTTTCTGGAACAATCAGTGTACATGAAGTTTTAAAATATTATCAACTGTACATATTTATAGACATGTTTAAAACTGTTACAGTAAATACATCTGTTACTATAGCTAATGACCGAGTATATTCAACTCCATACACACAGCTGTTGTATATCCGAAGGTCAATCCAGATAGAGCAGATCTATGACAAGAGGGTTTCTAACCATGACCAACCCATTTTTAAAGAGTATCTATGGCTTCACTATCTTGTGTATTTATATATTTTAAATATTCACTCCCACCAAGATAAGCATCCACGATGCAGATTATCAATTTATTTGTAATGCGTCCTTTTCTTATTTAAGGTGGCCAAGTGCGATTTAAGGGAGATTTGACTGATATTTTTAGCAGGTTGAATGATCACGTAGATGCTTCTTTGTTGGGTCATGTGATAAACATCGTATATTGTGTATGTTCATACATGTGCGTATCTTGTGTATGTATTTACATTTGAATGTGTTGGTTTGGACACTAATTTCGTTTAAGCGTGGATTTTTTAAATACTCCTTTTTTCTTGTACCTTAAAAAAAACCGGTCTTTGAATATTCAAAATCATAAACTAATTAAGGTTAGGGGGTTTGCAGCAACAGTACTTTGTGTAAATATATTTCGTTTGCGTTTCATCTCCAGTTAATTGAACATGAAAACAAAGGCCAGAAAGTGAGATAAATGCTTTCAAATGTAGACAAAATATACTTATACACTTCAAATACAAACAAAACATTTGCATATGCAAAAAAAGACATACTGTACCTATAAATCCCCTGACCATAATCAATTTTTTTCTAAAATAAAATTTTCATTCAATTTTTATTTTATATAAAATATAATATGCTGATTCCGAATCATTGCTATTGAAAGGAGAAATCCGAAGAATTTTTATATTAATGCATAATAAAAATCCTCGCAAAAAACGTATGCTCGGTTTAATGTATGTATGTGTGAATATATATATATATATATATAATATAGAGTTAGAAACTCACAATAGTCCCCTATTACGTGCCTTCTCTCATTGCTATGATTTACACACACACACACACACACACACGAGGGAACCCTAACAGTGTACCGAACATTTAATTCTAACCATAATGTGTATATACGCAATGCATCCGATTATTCGGACGAGAGTTTATTTTCATTCGACATCAATTGTCAATGATAACCTATATATGAGTGACTGTGTTAATTAAATATGAATGAAACATGTATACTGGAGATACGATGTTGATGTCTGCGTGTAAAACAGATTATCTTCTATCTTCACAGAGTGAACAAAAAATTTTTTTGAAGTCACATGAATTAAATTAATTTTAACGTAAATCCCAACTGTAGCTTAAGTATCTGTTAATTAACTGTGTTAACTCAACTATAAACATTACACAACATGTGTTATCAAGCTATGATAGTCGGTGTCAGCTTAGTACAAAGTAAAGTGAACTGGAGTGAAATAGAGACACGCAACAAAACCGAACAGTAGTAATCATTGAGAAATAATTTGATTGATTGATTGATAGCATACATATGTGTGTTAATACAGGCATATGTGTGTTTTAAACAAGCAGTTATAATTAATAAGATATATTAAGAATTATAAAAAAAAAAAAGAGGGATAATGACTTCTTGCTTACGTAACAAGTACAATTATGTTTCTTACGTATTTATGTACAAGGCCAACTGTTGTAAGTATATAATAGATAGAATTAACTGCAGCAGGTAGGAACTTTATCGATCTCACGGAAATAAAATGCAGATTTAACACCGGTTGGATTTAAAGACGAAACCGAGAAATAATGCGTTATTACGTTGAAACAAGACATATTTATAAAATAGGCGTTGAGATTAAATAATATAGTTTAATCTACAAATATTCCTATTCTGATTTCGATAATAGTTAATTTCTTAAACACGAAGACTTTAAATTTCAAAATGGAAGGAGAAAAAAAAAAAATCAACCGTTGAGGCGCTCATGCCATTCCCGTATTTATTAGAGGCATAGAAATTATAATTAGTGAGAAAAGTAACGAAACATTTAACGGAAATGACATAATGGTTACATATTTGGGGTTGGAATATGTCTGGAAATGTAAGTGTGAGTGTGTATACGTCTATGTATAGTGGTGGTTCTGTGTCGTTATAGAAAACTGATCAGGTGTTTAAAAAAAGTGGCGTGATAACATTTATACTAATAGTTAATTCCCTGCAACTGGTCGGATCTGTCAGAGAGAGAGAGAGAGAAAGAAGAATGAAGTGATACAAACTTGTTAGAAATAAATTACTGTACAGTAAAAAAGGAGAATAAGTTACAAACATTCAAATTGAAGCATAAAATAGGATCGTATTTTATACGCCAGACCATCAGAATTCCTACCTGAATTAGCTAAAATCCTTCCTCGGGAGGCTAGATCAGACGTGTCCACTACAGCTGACGCCATATTACTTATACAAGGTAACTTCCGGTTGTCAAAACTACGACGGACTGTTTATATCCGGTTTCAAGAGAAAAACCTAACATTGTCCCACGGTAAAAAAATAAGAAAACCGCTTAACTGCAACGCATCATTTATTCATTTTACTTTATTTCATAATTTTTCATTATACAAAAATAATCTTTTTTTCGGATATCTTTAAAAATAGGTCTCCTTTGAACAAAATTTTAAAAAATCTGTTCAATTCACTGGATTTATTTCACATGCTCCGCTTACGTATGTCGGATCCCGATGTATATCAAGAGGCGACCACTGTCAAAAAAGGTTATCAATACGTTAGTAAAGTATAGGTATATTCATTTTATTATAGAAATTACTTCTACAGGACTAGAAGTGTTTCATTCGTAAGAAATCATCTTACGAAATAAACAATTCTATTCGAGTATAATAGAATGATTATATATATTATACACACACGAGGAGAGCCTAACCTTATATGCAATCAATTCGATATATTTTCATTCTCTTCAAAAGGAAATTTATTGTCAATGATAGCCGTATAGTTTCTAATTTACCTTACGTTACTTTACATCTTTCTGCTTCTCTTCCTCTACATGTATCTATCTGTTATTACTCATAACTCGAAGTATCTAAAAACAAAAAGTCACAAAATATTTCATTTCCATGTAAACATTTAACAGCATTGAAAAAATTATAACTAAAATTAAATTAGTTAAGATCTAAATGTTATTTTTTTTTTTTTAATATTGAAAATTATGGGTATAATACTACATATGTAATAGTTAATAGTATTTATTATGTGTTTATATATACAGTAAGTAAGACCCTCAAATACTCTGATCTGTCGGCCAGCTACATTTTTCAGCCTGTGGCTTTCGAGGCGTTTGGGGGAGTCGGGCCGCTGACTGCGTGGCTCCTCTCTTCACTGGCGGCTCGCCTAATGGAGGTAACTGGCGAATCTCGCGACGGCGCTTGGCTGTTTCAGCGCATCAGCCTCGCCATCACCCGAGGCAACGCTGCGTGTGTGCTGGCTTGCCTCAAAAATCATTAGAGAGGTTGCCCAGTACTCCTCGCGACGTTGCTGTCTTTTGCTCTGGTGTTGGCTCCGTTGTTCACCCCTTCCTTTACATTTTCTTTAATATTGTAACATTAAAAGAATATATCTTTCTGAATGAATCGCGAGCTATTTATAATGTTAACGAAGCATTTGTAATGTTATGGTGGGGCATAATTCCTGTTACGAAGTTTTAAATCAATTTTAAAAATACATTATGTTGCTAAAATAACTAATATATGTGTATCAAATCCATGCACTATAACCATATTAACTATTTTTCGGAACATTACGCCATTAACAATTTGCAATGTCCATAGAATTGCAAAGAAAGTTCATAATAGAGAAGCATGAAAAAGGCCTGACTCCACCCGAGATATTTAAACTGGGGAAAACTCTAAGATCAATAGTATGTTGATCAAAAGGACAATCGATCGATTTAAGGAAACTTCCTCGACCAAAGAGACCTCGATACGGACGCCCTCGCACCTCAAGAACACCAAAACTCGTTAAAAGTGTGAGGGAAAAAATAAGGCGTAATCCAAGAAGGTCCACGAGAAAAATGGCAGGAGAAGCAGCAACATCGCCGAAGAACTATGCGGAGGATATGTCGAGATGATCTGGGGATGTCACCCTATAAGTTCCAAAAGAGGCAGCTTCTTTCTGCAGCCACAATTGAAAAGAGGCTCTCTAGAAGTATTGAAACTCCAAAATCAAAACTGAATAAAGTATGGGAGAAAATACCCATGGAAACTGTTCGTGCAGCCATCGAACATTCCTAGAAGACTTCGAGCGGTAGTGAGAGCTAGAGGAAAGCATTTCGAATAAATTTTTATGCAGTTTTTTAATAGTATATTACTTACTATTTGTTGAAGTCAGATCTTGAAATAAATCTTTTTTTTCAAGAACTATTTGCATTTTATTTTGTAACAGTTGTTATGCCCCACCCTGTATTTAAAATATATTTATGTTCTACTGTAAATTTATTTATATGCTCAGTATATATTTTCATTCTGAAAGAATTGCAAACGATTTGTAATGTTATTTATACAACTATGTATATATTATTTTTTATTTGTCATTGAAGAAAGAACAACGTCCGTTACAATAGCACAAGTTGTATAACATTACAAATATGTTTTAAATATATACATAAATAATTGTTTCTACTTTTGGCACAAGGCCAGCAATTACCCAGTGCATTACTGGTACTTTATTCTATCGACCCCGTAAGGATGAAAGGCAAAGTTAACCTCGGCGGGATTTGAACTCAGTCCGTAAAGGGACGTAACTATGCTTGAAAGCATGGCGCCCGACCCGCTACCGATACTGCCAATACAAATGCGTAAACAACATAAACTGATCGCAATTCGTTCAGAAGCACATTACAAATATGATGTCGTTGATAAACATGTAATTTATATTGTCAGTGAAAAAAAGAACAGTAAGAGTCGGAATTTTGGAAACTTGTCATTGATCGAGTGTTTATATTATTATACACACTAATACAATATATAAAATATCTATATTTATATATACGCATATATATCTTTGTATATTGGTGTTTAATGTAAAATATAGTAATGGTCGTTGCAGAGTGCGTTTTAATGCGCCTTGCAACTAGTATTGAAGTGAGGTCTGACTATTTGGATGTTTACCATGTGCTCTTTGTTACACCGCTCTTGTTATGATATCCTACATTAAACAAATAAACAACGTACCTAACTAATAAGAAGTCTTTTTCATTTAACTGGTATCAAAACTGTTGACGGAGTCTCCACCCTAGCCCCCAAAATTGTTTACGGAGTTTCCACCCTAGCACGCAAAACTTTATTCGAAAATTTCCTATTCTTAACCACAAGCCTAATCGTAACCATACAATTACCTTAATAAAAATAACCCTAATCAACATTTTTAAAATATCCTTATTTATTTTTTTACAGAATCGTAATTTCCTAACTTTCAAACGTATGTATCCAAAGTTCTTATCGTTAGCGGTTTACATTAATGAGGTATATTGATACCCGTGTGGGTGCTTAGTTGTTCCAGCACCTTAGCGGTAATGCTACCAGTGTGTTGGCTTACCTCAAAATCTATTAGAGAAAGGCTCCGGTGCCTCTTATGGTGTGTGATCGATTGACACACATTACGTAGTGTTAATATTTTCTTTAGTTTTGAATATATATCTTATATAAAGTGTGTAATCTTTGTCTTTACTTGCAACGTTTCTTGTGCTAAGGTGTATTGAGCTTTGCCTTCCCCTTGGACTGCCTTTACTACAGAATCCAAAGAAGAAAAAAAAATATGCTATAGGTTGGGGGTGGGAGGGTAAATCCGAAAAAAGCTTTTGAATTAAAACAAAAAAAAAAAAAAATGCGCAAGGATATTTCAATGAAATTCACAACTTTGAATTATTAAAAAAAAAAATATAAAAAAAAATAAAATATAGCCTTATAACTTTCTTAAAATACCACTTTCTCTCTTGAAAAGAGTCCCATCTCCCCGATTATTCCTATCGAATTAATAATAATAATGAAAATTATTGTGTACAGTGCCCAGGTGCACTACAACTAATTAAAGGTGTATGTATAGTAGAAATGTAAGGAAAGTGAAGATGTTTCTTCCCTGAAGTCAAATTTACAATGTGTAATATGGTCTCCATTTACCGAGGAATGAAATGGTATGGCATTGATTTAACAGCAACACGAAGTTTTTTGTACAAAATGAAGATATGACATACGTTTTGGATGAATTACCTTGCAACTGTTATTCATTCATAGATAATGCGTGTTTTGCATTGGAATGGATATTTAGGCGAGAATATTACCAAGGATCACTGTAATGTCCGATTCCAGTTGATGGATATTTGTTAAACCACATAAACCAACACATTGCAGCTCGTATTATATGTACACTCGGGCGGTGGATTGGCAGAATCGGTAGAGGGTCGGACGCCATGCTTTGACGCAAAGAGTTACGGCTCTTTATGGTCTGAGTTCAAATCCCGCCGAGGTTAACTTTGCCTTTAGTCCTTACAGGGTTGATAAAATAAAGTAGTAGTAATACACTGGGATAATTACTGGCCTTATATGTACACTCGATTTACCGACTCGTTAGATTGCCGTCAAAGTGGTCGAGTATTCTCAGATTGAATCTATGACATAATATTTGAAAATATTCCATTTTTAAATTACAGGACGAGTCCAACTGAATTTCTCTTACAGGTTTGTGTCAATCCAAGACAATGGTAAAAGACATTTCCTACGATGCCGTCTTGGAATCGAGTCATCTAAATTCTGCGGTAAACGGAAATAATATTATACAATGCAACCTTGACTTGAAGGGGAGAATTAGTAGAGTCGTTAGCATGCTCTCAGTTCAAATGCCGCCGAGGTCAACTTTGCCTTTCCTCCTTTTGAGATAGATGAAAAGAAGTACCAGTCTAGTACTGTGGTCGAGTCTTCATCTGTACCTTTTGCTCACTTCCACTTTTATTACTCTCTCTGCTTCGCTGGAGAGGAAATGGGCTCTGCCAGGTTTTTAAAATGCCGAAGAAACACCCTAGGAGTTACGGATGAACTAAGAATATCGACTTGAGGGGAAACATTTTGCCAAATGGAATGTTCTATTTTATTTTTCTACCTTCAAAAGGGTGACTAGTTTTGAAAATACATTGAGAAGAGTTGATGATGAATATTATAAAAAATACCCTATAAATATGAAGTTCCTAGTCCAGATAATTATAGTCTTATATGTTGTTTGGAAGACTTGAAATTGGACGGCACACGCAATAACTCCGTCACCAGGCTTAAGAGCTTCAAAACAATTTGTATGGCCACTAATATGCAATTATTCAAAGGCAACGTTTCGGAATAAGCATATCACCGTAATATTTTTCTAAATCTGAGGGGGCACCAATGAAAAGTAAGAGAGAAGGGCAGTTCTTCGACGACGGAAATACCAAGCTCGTAGCGTGAGCTGCTTGAAGGAGGCAGTCGTCTCCGACACATGTCTGTTAATTAAGGTTGGGAGACCAATTGTGTCTTTAACTCCGAACGTCACAGGGTATACAATTGTTTACCTGAGTCTTTGCACAGAACATGTCTTTATCGTTAATATATCTCAAACAAAGAAATACTGAAACAACAGAACATGTCACAGGAAGGTATACTTAACTAAAAGATATTATTTTTGCTCGAGTCAAGTAGATTAAGACGTGATTCTCGTCATCAGAAGAATAAAATAATTTACTGTGAAAAAAAAAAAAGAATGTTATAAAAATAAATATTTATTTAAAACTTAGATCGTTTTAAGTGAATTATTTTGCTCTAGCTGTATACAATGGCAGACTGCCCCGCCTTGCGTAACGTCATTGGTGCGCGGCAATCGCCTGCAAACAATCTGTTACGAGGGAGCATTTCAGTGCAGGGGGGGGGGGGGGGGGGCATCAAATAAATCGATAGGGAAAATTCTTTTTACAAACAAATTTGTCAGTTTATCGATTTAAAAAACTTCAAAACAACGAAGAAGCAATTACAGCCATTTTCATTTATTTGATTGTATTTTATTTACCTAAAGCGAAACATGACACTTAATTATGATTCAGCGTCAAAAATAATTGAATCCAAGAGTAAAAGTTGCAACACTTAAATTCTAGTTTAAACCGTTTTATCCCAGCCAAAACGTATTCGCTAATCAACTGTCCTGAGTTTCAAAAACTGTCCATATTTTATCTCTTTCTCCAGATATGATCATAGACATTAAGCTGTGACCAACTGTCTTTTTAGATGTATGTATAGGAGTAAGATAACGAATTTATGACATGCGTACCCAAAATGACACGCGAAAATATTTTCCTGGCATGTTGGAAAAAAAGACATAAAACGCCATATATATATACATCAAACAGAAAGAGAAAAATAAAAATAAATAATAGAGGGACCCAATACTCTTCATTGAGCGCCGCGAACAATATAGCGAAAGCATTGCTGTAGAGCAGAGGTTCTCAACCCATTTAGGCCAAACTTTTGTCCCTCATTTTTCAATATACTACTGATTTTGATATCAGTCGATTACTAAAAATAAAAATAAAAAAAATAAAAATTTAGTTTGCTTCGTAACAATAGCATATCCAAGTTTTTGGATAAATCAAATTTCTTTAACTTTGACCTCATTTCAATGAAACCCTTGAGCTTCATGGAGTCTAGCTAACTCTTTGACATGAGGCTGAATTTTCGTAAGATGTAGCCAGAGATCTCCACATGTAATTACATTGTAGCGGTTGCGAGACTTACTGTGCAGTCTGGAAACAGCACCAAACCTCTTCTCGACTAAGTATGAGCTTGGATTGTCCAAGAGCAAATCTCTTAACCTCTGCATGTAGATGTGGAAATCGACGCTGAATTTCCTCTTGCATCCAAAAAAGGGGTTCACCTATTTTAGGAAATCTAATTTTGATCATGTCATCTGTTTGAAGTTCAATGAATTCTTCCTGAAATTTAACGTCCAAATTGTCGACAGTAGTGTAGCAAGAGTTGCCTCCCTTGTTGTGACGATCACATCACCAATAGAGTAACGCTCTCTAGACAGGAAGTAGCTGGAATTACTTCCCGTTGGAGTGGCAGAACCTTTCCTGTCACTTTCGTCCCAGGACCTATAAAGGGAATAACTTTCAGCTCTCTCCCTCTCATTTGCCTTTCGGCTCCTGGCCTTCTAACCTGCCTGGCCCTTCGGCCAGGCGCGTTCGTCTGGCAACCCGAACATGGCCTCTTGCGAGCTAACTTCAAAACGGTAACAAATAACTTTACTTCATTCTTTCATCTACTTTCATTGACTTGTCAACTATACTATTCTACATAACTGCAAATTGTTAATTAAACGTTATATACACAACCTAGTGTTTTGTTGTATTCATACAATCCAGTTCATTGTTATAGTAGCTATGAAGGGATCTGCTATCCACATTGGGATGTCCATCGGCTAAAGGTCAACAAACCGTTCTCTCATGTTGTCTTGTAGCGCATAGAGGTGAGTGTTATAAATTTGGAGTTGGTCATCGCTCACAATGTTTTGAACATTGGCGACACTAGCAAAATTATAGAATTCCCGTCAACAAAGATCCTTTCAAGGACATTCAATTTGGCCAGGAATGTTTTCACAGCACTCCTTGCTTTAAGCAAGGTGATCTTCTTCCCTACAAAGCCATAATGACGCTATTGCATTTGTCGAAGATGTTGGCGAGGTAGGCACAGTCTTGCCCAACGTCGAGGGTTTTCTTGTACAGTTCTGTGTTGCATCCTCGCAGAAATTCAATGATAGAGTCGAACAGTTCAAAGAAGTGAGTAAGGCACTTGCCCTTTGAAAGCCACCTGACTTCAGTATCAAGGAGCAGCTTGACGAATTCTTTGTCATTATCTTGGCACAGTTGCCGGAAAATTTGTTCATTGAGGGAATGGTGTTTGATAAAATTGATGACATCAATGGCCACCTGCAAGGACTTGCTCAGCGGCTCGCTGAGTTTCTTCGCAGCCAAGTGTTGTCAATGAATGACACAATGAACAACACATACAGATAGATTTTCTCTCTTCAGAAGAGTGACGAAACCCTTATGTTGGCCGACTATTGCTCTTGCGTCGTCCGTAGCACATGATACAATGTGTGTTGTATGTGGTCCTAGATGTATGTATTACCTGCCCGTGTGTTGTATGTAGTCCTAGATGTATGTACTACCTGCTTATGTATTGCATGTGGCCCTAGCTGTATGAATTACCTGTATATGCTCCTAGATGTGTGTATTACCTCCTTATGTGTTGTATGTGGTTCTAGATGTATGTATTACCTGATTATGTGTTGTATGTCGTTCTAGATGTGTGTCCTACCTGACTATGTATTGCATGTGGTCCTAGCTGTATGTATTACCTACCTGTGTGTTGTATGTGGTCCTAGATGTGTGTGCTACCTGATTATGTGTTGTATGTGGTCCTAGATGTGTGTGCTACCCGCTTCTGTGTTTTTTCTTTTCTTTTTTTTAAATTGTAATATTATTTATACAATAGGGAATAAAATAGATCTACATAGTGTTAACTCCTTACGCTTGAGTCAATAATTTCAGACATAAAATACATTGTTATCGGTGAAGGAAAGACAAGATTCTAACTGGCTGCACTCAAAGTGTCTTTGACCCAGTTGACTGTGGATTTTTCCAATTTTAAGATCTCAATTACCAGTTAATGTCTAGAAACGCCTGCTCACAGCTGCGGTCAGTTTTTTCTTTTTTTAAGATTATCAGCAATGAAGGCACACGCTTCGTAGAATGTTCACCAAACCTGGTCTTGGATATATTCCTAAAGTGTATCCATTCCTTGTTAAAGACGGTATAAGTTGACTGATATTTCAAACAGGTTGAACGACTATGTAGAAGCTTCCCTTTAGCTCTATCTTTCGGATCCAGGAGTCACATTTCATTTAAATACCTTAAAAAGGTAATTTATTTTAAAACCGTGAAAACTTATATTTATAAAGATATAAGAGAAACAAACCGAACATTTAAAATCCGGTTTAAACATTTTTTTAACCCAATAGTGACTTTTTTTCCTTTTCATATAATTTCTGTTCACCGTGATGGTAGGATACTAGTGTTATAGAGTATGTGTGGTTAGAAAAAGCTATCTCACTTACCGCTTTTCATAGGCGCCGCTAAATCCCATGCCTGGTTTCTCCTCTTCCACGTGCGTCCAACTCATTAATACCCGGGAGCTGCCAAACTCGCGTCCACCACGATTCTGATCACCACTAGAGAGAGACCGATCTGCTGGCCCTTCCGGTCGAGCACCCTTCCGGCCAAGCACCCTTCCGGTCAAGCACGCTTCCGGTCGAGCACTCCCCAGCTTCCGGCCACCGCACACCACACCATACCCACACGCCCCCCTCTGATCTCAAGGATCAATTTCCCCCTCATCCTTCTGCATATGAAAGTCTGCTGTCCAGGTTGGTAGTTTGCGACTTCTTTGCGATCTCCGCAGTGTTGGGGCGGCACTTTGGGTTTCCTCTTCCTCGGAGTCCGTTGACACAGTGATTCTACGGAAATCCAGGACATGACGTGGTACTCCGTCCACGGACACATTGTTCTGGGAATTTACGGCCGTCACCGTTCCCCTTCCCCATTGAGATGTGCAACGTGCATCTGGGGGCTTAACCCAGACTTCTTCGCCCACCTGCATGAATGTATTCTCTCTCCCCACTGGCCGTTGTGATGGCGTGCACGGGTGCCGCCACTCGTATCTGAATACTGCTCTGTGTGGCACCGATTCCTCAACCTGTCCCACCCGAGGGGACATGTTATACCAGAACACTGCCTCCATTGGTGAGATGTGGCCCCCGCTCCGCCATTGCCTTGATCGTCCGGTGGTGTCGCTCCAAAATTCCATTTCCGCTCGGCCTGTACGCTGCTCTGAAGAAATGGTCCACCTTCCATCCATCGAGCATCTCCCTCGGCGCCTCCGAGCGGAACGCTGCGCTGTTGTCCATCAGCAGTTCGCCCACAGGGCCCCGCTCCAAAAACACCTCTCTCAACGTCCGCATGATTTCCTCGGCCGTTGCAGTCTTTATCTCCCTCCATATCGCCATCCGTCCTGGTCCACAGTCGACTATCGAGAGGTACGTTCCCTGTCGGTAGTGCGTTACATCCACCGCCAATCGCGATCCGCCGGGAGGCTTCCCGTTTCGTGCACACCCGGGGCGGGATCAATGGACTGACATCGGACGCAGCCTCTAACCACCCTTTGAACACTGTGTCGATTCTCCTGGCTAGGAACAGGGTCATATCCACTCTCATGTGGTGCATGTCATGCAACCCTTTCAGATCCGACTCGGTCAGCCGACACACGGCAGCTATTTCCTCTTCTACCTCCTCCGGCGCTTCCATCCAGGCTTTCTTCACCCTGGTTAAGACGTCCGCCCTATTTTTCTCTGAGGGCACGAAAACTACGCTCAGCCTCAGGTCGAACTCGGTGGCCAGCTCTCCTAAAGTTCCCAGGCAGCGCTTTATCAGCATCTCCGCCGCCCCTCTCGTTCGCACTCTCTTCTCACTGGTGAGCACTGATCTCACCCATCCGAGTACAGTAGCCGAGTCGGTGCGTATCTCGATGGTGCGCAGTCCCCACCTCAGGGCGAGGTTCACCCCTTTCAACACTGCGTCCAGTTCGGCCACATTGATGTGGTTGCAGTCGTCCTTCTTCCTAAGCCAGGCTGTGACACCGAGCGCTATGCTGCTGGCATCGCACCATACGATCCCGCTCTGCGATTTGGGAACATACCATCGTCCCCGCACTGGATCGTCGGCCTTCACCCTCTCCACGATCTCCTGCATCATGGCCACCGTCCTCTCTCCCACTCTGTCACTCCAGGTCACCCCTCCCGCTCGTCTCTTGACATAGCTGCATGCCGTCCGGAGCCACCCAGCAATCGGTGGCCAACTTTCCACACACCGAGAAAAGCTCCCGCCTACTCATACTTGGGCCCAGTTCTGGAACTTCATTTCCCCTCTGGAATACCAAGACGCCCGTCCTGTCTCGCTGTAGCCTAAGTCCCAGCGCGGCTCCTCCCTCCAACGCTTCTGACGGCTTCGTAGCCAGTCCATACCCCTGTAAATGGCTCGTGACCTCCGCCGCCGACACTATAGACTCGTCCACTAGGATGTCGTCAATGTAGGAATTAGTGGCCCTCTTCATCTTGCCGGCCTTTCCCAGAATGGTCTTGAGCACCGCCGCCATGATCTTTGGTGCAGAGCTCAGCCCGAAACCGAGCCTGGTCAGGCAATATGTCCGGCCCTTATACCTGACCAGCTGATACTGCCAGAGCTTCTCATCTATATGCAATTGCAAGTATGCCGACTTTAGATCTACGATTGCGGAACCCCCTGTCATGCGTCTCCACTCACGCAGGGTTTCCCCACAGACATCCGTGACCTCGCCACCCGTGTGGCATGACACGTGCTCGTTTAGCTCCCGAAAGTCCAGTACCGGCCTCACCTTGTTCTTCGTGGGTTGCGCCACCGCCATTAACGGCAATACTCCGCACTTCACCTCCTCTTTCCAGGGAAGCAGTATGCCCTCCTCAATCCATCTCTCTACCTCTCGCTTCTAATGTCTCCCTTCAATGTGTGTTGATAGCAGCCCACTTTGGTCTTCAGTGTTGGTGGTTCTCCCTTCCAGTACCACTCAACAACCCATCGCTGCCCATCGAACACGGCCTTGAAGTCTTTGTCCTGCACAGTGTAAGCGGGGTATTTCTCCTCGTGGGCCTTCTGGTTCTCCTGTCGCGTACTCACAGCGCCGCCAAACGACACACCGACGTTATTCACTGTGATGCCTCCTAGACGGCCAATTGCGTCCATGCCCATAACCACGCCGATCCCATCCACCACGTTGTCAACTACGATGGCAGAAAGCCTTATTTTCCTTCCCCGTACCGCCATCTCCACCTAGCTGCGACCTCGGCATTCAATTTTCCTACCGTCGACTGCCCTTACCTCTCCACCTCTGCGCCACCCCCGCGGTCACCAGTGTCGTCGTACAGTCCGTGTCCACGAGGGCTCGCTGTGGCTTTCTCCTCACGAAGACTTCCACCACGGGCAGCGCCTCTACTCGTAAGGGGCAACTACCGGCGCAGTAGTTCCCCTTGGATCGTTTCCCTGGTCGCAGTTAGTAGCGATGTGGCCTGGTCGCTTACACCGGTAGCATATTATTTCCGGCCTTGACTCTCTACAGTCTCTCGCCATGTGCGGGCCCTGGCACCTAAAACAGCGACCTCTAAACGTTCGCGGGCGACCGCGTGCCGTGGTTGCCTCCCTTTCACCATTTCGCTGCCAGCTGTCTTGAGCCTCTGTAGTTGCTATCGCCGCGACACTCCTCTCGGCATCTTCTGCTATGATGCGGGCTTGCTCCACCAGTGAACGCATCTCCATTTCTTTGTAACCCGGGACTTGCTGCAGTTTCACCGCTATGTCGTCTGGAAATCCATTTATGAACGCCAACCGCACCGTGCGTTCGCATTCCACCTGATATCCAGCCAACATGGCCAATCGCCGTATTTCCGCTGAGAAAATGTCAACGCGTTCACCGTTCCATCTAATTCTTGCCAGCTTAGCAAAAGCGGCTAACGGTCCCTCTGCGAACGCTTCCATCATGCGTCTCTCAATCTTTTGCGCATCCCTTTGGCTGTGTTCATCCAACTCAAGGAAGAGTACCAACGCGTCCTCCTCGAGGTACAGTGCCATGAGGACAGCCACATCTTCTATCTTCTGTAAGCTTGTGACCAGCCGTACTTTTTGCAGCCAAGCGACAACATCACCTTCACCGGTAAATGCCCTAATCGCTTCGCTCGTTCGCAGTCTCGTCGCTATATCCTAATTTGGCTTGCGGTACGTAATAAAAAAAAAACAATAAACTCCTCTCTGTTTTCGAGAAAGTTTTTTTTTTTTTCAATCAGATCTCAGTTTCCAGTGCCGAAATAGCTTGTGGTTAGAAAAAGCTATCTCACTTACCGCTTTTCATAGGCGCCGCTAAATCCCATGGCTGGTTTCTCCTCTTCCACGTGCGTCCAACTCATTAATACCCGGGAGCTGCCAAACTCGCGTCCACCACGTTTCTGATCTCCACTAGAGAGAGACCGATCTGCTGGCCCTTCCAGTCGAGCACCCTTCCGGCCAAGCACCCTTCCGGTCAAGCACTCTTCCGGTCGAGCACTCCCCAGCTTCCGGCCACCGCACACCACACCATACCCACAGTATGTGAATTGATGACTTCATTCGAAACACCGAACTTAATTATCGCTTTGATGTTTGCTGAGGCACACATAGAGTCTCTATGATATCAACAAATACATCATGATACTTTGTTAGTTTATGTAACGGTAGCCACTAATATTGTAAAAATATTTATTTAAGTTTTGATGCTATAAGTATTTGAAATACAGGAGTGTTTTTGTGGTCACTCTGTTTATGATCGCCAGAAGCGAGACACTGTGTAGCCTCACATAGACTCAGACCAGTGTGTGTCAGGAGTGGGGTGCATCACTGGATGGCACTGGCCCCTACTTTTCAATGGTGCTATAGCGTAGTCTGATGCTAAGGAAGGACGGTGACGACTAGAAAGCCATTCATAATGGAAATATATCTATAAGGCCACAAAGAAACTCTAGAGCAGAGTTTCCCAAACTTTTTCAAACGTGGAAAACCTTTTTGGTTCAGAAACTTTTAAGGAAATATAAATGTAATATAAATATACTCCTCTACTTTTTTTTCACGGATCTTCAGACACTATTTTGTAGAACCCACTTTGGGAACCACTGCTACAGTGCACCCTCAGATTTAGAAAATATTTTATTAAAAGAACAAAAACAAAAAAACATTCTGAAATATGTTCCTTTTGAGTATCCACTCAAAATATTCTGAACACCCCTTCACTGAGTAGCAAAACCTAGCGTCGGTACCCTAAACTTCACCGTTATCGAAGTTTAGGGTACCATGTTTTTAATATAGATAGTTCAAAAGTGGAATAAATTAGTTTGCTAACGCAGAAAGTTACTTGTTTCCACAGATCCTATTTATTATTATAGTATCGGCAGAAGGTCGGACGCCATGCTCTGTAGCCCCTTCATGATCTGAGTTCAAATTCCGCCAAGGTTAACTTTGCGTTTCATCCTTGCGGGGTCGATAAAATAAAGGAAGTAATGCACTGGCAAAATTGCTGGCCTTGTGCCAAAAGTAGAAACAATTATTATTTTTACTTTTCATAAAAGGCGGTGGATTGGCAGTATCGGTAGAGGGTCGAACGCCATGCTTTCCAGCATAGTTACGTCCCTTTACGATCTGAGTTCAAATCCCGTCGAGGTTGACTTTGCTTTCATCCTTACGGGGTCGATAAAATAAAGTACCAGTAATGAACTGGGTATTTGCTGGCCTTGTGCCTAAAGTAGAAACAGTTATTTTTACTTTTCATAATATCAGAGATCGATAAAAGAATCATTAGTCAGATAACCTGACTCAAGTTAATGTATTCGACGAGCAAGTGATAGTCATAAAAGTGCTTGGCTATTCTAACGCTTTAGTCTCGCTATCACCCGTGGGAATTCTGTGATATGGTCTGCTCAAACAATTATTTTCAGAGGGAGACACCAGCATTCTTTATGTTGAGTTTGCACGTTCTTTCTCGGTAAATTTATAGAACATCCCACCCGATTTCAGTGGGGAAAAAAAAAGTTTTCTATTTTTTTTTCGAATGCAATCAATTAATCCGAATCGAAATTTTTCCAAGAGAACAGAGGGGTGGGGTGCATCCCCCTCGGATAAACCCCCTCCCCGGAGTTTTTCGTACGATTTTTTGTTTCGCGTGTTATCAACGATTAGGACCACCAAACCAGTCCGAAATTACTAGATTTGTAGAAAAAGTAGAGTGAAAGCATACGAAAAGACCATCGGAGTTTCGCAGATCTACACATCTCCCGTGGGAAATAATTATCTATCTTTGTTTTGTTTTGTTTTTGTTTGTTTTTTTCTGGGTCTCTTAGATGCTTACAATCGACTTTTTCCCCGGAACACGGAAACCCTAGCCTTAACACTAAAACTAACCCTAAACTTAGCCCTAAACCTGATCCTAACCATAAAACTAGCCCTAACCATAACCCTAAACTTATCCCTAAAACTAACCCTAACCCTAACCCTTACCATAAAACTAGCCCTAACCCTAAACTTAACCCTAAAACTAGCTTTACAGTCGATTGCAAGCATCCAGAAAAAAAAGGAATGGTAATTATTTCCCACTAAACACGAGAGGTGTGTAGTTCTGCGAAACTCCAATGGTCTTTTCGTACCCTTTCGCCCCCCCCCCCCCCCTCCCATTTTTTAAAAAAACAAATTTAGTCGTTTCCAACTGGTTTGGAGCAAGCGTAAAAAAAATCCGTAGCGAAAACCCACCCCACCCCAAACGGGGAAAAAACTTGTTTGGAAAAAAAAACGTGCAAAAAATTTTTTTCCCCATTGAAATCGAATAGGGTATTCTTTCATAATAATACTCTTTTCTCTATATTTTATTGATTTGTTTCTTCTGTAAATCAATTATTATAAAAATTGTGTTGGGATCTCTCATTTCTTTACTTGATTTGAGCATCGACTTGTGGCTAAATTTACTTCAGTAACGGCGATAGTACTCTAACACTGTCAGCCTTAAACATATCGAACACATACATGCTAAACATATATACACACACTCATTTTGTTAGTTTGACTAATTGACTTGATTCTGGTTGGCTGAGGGTGGGCTCTATAGCAACCAGTTAACAACACATTCCATGTAAACAACTAACACAAGACAGGGGAACAATCGCTTGTCGCGTGAGTAATATAAACTACACATTCACCCAACACTCTTTGCAGTATTTTGGTATAGACAGGATGTGCGGGGGCTTTTTCGTTCACATACAAATATCTTATTTATTAAATATACTCACTCTTAGCTTTACAATTACGTCTACTTCTCCTTTACTCGTTCCAGCATTGTATCTATATTGTATATGCTCAAAGTCAGCCCTAGTCTATCAGACCTGTATCTATAATGTATATGCCCTAAGTCAGACCTGTACTTATATTGAATATGCTCAGTTAGCCCTAGTCGATCAGACCTGTAACCATTCCGTCTTTTTCGTGTTCTTTAAGACTGTATTATCCTGTTTCTTTTCCTTATTTAAGACAATTATGTGTGATGTGGAGAACATTATACTGTTTTGCACAGACGGAGCGACTCTGTTAAGCGTGGGGAACTTTAATCGTACCATGGGATTAATTGCAAGGGGATATCAATCATATTATTATTTTCAGTGGGAAATAATTTTTTTCCTTCGTTTTTTTTTTTTTTTTTTTTCATATGCTATCAATTAAAGTTACCTCCTAATATGAGGGGTCACTCAGACTTTTCCGCTCTGCCGAGTTGTCCGAGGGTCTCCTCTTTTCCTCTCCGCTTTCGGGGGGAAAAGCCCTTTGCAGCATGATCGGAGGTAAGTTTAATTGATGGCAAACGAAGAAAAGAAAATTTTTTTCTCACTGAAATCGGTGTGTCTGTGAGGGGAGGGGGGGGGGGGGTCTGAGCGTCTCCCACCGCCTCCTCACTTAATTTATCAAAAATCTATGGGGTGGGGTGCATCTCTGCTGGAAATTACGATTACTCTTTAAATTTACAAATTTATGGGTATTCAACTTATATGTCTTAAGAATTAAACCATTTTTTTTCCATTTGGATTTTTAGAGGCATCATTTGTGAATGTATAATTTGAAATTTGAAACTAGATGAAATTTTGCTCACGATTCATTTTTCTGTCAATAATATTTTAGATTGATATTAGGGCGGTGGATTGGCAGTATCGGTAGAGGGTCGGACGCCATGCTTTCAAGCATAGTTACGTCCCTTTACGATCTGAGTTCAAATCCCGCCGAGGTTGACTTTGCCTTTCATCCTTACGGGGTCGATAAAATAAAGTACCAGTAATGCACTGGGTAATTGCTGGCCTTGTGCCTAAAGTAGAAACAAGTATTGGTAAAGCACCCCAAAAATGCTTTGCAGGTATTTAGTTTCGACTTTCTATGGTCTGAGTTCAAATCCTGCCAATGTCAACTTTGCCTTTCATCCTTCCGGGGTCGATAAAATAAAGTATCAGTTAAATACTAGGTTGATATAACAGACTTGCCCTCCCAGCCAAAATTTGCTGGCCTTGTGCCTAAATTAGAAAGTTTTAGACTCCAAGTCCTGTAGGAATATCATAAAATGATGGTGAAGCAAAAACTGTATATAACTACATAAAATACATATGACAATGATTAAAAGGGAAGTAAAAATAAACCAGCAACATCCATGATGTGATGAGACCATGAGAAACATTGACAAAATTATAGACTTAGGAACTTTGTTGTTCCTTATTGGAAAATATGAGATTTTAATAAAGAAATTGAAACTGGAAAGTAGTCATATTTCCAATGACACACATACACACCTATATATTGGTTAGTATTAATAATAATGAAATTATTGTGTAAAGTGCTCAGGTGCACTACAACTCGTCAAAGGTGCATGTATAGTACATAGAATAATATACAAATTTCAGGGAAGTGAATAGTGTATGAGTCATGATATACATGTGTGTATGTGTATGGAGGGGGAATATTAGGTGTAGTGTTGGCAAATCTCAGGAAGCATGGAGGTTTTAAAGGATGCAGTGTTTCGACAGCTAACAACTGATGCAGGTAGTTTGTTCCATGCTTCAGCAACTCTGAGCGTGAAAAAATGTTTCCGAAAGTCATGGGAACTGTGCTGTTTTCTGACTTTGTGGGCATGCCCACGTGTGTTAGACACATGGAAATCAAAAAGGTACTAGGAAGGGCATCCAGCTGTAGAAACCAAACCCAAAACATCCATTTGAGCAAGTCATGGTCATCTGACCTGATTTCTTGTGGCAACCTGTCTAACCCATGCTACCTTGGAAAATAGATGTTGAATGGTGTTGATCATGATATGCACATACCTTTCTTCTTCTTTGCCCACTTATTCCTGAGAGGGTAGTAGGGGTAGAGTCCTCAAAGACTCCTTCCAGTAGGTTCTATTAGAAGCAACTATCTCCAGCTGATCAGGCTGGATCCCCAAGCAAGACCAGCCAAACTTATGGATGTTATCCAACCAACTTGCTCGGAATCTACCCCTGGGTCTCTTGCCAGGTGGTTTTGCTTGTAAAATCTGTCCAGCAATTCTTTCCTAAGACATTCTAACCAGATGCCCATAGTATCGGAGCTGTGATCTCTCAATTCAGAGAAGTAGTAACTCTGCCTGGAGTGACTAATATGCACATACCCATTATATTTATTTTACAGTGTGGGATAGATTTGAATAAGAAATGCCACCAATCAGATATGCATGTGACCAAGATAAATCAGTGTTGTTACATAATTTTGAGGCTCGTGGTTGGGTACCTGTAAATCCTGATGAAAATTGGAATTTTTACTGGTACGTCATATGTCTTATTTTATTTGCTTTCATCATTCATTGGTAATTCATATTTTTATTGTTTTCTTTTCTTTTATTTCTTTATTTTTATTGCTGTGGTTGTGTATTTCAGATCAGCAAAGTTACAACACAAGAAGAGAATTATATATTTGGTGATAACCAGAAGCTATCACCAGAGGGAAAATAGTACCTATGGCAAGCAGTGAAATTGTACCCCTGCCCAGCACTGTATTTTTACCTATGGGCCTAATATACTTTATATAAATGGTTTAATGATCCAGCCACTGTAGTGTTTTTACTCATGATAATTGGAGACAAATCATATATCTGAAGGAGTTTCTTTTTTCACTCTCCGATGAGGCTTATTTGACTTTTATAGAATGTGCTCCTAGTCCAAATGATGCCCCCCCCCCCCCCCCCACTCATGTGGTGCACATGGTGCATGCCATGCTTGCCATACCCATTCTCAATAAAACCTCTGGTGATAACCAGTAGGTTTTATTGAGAATGTTCTCTTAACATCCTGCAATGATTTTGCAGAAAACTCTTAACATCCTGCAATGATTTTGCAGAAAATATATAAAAAAACGATTTTGTTAATTGAAATCGCTAGTAATGGACAAATATTTGAGAAAATTTGCAATAAACTAATGTAAAGACTAGAATGTTTAATGTGATGTAGTGCTGTTTTGTACTCCTGGCAGAAAGAACAACATGAAATAAAGTGTTAAGGACATAATACATCGCCCAGTTTGGAATCAAACTCGCAACCTCACAATTGCGAATCCAATTCTCTAACCACTAAGCCACACATGGAAATGTATATATATCTTCACTTGTATATCTAAGTATTAAAAAATGTTTACTTCTCTAAAGTAAACCCAAAAATATAATCTTATTAACCATATTTCTAATAAAATAAACTGCCTATAATTTTCAATTAATTTTGCCATTAATAAAGTATTTGGATGAATTTTATAAAACTAATTTTTTCCATGATTAAACTAGTATTTGAATCATTATTCAACAAAAAATATTTACATGAAATTATGACAGAATGTTTAATCCTTTAGCATTTACTTTACTCTATATATACTATAATATTTTCATGGTAAAGGTTCTACTTAATATCGAATCTATGAGATTTTGGTATTATTTATTTTGAGAACAATACCTTAACATAAATATGAGCAACCGGTTACAGCCTGTTTGAAGAGAAATAAGTGAGAGAATTCAGGCCAGATATGGCCAGTTTAAATGCTAAAGGGTTAAATTTAAATAGGAACACTTTAAAATATATTATTTTATATCACAGAATCAGATGCAGTTTCAGCCAGGTTGGTGTCAAAAGGGTTCATTATGGATGGGAGGGGGTGCATGTTGAGGTTTTAAATTTATTATTGATTTCTAATTTGGCACATAACTATTGATTGGTCATTGGCCTTGTATCTTGTCAAAAGACATCATTATGATTAAACTGCTGATTTAGTTAGAAACCCTCTAATTAAAATACTGATCAGTTAGTTATTCATGTAATTTATTCACAATGTTTTTATGTCTGCTTTTCTGTGTTAATATGGGTTGGACAATAGTTTTTTAAGGCAGGTTTTTATTACCTAATTCCCTTCCTGGTGTTAACCCATACTTTATAAGTATGGTATGTACCACTTATCTTCATTGAATGGCTTTCCTGCAGATAGTTTATACAAGGTGAAAATAAACGTCTGTGGAGCAAACTTCTTAACTACAGAGGAATACCTGTGCCTGTCTCTTTTTTGTCCTTTTTACATTTTTACTTTTTCATCCTTTCCTTTTTTAAAATTTTAATTTTCTCTTTCATTTTCTTTGTTTCTGTTCCTTGTTTTCTTCTAATTTTAATTCTTTTTTCTTGGCCTTCATTTTCTTACTTTTTTTCTATATTCTAATTTACTTTGGTTTATTTCTTCCTATTCAGGGCTTCAGTGCAGAATATCAGAAACATATTCAGTGTGGACAATGGCTATCGTTTAACAGATGACCAGTGAGTACCACATCTAATATCATTATATATATATATAGAATAGAAAACGAAAAATCAGTGATGCATCTGAACTCAATTTATTGTGTGTTACAATTGTTTCCCCGACGTGTCCGTCGAACCTGTGGGTCCAGAATCAGACAGATCCATACAATGATCACATCTCGAGCTGCCCGCCGGGGAAACAATTGTAACACACTGATTTTTCGTTTTCTATTCTATCATACTCTGCTCTGTAAGAGCATAGAGTGCTCAACCGGCATACCACCTATGGAAGCACCTTAGCTACCAACAGACATACATATATATATATATATATATATATATATATATATATAAGAGGAATCAAATGCTGCGTGCAGGAGAGGCGGTTACGCTGGTATGGACATGTGATGCGTATGAAGGATGACAGCTGCATAAAAAGGTGCAGAGCACTAGAAGTTGATGGAAACCGCGGAGTGGGGAGACCCAAGATGACTTGGGATGAGGTGATAAAAGCCGACCTTACCCAACTACACCTCTCAAAGTCAATGACACACGACCGTGACTTCTGGCGTCACGCAGTAATACAGGGTACCCGACCTCCTATGGGTACATGCTGAAGCATATAAACAATATGCCCCCCCCCCCCCCCCACCGCAAGGTGGCCGTGGAGGTGCCACGGCAAAAAAGCACCCAGCCCACACTGTAAAGTGGACGTGTAGGCGCCACGAAAAAGCACCCAGCACTCACTGTAAATGAGGTTGGTGTTAGGAAGGGCATCCAGCTGTAGAAATCAAGCCAGATCAGTTCCTGTATGAGCAAGGCATGGTCAGCCGACCAGACACTGCCCACAACAGGACAACCCGTCTAACCCATGCTAGCGTGGAAGAACGGACGTAAAACGGTGATGATGATGATGATGATATATATATATATATATATGTAAGGGTGGGTAGAGTGGCAGTATCGGTGGAGTGTCAGGCAACATGCTTTACAGCATATAGTTATGGTCCTTTATGTTCTGAGATCAAATCCTGCCATGGTTGGCTTTGTCTTTCATCCTTACGGGGGTCGATAATATAAAGAACCAATAATGTACTGGTGTTGAATTAATCAACTTTCCCTCCCCCAAAATTGTTGGCCTTGTGCCTAAATCAGAAAGCATTTTTTTAATATATATATATATATATATACATACATATCATCATCATTATCACCATTGTATGGGTTACATGAGCTGTTACCTTTTGAGGTCGGATAAGTCAGGTGATGTTGTTTTGCTCATATCTTACATGTTTTTACTTTGTTTTCTATGGCTGAATTCTCTTCCTAATGTTAACAACCTTACAGGGTTGTCTGGGTGCTTTTTATCATGTTACCAGCATGACCACCTTCCAGAGGGTGCACACACACAGACAACAAAGACAACAACAACAGCAGCAGCAAGTATTTTCAGGTCATTTTCCCTGTTAAAGTATGGGTTAGCTTTGCTGGCTCCATGGACAAGCATTTTCACTTTGCCCTATTGGTTGCATCTCTGCTTACAAATATCGTGGCTTTCATTTCATCATCAGCCATATCTTTCTCGGTCTTTCCACATTTATTCCCATTCAGCCTTCCTCAACACAGCATCCAACCCTCTCACTCCATTTCTCTTCACAACATTCATTACTGACTCTATTCTCATCATCTTCTGCAAATTTTTGTTTATCTTCCTCTCTATGAGTGATGCTCCACTCATCCACCCAGCTATACTCATTTTCATTCTTTTCTCTCTTTGCTGCTCCACTTTCATCACCTATGATTTGCTTCCATAAATCATGGTACTTTTCACACATGTTGCATGCACTTTTCACCTGATTAACCCTTTATCATTTACATTACTCTATTTATACTATTATATTTTCACGATAATGGCTTTACCTTACATAATTATGTCACATAATATCAAATCTATGAGATTTTGATATTATTTATTTTGAGAACGATACCTTAACATTAGTATAAATGGCCGGTTACAGCAGGTTTGAACAGAAAGAGGTGAGAGAATTCTGGCTTGTTTTAAATGCTGAAGGGTTAACATGCTACTCATCATATCTTGGGCATTTTAAGTCCATCATTTCTCCAGGTCAGAACACAGCTGATTTCGTTCAGAAAAAGGAGAGTATGTTAGAAAGGATGTGGGGAAAGAGATATGAGGAAGAATTAACCACAGTACTAAACTGCTACTTTTTTCATTGAACCCCAAAAGATAAATCACAAAGTTGATCTTAGCAGGTTTTGAAATCAGAGCACAGAGATATAGAATGAATATTGTAAAACATTTTATATGACATACTAATGATTCAGCCAATTCACCACCTCAACAATAAAGCTTAATTTTTGTTATTACAATCCATTGATCTCAAATAATATCACTGAATTTCAGGATCATCAATCATTTTCCTAATCATGTTGAGATTACACGTAAAGATTTAATGGTGAAAAACATCAAGCGTTACCGGAAAGAGTTGGAAAGAGAAGGAAGTCCTTTAGTCCAGAAAGATGAAACTGGAAGGTATCTTTATTTAGGTGAGGCCATTTCAATGTTTGCTGAGCTTCATTTTCCTTTTATTATTTTGTTACACTATGGCAGTGAATTAGCAGTATCGGTAGAGGGTCGGACACCATGCTTTGCAGCATAGAGTTACGCCCCTTTATGGTCTGAGTTCAAATCTCGCCGAGTTTAACTTTGCTTTTCATCCTTACGAGGTTGATGAAATAAAGCACCAGTAATGCACTAGGATAATTGCTAGCCTTGTGCCAAAAGTAGAAACAATTATTTTGTTACACTGTTAAACACTGTAAGGGGGTTAGTTTTTGGATGGGTGTTCAGCCAAAAAAGAAACAATGCCAAATATGGAATGTATCGAGCAAGATTGGTTACTCTAAGCCATCTGATCTTAGACCATGACAACCCATCCATTCTATGTCAGCATGGAAAGGAGACATAGAATGATGAGATGTGTACAACAAAGGGATTTTCTCTCTAAGGGAAGAGTATATTTTATGATACTGTGTGAAAAGTGTGATATTGCATGTTAGTGAGATGTGGGTGCTGAGTGTAAAGGATATGTGAAGGTTGGAAAGAAATGAAGTAAGCATGCTCCATTGGATGTGTAATGTTAATGTGTAATGTTAACATGTAATGTTTTTATACTTTGAGAGGGCCTATGGCTCTTATTTTTAAAATGTTACGCAATAGCGTAGAAGTTCCCTTGTCTTATAAATTAAATATAGGGTTCAGAAGACTCCTCACTTGTATCAGGGACACAACAACCTCCTTATTGTTGGTGACACAATAAAATACAACCAGTCCATTCTGTAAAGTGGTTGATAGAAAACTTGAAAGGTAGAGAAGACTTTTCAGTTGCATCAGACGTGATGGCCTCCATTGTGCTGATGCCATGATAAAATGCAAAGTACACTCTGTGTGTATGTAAACAAGATGGAGCTATCTGAGAGATCAGCAGCTCCCATTAAATGATGACGATGATGATGGTGATTATTTGTGATGGTACATATATATTTTACATTATACTGTTTTACAGATTTTATTCCCCAGACATTTATGCTACCTGCTGATTATAACTTATTTGTTGAAGAGTTCCGTAAACATCCCAACACAACATGGATTATGAAGCCATGTGGTAAAGGCAAGTAAACTATGCATCTCTTATTCTTTTTCTGCTGCTGGGTGGCTGGGTTTATAGGATATACACCTACCAACAAAGATTTCTGTACTGTCACTGGCACATTTCCCTTTCTATTGCCTAGACACTTAGCCCTTTTGATATTAACCCACCTGAGAATACCCTTCATTCTATGATATAAAGTAGTCTGTTTCAAAGTGTTTGTGATAAATGTTGGGAAGCAAAATGAAATGGAAGGGTTGGATCAAGTGTTGAGGAAATGATGAAAGTGACTGAGGGAAAGGAGTGATGGAAATAAATAGGAAGGAAGTAGAGAAAGGGGAAGATTAAGAAGACATGACTAAAGATGATGAAGGGGGAAATGAAGGCCTTTCATCCTTTCAGGGTCGATAAAATAAGTGATAAACTGTCGTATAGTAGGGTTGATTATAACAATTTCCAGCAAAATATCGAATTTCTATTTATTCTATTCAAGAAAAAAAATCATTAGTATGATATAAGAACTATTAATTTCTTTTGACTTGAAACATGTCAAATATTGCAAAATAGGATCTAAGTAAATAAATATTTTATCAACTCTGAAAGGGTAAAAGGTAAAGTTGGCCCTGGTAGAATGAAAGATGAAGTTGATCCTGTTGAGATTTAAACCCAGATGGAACTAAATATTATAAAGTATTTCTGCCAATTCTCCATCCTGAATATAAACAAAAGTAAATGAAAATATCAGAAAATGTCAACTCCATTTATGAGGACATTGTATACAATATTCTGAAACAGAAACATCAAAACTGACCCTGTGGGATCCGTGACATGAAGTGGGAAAGTGGGGTGGGTGTCATATCAGATATAGTGAGAAACTAAAGTAGGATACTGACCTGCAATATATCCAAGAAATGAAGATGGTAGATGGAGAGAGAAGTGTGATGGATGTCATATCACATATATTGACAAACTGAAGTAGGATACTGACCTGGAATCTATTAACCCTTTAGCATTTAAACCGGCCATATTCGGCCAGAATTCTCTCAACTTTTTCTGTTCAAAATGGCCATAACCAGCTGCTCATACTTATGTTAAAGTATTGTTCACAAAATAAATAATAACAAAATCTCATAGATTCGATATTATGTGAGAGAAAGTGTTTACTGTGAAAATATAATAGTAAATATAGAGTAATGTGAATACTAAAGGGTTAAGGAACTGAGGGTGGTAATAAGGGAGAGAGAAATGTGAATGAGGGACTTAGTTTGGGTTCCTGCTATGGCTAAGAGAACAAACTAACTGTGTGTTTGTGATATAGCCTTCCAGTGGGAAGGTGAAGTCACATTGAAGCCTTGCCTTATGCTTTTTCTCATGACTGCTTTATTGTAATGGGTTGCTACTTCTATGGCAAGCTGATACTATCTGTCAATCTCAACTCCTGGCAGAATGAAGCAAGATTTGAACTCAGAATGTACAGAACCAAATCAGATAGCTACTTCAAAGCATCTCATCAACCAACACTTTAACAATTCTGCTATTCCACTGCCACACCTGGACTGGTACTTTATTTCATCGACCCCTAAAGGATAAAAGGCAATGTTGACCCTGGTGGGATTTGAACTCAGAGTGTAGTGAGCTGGAACAAATACCAAACCACTTAATCCAACACCCTAACAACTCTATTTGTTGCCTATGGAGAACTTTCTAACTAGTATTAGAAAAAAATTATCTATTCATAGAGATATAGAGGTTTATGATGTATAGTTATGGTTTTTTTTTTATCTCTTCAGCCTGTGGAGTTGGTATATTCCTTGTCAACAAACTTTCACAACTCAAGAAATGGTCTCGAGATAGTAAAACAAATAGGTAATGATGGACATTTTTATATATTCATCACAACTTTTCCTGTCTACTTCTGTTACCTGATTTGTAGTGAAGTGGTCACTTTTGAGAAAAATGGCAATACAGACAAATCCTATTGTTCTTAAATTCTTGTTGTTGCTGTTGTTGTTCTTTTTCTTTTTCTTTTTCTTTTTCTTTTTCTTTTTCTTCTTCCATTTATTCCTGGGAGTGTCATGAGAGCAGTCTCCTGTCAGTAGCAACCATCTCCAATTGATCCAGCTGGACACAGCTTATTATTTTTCAAATAATTTTGTAAAAAATCAAGAATTTGGGTATTTTATGATCTTGGTCTGGTGAAGAGGGTAAGTGGGACCCCAGCAGCACAAAAAAGGAGCTTTTAAAGGGCAGATGAATTCTTTAGAGTCAATAGCCATCCACCCCAAATATGTGTTAAATAGCTTGGTCATGAGGGTCCAATAGCCTGGGAATGCAGCCCCCTAGAGTTAGTGACATATATAAATCACTGTGGCATGGTGATCTGTTTCATTGGACAGTTTTCAGCCAAGTTACATCCTTCAAGAGTTCCCAAGCCACCAGGCTAGGAATGATGTCCCATTAAAACCACCGGGAAATGGCGAATTGCCTAAACCCTCGAGGCACATGGTAACATGGAAAAATACCTGTTTACCCATTTCAAAAATATAAAGATACATAACAATAATTACAGACTTGGGATTGTGGTGCAGGAAAATGCTAAGCAGTCTGAGCCCCATGCCCACTGATTCAG
Organism: Eledone cirrhosa; assembly: GCA_964016885.1. Classification (NCBI taxonomy): domain Eukaryota; kingdom Metazoa; phylum Mollusca; class Cephalopoda; order Octopoda; family Eledonidae; genus Eledone; species Eledone cirrhosa. The sequence continues at coordinate 313,466,392 of OZ024742.1, forward strand.
GAGCACAGAACTCCTGGTGCTGGTTACATGTTATATGTAAGTAGGTTCTCTTATTACTTCACGTTTAATCCTTTCATTACTATATTTCTAATAAGAGGTACTCATTATCATCAGCATCATTTTTATGTCTGTTTTTCCACACTTGCATGATTTAAAGATAATTTGGTAAATAAGAGAAGTTGCCAAAAAGACAATGTGACTGGTTTAAAACCTTGAATACATTGCCCCAGTATGGCCACTTTCCAATGACTAAAACCAGTAAAAGAATAAAAGTCAAAACTGCTGATAACTAGAATTTAAATGTCAACAGCAACTCCTTATAATTTGTATTACATTCATCAGCTGCTTAATAAAATAATATTTTAATCTATTCTAGTTTTGTGCCACCCACTGCTAAAGATACATATGTCATCTCCAAATACATTGATAATCCTTTGTTGATCAGTGATAAGAAGTTTGATCTACGTCTCTATGTTGTTGTCACATCTTTCAGACCACTAAAATGTTATATGTAAGTAGGTTCTCTTATTACTTCACGTTTAATCCTTTCATTACTATATTTCTAATAAGAGGTACTCATTATCATCATCATCATCACCATCACCACCCCCAACATCACCACCAGTATCACCACCACCACTACCACCACCACGACTACCACTACTACTACTACCACCATCATCATCATCAGCATCATTTTTATGTCTGTTTTTCCACACTTGCATGATTTAAAGATAATTTGGTAAATAATCAAGAATTTGAATTTATCAGCAAAGTGAGAGGGAGCAATGAGTTTAGTGAGGACAAACTCTCTAGTGTTGGTGCCATGATAAAACTCATCCATTACACTTTGTAAAACGATTGGTGTTATGAAGAGCATCTAGCTGTATAAAACTTGCCAAACATAGGGCTGTGGGGAGTTTACCGATGTGTCAAAGATATGATAATCTCCTTTGTATTGGTGCTACAATAAAATGCACCTAGTACACTTCATAAATTGTAGGAATGTATGTAAGCAAGATGGGGCCCTCAGCCCATCTGTGAGGCCAATGGCTCTTATTGATTCCTGATGATATCCAGCCATCTGTATGTTTAGCACATTAATCAACATGCAAGTAATTGAGTAATTCACAAACATGTGCACCCTTAATCCTTTAGCATTTTAACTGGCCATATTTGGCCAGAATTCTCTTATCTTTCTCTCTTCAAACCGGCCATAACTGGCTGGTTATACTGACATTAAGGTATTGTTCTCAAAATAAATGACTTCAAAATCTTGTAGATTTGATATTATGTGAGATAATTTTGTAAGATAAAGCCTTTACCATAAAAATACATTAGTATATATAGAGTAATGTAAATGCTAAAGTGTTAATGCAATTACCAAGCTGAATCAGCATGATACAATATGTGACAAGGCTAGACAAGGTATAATCCATCTATCTATTCAATTTCACTCATAAGACTCGAGTCAATTCAAGGTTATATATAGTAATACATTTTCCCAAGATGCTAAGCAGAGGAATCAAACACAGAGCCTTATGATTGTGTAGCACACTTTTTAACCACTCTGCAATGCCTGAATATACATATGTAATAACATATGTATGGGCAATGAAGACATTACACATTCTGTTACAGAATCAAGATGAAAACCATTAACTAAAAACCAACTGAGAGATTCAAACATTGTAAATTTTGTTTGAATTTCTGAGATGAGGAATTATCATTACTATAAACTGATTTATTCCAACTAATGTCCTCACCCTGGTTGTATCACAACCAAGATAAGAATACTAGTTTGAACAAATCTGTTTATAATAATGACTCATGGTAACTTTCTCTTAAAAGGCTCCCCTAGAGGCTTTGTAAAATGAACTTATTTCCTTGGACATTATAGACCAACCTTCACACATCAATCTATAAATTTGCACGGATATAATTGTACTGTGCATTTGTAACTATGTTTATATATATATATAAGGATACATATTTGCAGTATTTGTTCTGGCTCTTTATATTCAGAGTTCAAATCCTGCCAAGTTCAACTTTCCCAGAAAGAAAAACAGATGTTAAACGATGGTGATGATGATATATGTGTGTGTGTGTGTGTGTGTGTATGTAGCCCGGGTTCAATCGGGAGTATCCACAGTAAGTAAGATATTCAATACATAGCAGAGTATACACAATGTTTAACCCTTTAACATTCACATTATTCTATATATACTCTTATATTTTCATGGTAAAGGCTTTACCTCGCATAATTATCTCACATAATATCGAATCTATGAGATTTTGAAAGTATTTATGTTGAGAACAATACCTTAACATCAGTATCAGTGGCCAGTTACAGCCAGTTTCAACAGAAAGAGGTAGAGAATTCTGGCCGGTTTGAACATTAAAGGATTAATATAGGACAGGACTAGAATTGTTTCTACAGGCTTCTACAGGACAGGACTAGAATTGTTTCATTCAAAAGAAATCACGAGGAAAGCTTTCCTGATGATTTCCTTCAAATGAAACAGTTCTAGTCCAGTAGAAGCCATTTCTATATTAAACATTATATATATGTATATCATCATACTTTTACATGTTTTTCAAGCATAGAAAATAAATGTTAAACAATGATGATGAACTAAACTACAGAGAGAAAAACTGATATACATGTTCTATCCAATATTAATTATAGAGAAAGTAAGTTAAAGTGATGTATGCATGTGATGTAAAGGTGTGTGGAACCAAATTATAAATACTTTGTCAGAACATACCTTTTTATATTAATGACACATAAATGTTAGTGTCTACAAGAATATATTTAACACAAGGAAAACATAACATTACTAGAAATCCCATATGTTATAAAATAAATAGGGGTTGGGTTTTAATATGTAAAGTTAATGACTAATTCTGTTTTTTTTTTAAATCAACAGACAACCTAGAAACATTATCAATTTTCTAACCCCGCTGCTTATTCCAATGCTCTAAATTATTCCACCCCACACCCACCTATTATTTGGGACCCAATACTAGTATTTATGGTTATCAATTATTATTACTTTTGTGGTGAATTGGCAGTATCGGTAGAGGGTCGGACGCCATGCTTTGACGCATAGAGTTACGGCCCTTGCCATTCTGAGTTCAAATCCCGTTGAGGTTAACTTTGCCTTTCATCCTTATGGGGTCGATAAAATAAAGTACCAGTAATGTACTGGGTAATTGCTGGCCTTGTGCCAATAGTAGAAACAATTATTACTTTTGCTATTCTGAGTTCAAATTCCGCCGAGGGGTTAACTTTGTCTGTCATCCTTACGGGGGTCGAAAAATAAAGTACCAGTAATTCACTGGGTAATTGCTGGCCTTGTACCAAAAGTAGAAACAATTATTACTTTTGTGGCATATAGTTATATCCCTTTATGTTCTGAGTTCAAATCCTGCTGAAGTTAGCTTTGCCTAACAGAAACCATTTATTTTATTATAGTTATCTGCCTTGCAGCGACTATATTTTATATTTAAAATTTCCCAATATTTTGTAAGTCAACAGGATGTGTGTGTAAGTGCTTGTATGTATAAGTGTTGTGTGTGTGTCAGCAAGGGAAATAATTTGACTCTAATAAAAACAATTTTATCTTTCAGATAATATACAGTGCAAGTTATGTTAATAGATTCTATATTGTTTTGTAGTTATCAACTGGGCTTCTGTCGCTTCTGTACAATAAAATATAATACCAATATCACAGAACTGGACAACATGTTTGTACATTTAACCAATGTGTCTATCCAGAAACATGGGGTAAGTTAATATGAAAATATCTATTTTATGGTATTTTTATTTTTTTTGGTTTACAACTGTGGTTGAGTAATTAAGAAGTTTGTTTCATAACCATGAGGTCCCAGGATCAATCACACTGCTTGGTATCATAGGCAAGTGTCTTTACTATAGCCTCAAGTTAACCCAAGCCTTGTAAGTGAAATTAGGCTGACAGTTGGATTGTATCTGTGATTCAAAGGTTCAGCTTTGTCACATATTGTATCTTGCTGATTCAGTTTGGACATAAACCCTTTAGAATTTACATTACTCTATATATGCTATTATATTTTCATAATAAAGGCTTTACCTCACATAATATTGAATCTATTTTAAGAACAATACCTTGACGTAAGTATGAGCAGCTGGTTACAGCTGGTTTGAACAGAAAGAGGTGAGAGAATTCTGGTCAGATATGACTGGTTTAAATGCTAAAGGGTTAAGGCAGGTATGGGCAACCTTTTTTAAGCAGTGGGCTACATAGGATATGTGGGCTGCACTACTAAAAAAATTCAAGAAATTTTGAAATTAGGCATACCATTCAGAAAGCCAAATGGTCTGCAGTTTGCCCATAACTGCTTTAAGGGTATACATGTTAGTGGAATTCTCAACCACTTACATCGTTGAATCTAATGGAGGATTCATCATCTTCATTATCATATGTATATATATACTTATGAGAAAATGTTGACAAATCAAGGTACTGGATACAACACACCAATCTGTGGTGAATAATGATGCAATTAGATGTAAGAACTCAACGTCATGTGTATTCTTCTAAATATAAATGGTTAGTCCATGACAGAGTATTTGTACAATAAGGATTATTGTGAAGGTCCGATATAGATAAATCTTTTAAAGGAATTATGTACATCTACATTGGACCTTCGCAATTATCCTTGTGTATATATATATATCATCATCATCGTCATCACCGTTTTACATCCATATATATATATATATCATCATCATCATCATCATCATCATCACCATTTTACGTCCGTTCTTCCATGCTAGCATGGGTTAGACGGGTTGTCCTGTTGTGGGCAATGTCTGGTCGGCTGACCATGCCTTGCTCATACAGGAACTGATTTTGGCTTGATTTCTACAGCTGGATGCCCTTCCTAACACCAACCTCATTTACAGTGAGTGCTGGGTGCTTTTTTTTCGTGGCGCCTACACGTCCACTTTACAGTGTGGGCTGGGTGCTTTTTTGCCGTGGCGCCTCCACGACCACTTTGCAGTGGGAGGGTGTGGGGGAATATTGTCTATATGCTTCAGCTCGTACCCATGGGAGGTCGGGTACTCTGTATTACTGCGTGACGCCAGAGGTCACGGTCGTGTGTCATCGCCTTTGAGAGGTGTAATTGGTTAAGGTCGGCTTTGTTCACCTCATCCCAGGTCTTCTTGGGTCTCCCCACTCTGCGGTTTCCATTGACTTCTAGTGCTCTGCACCTTTTTATGCGACTGTCATCCTTCATACACATCACATGTCCATACCAACGCAACTGCCTCTCCTGCACACAGCATTTTATTCCTCTTATGCTCAGTCTCTCTCTCAATTCATTTATGCTTTGCCGTTCGCGTATATTACTATTACACATCTATCGGAGCATGCAGGCTTTGTTTCTTTCTAATCTACAAAAGTCTTCCACCTTCAGCGCCCAGGTCTCACTACCATGTAGCATTGCTGTTCGTATACACGCATCATACAGTCTGCCTTTCATTTTGAGGGAAAAGCCTTTTGCAGCTAGCAGTGGCAGTAGCTCCCTGAGCTTCTTCCATCCCGTTCTTACCCTAGTTATTGTACTTTCTGAACACCCACCTCCGCTGCTAATTCAGTCACCTAGGTAGCAGAAGCTGTCTACTGTTTCTACAGAGCCCTCCCAGAGATTGGTGGTACTTGTTTCCTGTGGCTGTTTGCTGCTTGCTGTCCCAGCACAGCTGCTACATGTGAAGCCTACATTCTTAATTAAGCTTCCTGAGATCCTGCTACATCTCTTGTGTACCCATTGTTTGCATTTGGGGCAGAGAATAGAGTTCCTACCTACACCTCTCTTACATACTGAGCAAGGCCATTTCCCTGAGGGGATCTGGGTTCTGTTTTCTCGTCTACTGACAAGGACCTTGGTCTTTGTCAAGTTGACTTTGAGACCCTTTCTTTCTAGTCCCTGCTTCCAAGTTTGGAATTTCTTCTCTAATTCTACCATAGATTCAGCTATAAGTGCGAGGTCATCTGCATACAGGAGTTCCCATGGGCATCCAGTCTTAAACTCCTCCGTTATTGCCTGCAGGACTATGATGAACAGGAGAGGGCTAAGAACAGAGCCCTGGTGGACACTGACCTGTATGCTAAATTCCTCGCTATACTCATTGCTAATCCTAACTTTGCTGGCTGCTCCCCTATACATGGCTTGTACAGCTTTCACAAGCCATTCATCTAGTCCTAGTTTTCTAAGAGCCCACCAGATTATAGCACGTGGAACTCTGTCAAAGGCTTTCTCGAGATCGACGAATGCCAGGTAGAGTGCCTTACTTTTAGCTAGGTACTTTTCCTGTAACTGCCTCACAAGGAAGAGGGCAGTGGTGCCTCTTCCTGGTACAAACCCAAATTGCATCTGATCTAGTTTCACCCGGTCAACTGTGCTATAACTCTTTCTGTTACTTTCATAGTTTCCTCTATCTAGTACATCACCTTTACCTTTGTAGCAGTTGACAATGATGCTACTGCACCAATCTTTTGGTATGACACCTTCTAGTATTACCTGGTTAACAATACATGTGACCTACAGACCCAGATGCCTTCAGCATCTCGGCAGCTATCCCCGATGGACCGGTTGCCTTCCCCATCTTCATATCTTTGATTGCCTTACTTACTATGCTGCTGCTGACTTGTACTGCTGGCCCCTCTATAGAGTCTACTTGGGGTAGGTTCTCTTCTTCCCATGCATTCTCCTCATTTAGTAATCTATCATAATGGCTCTTCCATGCATCTTTCTTCTCAGGACTTGTGAGGGCAAGCTCACCTTTATCATTCTGGATATACTTCTCTCCAATGACATCACAATTCTCTCTGGCACACTGCCTCGCAATCTTGAACACCTTCTGTTTCTGGTCCTCATATATATATATATCAGATAGGGTGTAGTAAAAACCAGCTAGACCATAACCCACCAGAGTACTCGATACCGGCTGAGCTCCGGTCGTTTCAACAGCTAGATCCAAGTTCGGACCTAGCCGTCGGAGTCCTGAATCTTTTCATATATATATATATATATATATATATATATATATAGATATATATATATATACTGTAAAATGGTTGTTTTGGTGTCATGACAAAAAGCACCCAGTCCACACTATAAAGTGGTCATCTTGGTGCCACAAACAAAAAACATCCATTTCACACTGTAAATTTGGTTGGCATTAGGAAGGGCATCCAGCTGTAGAAACCAAGCCAGAAACAGTTCTGTATGAGCAAGACATGGTCATCTGATTTGACTTGTCTCACAACGGGACAACTCAATTGCTTAAACAGTCATACAGCTCCCATAACTTTTGGAAACATTTTTTCACGCTCAGAGTTGCTGAAGCATGGAACAAACTACCTACATCTGTTGTTAGCTGTTGGGACACTGCATCCTTCAAAACTTCCATATTTCCTGAAATTCGCCAACACTACACCTGATAATCCCCCTTCCATACACATACATGCATGTATCTGTGTGTGTGTCTGTGTGTATATCATGACTCATACACTGTTCACTTTCCTGACGTACATTATTCTATGTACTATACATGCACCTTTGATGAGTTGTAATGCACCTGAGCACTGTACACAATGATTCTCATAATCATTTTATTAATAATAACTTATTTCAGGCCTTTAACTGTGGTCACGCAGTAATACAGAGTACCCGACCTCCCATGGGTACAAGCTGAAGCATATAGACAATATGCCCCCCCCCCCCCCCCCCCCCACTGCAAGGTGGTCGTGGAGGTGCCACGGCAAAAAAGCACCCAGCCCACACTGTAAAGTGGACGTGTAGGCGCCACGAAAAAGCACCCAGCACTCACTGTAAATGAGGTTGATTGTTAGGAAGGGCATCCAGCTGTAGAAATCAAGCCAAATCAGTTCCTGTATGAGCAAGGCATGGTCAGCCGACCAGACACTGCTCACAACAGGACAACCCGTCTAACCCATGCTAGCGTGGAAGAACGGACGTAAAACGGTGATGATGATGCTGATGCTGAGGATTAAAGTTATACAAGATAGAGAGTCTCAACATTTTACAATTTCTAATGTTTTTATAATAATTTTTTGATTTAGGCACAAGGCCAGCAATTTGTGGGAGAGAAAACTCAATTGTATCACCCTCAGTACTTTACTGGTACTTTATTTTATCGGCCCCAGAAGGATAAAAGGCAAAATTGATCTTGGTGTTATTTGAACTCAGAACAAATACTGCAAAGCATTTTACCTGATGCTTTAACCCTTTAGCATTCACATTACTCTATATACACTATTGTATTTTTGTAGTAAACACTTTATCTTACATAATTATCGCACATAATATCGAATCTATGAGATTTTGATGTTATTTATTTTGAGAACAACGCCTTAACATCAGTATAAGCAGCCAGTTTCAACTGGTTTGGACAGAAAGAAGTGAGACATTTCTAGCCAGATATGGCCAGTTTGTATTCTAAAGGGTTAACAATTCTCTTAATTCAATGTTCTTTAATACTTTAATAATTGTTTCTACTTTTTGCACAAGGCCAGCAATTACTCCAGTGTATTACTGGTACTTTATTTTATCGATCCCGTAAAGATGAAAGGCAAAGTTAACCTCGGCGGGATTTGAACTCAGAATGGCAAGGGACGTAACTCTATGCGTCAAAACATGGCACCCGACTCTCTACCGATACTGCCAAATGATAGTTGATTTTATGAATAAAATGCATTGTTAGAATTACTGACATTGATTTGTGTAACTCAAATGTTATGACTAACATGAGATATTTAGACATATCTAAAGCAAGTCTGTTTTAGACTATCAAACTAAAAAAATAGATGGCAGCTGAGACATGATCACATATTAAATACACACAGTGAAACTAAGTGTATGCCCTTTATTATTTTTATTACACATTGGAATTAATCTACTTTTATTCAACAAATTTCAATTAAATTTTTTAATTTCACATCTAACATTAAAATTTATTCTAGGTAAAGTTTTATTTGCATCATAGTAAAAACAATTTAATAAAAAAAGAAAGAAAGGGATCCTTGCAAGGTGGAAATAAAGTACCAGTAATGCACTGGGTAATTGCTGGCCTTGTACCAAAAGTAGAAACAATTATTACTTTTGTGACTGTTGCAGCGGGTGTTGTTGACCATAGTTCGCAGGAATGCTTTTGTGGTCTTGTCCGCGAGACGCAGCTCCATTACTGCCGCGCTCTAGACCAGAGTCTAATCATCCACCCCTTCCCCACCTCATTCTTCCATGACACTAGAGCCTTTGCCTTTCTTTTACTTTTCCAGTTTTTTTTTAAATTTATATTTTCTTATTTTACATTCCATTATATAATGTTTGCCAAAACAAGAGAAACGAAAAACAAATAAAATAATTAAAGTAAGGGTAGAGAGGAAGAATCAGCCGAATCTACATCCCAGTCAAGGCTGTATATCTCAGTTGTGCACCATATGGTATATGGATTCATATATGCCTTTATATTTTCATTTCATACTTAGATATTTGGTAATCATGAAAATTCTGAATGCAAAACCTATGGTTCAGTAGTTAAGCCTCTTTACTATTCAGCTCCTTAACCAATCCTAGTCATAGCATGAATATTATTTTGTATATTTATTCATGTTACTTGTTTTGCTTTCCATATGGAAAGAGTTAACAAGGGAAATGTAGATTAGGATTTATCTGTAAGCTCCTGACTCTGAATAGAAGCTTCCGGAAATTTAAGATTAGATTATAGAGATTGAATTACAATGTGAATACATCTGACATGGTACGTTACCCTCTAGGAAAACAGCTTAAAAGCCATTATCTTTGTTCAGTTTTGATGCCATTCTCTCTCGGTACAATGTTTGAGGAAAAGAGAACAGTAAAAGGTCGTTTTCATGTTTAATAACTCAATTAGGAGAAATTATCATTCTATCTTTGTTATAAATAAATTTGCATCAGAACTACAGCATTTCCAAAGACTGAAACACTTTTATCCTTGATTGTTAATTACAAATATACTATATGTTCCTTCGGTAAGTTTTACTGCCATCTAGTTGCAAATTAAGGGAAATACTTGACACAGTCTGTCGAGAACATCAAAAGAATCTATCTGATTTGTTTGGCATTTAATTAACATAGGGAATGCTATATACCTTAAATGCTCTCTCTTTACAATATTTACAAGAATTCTATTTTGTTTTTCTTTTCATAACAAGATTCTTTATTGTTGTTTTTTCTTTAACATCCTGTATAATATTTATTTATTTATTTATTTGTTACAGAGGCTTAGTAGTTAAGGTGGATGACTCATGACCGTAAGGCTGTGAGTTCAATTCTTGGTAACATGTCTCTTTCATATTGCTCCAGTCCACTCAGCTATTTATTTATTTATTTGTTTGTTGCAGAATTCGGAAGGTGTGTGGCTTAGTGGTTAAAGTGGTTGGTTCATGACCCTAAGGTTGTGAGTTCAATTCTTGGTGGCATGTCTCTTTCACATTGCTCCAGTTAACTCAGTAACAAAAAAAATTAGTTGTACATGTAATTCAAAGAACTAGCATTGTCACATACTGTTTCATACTGAATCTCCTTGAGAACTCTTTTAAGAGTACACATGTCTATGGCATGATCAGCTACTTGTTTGTTAATGTTATAAGCAGGCTGTTTCATTGAGCAAACAGGTCAATAGCAGTCTATTGGCTGTATATAAGGGTGCTCTATTGGCAGTATCAGTAGAGCATCAGACAACATGCTTTGCATATACTTACATTCTGAGTTCAAATCCTGTCAAGGTTAGCTTTGCCTTTTCATCCTTACGGGGTTGATAACATAAAGTACCAGTAATGCACTGGGGTCGATTAAATAACCCCCCGAAAATTGTTGGCCCTGCACCTAAGTCAAAAACCATTACCACTATCAGTTTAACCTCTTTCTACTGTTTTAGGAAGAATACAATGCAGTACATGGTGGAAAATGGACTGTACAGAATCTGAGGCTTTACCTTGAAAGTACTCGTGGCAAAGAGGTTTGGTCAAAACATCATTGGTTACCTTTTACATTCAATAAGATACTGTTTAACCTTGTGTTACCATATTTATAACTTTGTGTGCTCTGAGTTCAGATCATACCACAGAACTGTCAACTCTCCCTGTCCGATGGGGAGATCTCCTACCCATTTAGGGGTAAACACATATGTTATATACAAATATAAATGCATTCAAACATATTGTATTTAGGATTCTAAGCTAGTAGGGTGTGATTTGAACAAGATTTGGCTGCTATTTCTAGTATATTAAATTACCACACAGAAAACCTTGTTGATTTGAATAAGTAGCAGTAATTGTACAGTAGTTATTTCTTTTAACTATACCATTCCCTTACAAATTTATGGCTTTGTATAAAAGTTATATATCAGTGTTTAACCCTTTAGCATTTACATTATTCTATATTTACTATTTTATTTTCATAGTAAAGGCTTTACCTCATATAATATCTCACATAATATCGAATCTATGAGATTTTGATATTATTTATTTTGAGAACAATACCTTAACATCAGTGTGAGTGGCTAGTTACAGCCGATTTGAACAGAAAAAGGTGAGAGAATTCTGGCCAGATATGGCTGGTTTAAATACTAAAGAGTTAAATTAATCAATATTTGAAAATCTTTTTTGAAATGAATGTATTATTTATTTTTCTAGGTATCAGATAAACTCTTTGATGAGATTAACTGGGTGGTGGTACATTCTCTGAAGTCAGTTGTGGTAAGTATTGTATCAGAATAAGAGATTACTCTACTGCTCTAGTTTATCATCCATATTTTATCATGGAGGCAAGTGGCTTAATGGTAAAGGTGTTGGACTCACGATCATAATGTTGTGGGTTCGATTCCTGGGCTGTGTTGTGTGTTGTGTTCTTGAACAAGACACCTCATTTCATTCAAAACACTCCAGTATTCATTCCTTCAGCCCCCATCACTCTCTGTGGAGCATAGGCCATTGATGACCCTCCACCATCATACATGATCCTGGGCTGCTCTCACCACTTCACTCCACTTCACTTGACTTCCAGTTTTCTTAATTCAGTCTCAATGTCACACCTCCAGCTGCCATGGGGCTGGCCTCTCTGGCCTCTCTTCCTCTTACTCTGTGGGTTCCAGGTCAGGGCTTGGTGTTGGATGCTGATTTCCTGAGGGTATGTTCAGTATACTCAGTTGAAAATGAGCTCCAGAAATATCTGGGGTTTTTTATGCTTTATTTATTAATTTCTGTTGTTCATACACATCATGGGGTCCTTTTGAGGTGAAGAGAAATTGAATGAGATTGTTGTGTCATATGCTGGAGGATCTAAGACTAATACTAGTCAGAGAATGAGGTGCAGTATCCATAATTTTTTCAAAAGTTCTCAGGACTGGTGGGAAGACCTGGCTTGAATGCTTACAATAGAGTGGAGTCCAGTAAAGGTGTTCAAAAGAAAGAGGGTGGTGTTAAACAGAGTAACAGATTAAATTTACCACTCAAAACGGTCATCACAAAAAAGCAGCTTTGATCATCATCATTTTATGTCTATTCTTCATGCTTACATGGGTTAGATAGGTTGTCACATTCTGAGGCTCTAGACAGGTTAGATAACTGCGTCTTGCTCATGTGGTCCATTTTGGTTTGGTTTCTATGGTTGGATTTATTCCCTGATGCCAACTACTTCATGATATATACCATCTGATAGATTGGACTGGGTGCTTTTTATTGTGGCACCAGCCCTGTCACTTGACAGATAATTCATTACTTTAAAATAGAGACAGGATGAGAATGGAGGGAACATGAGTCTTGATAGAGCAAGTTTTAATTTCAACTTATGATATTTTCCAGAATTGCATTTCCAATGATCGACACTGCTTTGAATGTTACGGGTAAGTAGGAACTTCATAAATTACTTCATATATCTTACTGTTGTTCCTTTTGATTTTAACCTATTCCATACCAAACTGCCTGAAGTTACACTTAATTCTATGATACAAAGCCATATATTTTGACCTGATTATATTTATCTAAAAACCTATTATAATTTTATGCAAGAACCTTTATTAAGCTATACAGAAATTACCAGCTAAATAATGAGAAAGTTAGTTTTATTACTAAATCCCTCCAAATTTTTTATTATTTTCAAAACTTTTGAAAAGAACACCAACACCACCACCACTACCATCAACATCAACAATAGTAACAACAACACCACTACCATCAGCAACAACAACAACACCACCACTACTACCATCAACATCAGTAATACCAACACCACTACCATCAACAATAAAGACACCATCACCACCCACCACCACCACCACCACTACCACCACCATCACCACTATCACTGCCCTCAACAACATTAACACCAATATCACTACCACCACCACCACCATCACCACTATCACTGCCCTCAACGACATTAACACCAATTTTACTACCACCACCACCACCACTACCACTACCACCACCATCAACAACATTAACACCAATACCACTACCACCACCACCACCACTACCACCACCATCAACAACATTAACACCAATACCACTACCACTACCACCACCATCAACAACATTAACACCAATATCACTACCACCACCACCACCACTACCACCACCATCAACAACATTAACACCAATATCACTACCACCACCACCACCACCACCACTACTACCACCATCACCAATACCACTACCACCACCGCCAACAACAATAGTGTCAGTTACAACCAGAACAATACAACAACAGCAATAGCAATGTTAACAAAATCACTAAGAACAACAATATTGGTAACAACAACAACAACATTGAAAAAGTACTAACAACAAAAACAACATTGGCAAAACTACCACCACCACCACCAACAACAACAACATTGGCAAAACTACCACCACCACCACCAACAACAACAACATTGGCAAAACTACCACCACCACCACCAACAACAACAACAACAACAATAACAACATTGGCAAAACTACCACCACCACCACCAACAACAACAACAACAATAACAACAACATTGGCAAAACTACCACCACCAACAACAACAACAATAACAACAACATTGGCAAAACTACCACCACCACCACCAACAACAACAACAACAATAACAACATTGGCAAAACTACCACCACCACCAACAACAACAACAACAACAATAACAACAACATTGGCAAAACTACCACCACCACCACCAACAACAACAATAACAACATTGGCAAAACTACCACCACCACCACCACCAACAACAACAACAACAATAACATTGGCAAAACTACCACCACCACCACCAACAACAACAACAACAATAACAACAACATTGGCAAAACTACCACCACCACCACCAACAACAACAACAACAACAATAACATTGGCAAAACTACCACCACCACCACCACCAAAACAATAACAACAACATTGGCAAAACTACCACCAACAACAACAATAACAATAACATTGACAAAACTACCACCAACAACAACAAGTTGGTAGGCTACCATTTCCTATATTAGAGCCTAAAAGCCTGCCAACTTTGGTATTTGGTAGTTAATTAACTGATGGTATCAAACATTTCTTTAGAATTATTTTATCCACCACACTACCACCACCACCACCACCACACCACCAGTACCACCACCACCACCACCATCGCCACCAGTACCACCACCACCAGTACCAGTACCACCACCACCAGTACCAGTACCACCACCACCACCAACACTACCACCACCAGTACCACCACCACCACCATCGCCACCAGTACCACCACCACCTCCAACACTACCACCACCAGTACCACCACCACCATCGCCACAGTACCACCACCACCAATACCACCACCATCACCTCCAATACCACCACCATCACCACCACTAGCACTACCACCAACAGCAGCACCACCACCACCATCACCAGCAACAACAGCAGCAGCACCACCACCACCAGTACCAACACCACCACCATCACAATACCACCAGCACCACCACAATTACTAGAATGACTATCACCACTACTACCACCACCACCACCATTCAATACCACCACCACCATCACAATACCTCCACCACCACCACCACCACCACCACCACCATAACCACCATCATCATCACCACCACCACCACCATCATCATCATCACCATAAAGACTCTCTCCCAACTGCTAGTTTTTGGTGTGGAAATAGAAACAGAGGAATGATAGGAATACAGTGAACGAGGGAGAGAAAGAGAGGAAGTTAGATAGACAGAGAGAGATGAAGGAGGGATAGATAGATATAGAGAGAGATGAGGGAGGGAGAGAGAGATGGGGGAAATAGATAGTTAGAGAGAAATGAGGAGGAGCGAGAGAGGACGGAGAGAAAAAGAGAGAGATAAGGGGAGGGAGGGAGAGATAGATAGAGAAAGAGAAAGAGATGAGGGAGGTAATGAAGAGAACAGCTCTAACCATGAATATTGGTCCCAAATCTTAAGGATTTCCAATCAACTCACTATAGAGATAACATCTTAGTTTAGTCTTAGAATTTGAATAAATTGTCTAGTTTCAACCATTTTCTGGTATTCATTGATTGCCAAGAATGAGAAGAATAGAAATAATAATTACTGTTGTGATGTTGTTGTTGTTGTTGTTGTGGTGGTGGTGGTGGTGGTGGTGGTGGTAGTGGTGGTGGTAATGTGGTGATTGTGATAGTGGAGTTGTTGTGGTGGTGGTGGAGGTGCTGGTGGTGTAGTGATGGTGGTGGTGATTGTGATAGTGGAGTTGTGGTGGTGGTGGTGGTGGTAGTGTGGTGATTGTGATAGTGGAGTTGTTGTTGTGGTGGTGGTGGTGGTGGAGGTGCTGGTGGTATAGTGATGGTGGTGGTGATTGTGATAGTGGAGTTGTGGTGGTGGTGGTGGTAGTGTGGTGATTGTGATAGTGGAGTTGTTGTGGTGGTGGTGGAGGTGCTGGTGGTGTAGTGATGGTGGTGGTGATTGTGATAGTGGAGTTGTGGTGGTGGTGGTGGTAGTGTGGTGATTGTGATAGTGGAGTTGTTGTTGTGGTGGTGGTGGTGGTGGAGGTGCTGGTGGTGTAGTGATGGTGGTGGTGATTGTGATAGTGGAGTTATTGTGGTGGTGGTGGTAGTGTGGTGATTGTGATAGTGGAGTTGTTGTTGTGCTGGAGGTGCTGGTGGTGTAATGGTGGTGGTGGTGATTGTGATAGTGGAGTTGTTGTGGTGCTGGTGGTGTAGTGATGGTGGTGGTGATTGTGATAGTGGAGTTGTTGTGGTGGTGGTGGTAGTGTGGTGATTGTGATAGTGGAGTTGTTGTTGTGGTGGTGGTGGAGGTGCTGGTGGTGTAGTGATGGTGGTGGTGATTGTGATAGTGGAGTTATTGGGTGGTGGTGGTAGTGTGGGGATTGTGATAGTGGAGTTGTTGTGGTGGTGGAGGTGGTGATTGTGATAGTGGAGTTGTTTTTGTTGTGGTGGTGGTGGTGGTAGTGAAAGTGGGGCTGTTGTGGTGGTGGCGATGGTGATAGTGAGGGGGGAGGGGGGTTGTAGGTGTGGTGGTGGGGGGGGGGGTGTTAGTGGTGATGGTAATAGTGGTGTTGTTGTGGTGGTGATAGTAGGGTTCTTATGGTGGTGGTGATAGTATTGTTGTTGTTGTAGTAGTGGTAGTGATAGTGTTGTTGCTGTGGTGGTGGTGGTGATGATGATGATAGTAGGGTTCTTGTTATGGTGGTGATGATGATAGTGGGGTTGTTGTTGTGGTGGTGGTGATGATGATAGTGTAGTTGTTGTTATGGTAGTGGTAGTGGTGGTGGTGGTAGTGGGGTTATTATTGTTGTGGTGGTGGTGATAGTGTAGTTGTAGTGGTGGTGGTAGTGGGTTGTAGCTGTGGTGGTGATGATAGTGTAGTTGTAGTGGTGGTGGTAGAGGGTTGTAGCTGTGGTGGTAGTGGTGGTGGTGATGATAGTGTAGTTGTAGTGGTGGTGGTAGTGGGTTGTAGCTGTGGTGGTAGTGGTGGTGGTGATGATAGTGTAGTTGTAGTGGTGGTGGTAGAGGGTTGTAGCTGTGGTCGTGGTAGTAGTGGGTTGTAGTGGTGGTGGTAGTGGGTTGTAGCTGTGGTGGTAGTAGTGGGTTGTAGCTGTGGTGGTAGTGCTGGTGGTAGTAGTGGTGGTTGTGGGTTGTAGCTGTGGTGGTAGTGCTGGTGGTAGTAGTGGTGGTAGTGGGTTGTAGCTGTGGTGGTAGTGGTGGTGGTAGTAGTGGGTTGTAGCTGTGGTGGTAGTAGTGGATTGTAGCTGTGGTGGTAGTGGTGGTGGTAGTAGTGGGTTGTAGCTGTGGTGGTAGTAGTGGGTTGTAGCTGTGGTGGTGGTGGTGGTGGTGGTAGTAGTGGGTTGTAGCTGTGGTGGTAGTGGTGGTAGTAGTGGGTTGTAGCTGTGGTGGTGGTGGTAGTGGGTTGTAGCTGTGGTGGTAGTGGTGGTGGTAGTAGTGGGTTGTGGCTGTGGTGGTAGTGGTGGTGGTAGTAGTGGGTGGTAGTGGTGGTGGTTGTATGGGTTGATATTGTTGTTGATACCACCATTGTTGTTTTTATTGCTATTGTTGTTATCACTGACATTGTCGTCATTATTTTGCATTGTCCCCTATATGTTGGCCCTTGTGGCCAATAAATGAAATCATTATTGCTGTTGTTGATGTTACTGTCATTGTTGTGGATGTGGTGTTTGTTGTTGTAATGTTATTGATGCTGCTATTATCATTGTTGTTGTTCTAGTTACTGTCATCATTGTTGTTGTCTTTGTATTGTCCCCTATATGTCGGCCCTTGTGGCCAAAAATCTGAAATCATTATTATTATCATTATTATTAGTAGTAGTGGTAGTAGTGGTAGTGGTAGTAGTGGTGGTGGTGGTGGTGGTAGTATTAAAATCAATGGAGTTGGCAAAGTCCTGTGTAAAATATACATTTCATTACACGGAATAGATTAGCGCCATCTTATTATTGTCCTTAACTTTCTGCCACATCTTGCAGTGAGCCCCTTACCACTCCTTTCCCCACCCCTCCACACTTTTTCCCTTTTCTTTCTTTCTTCCCTGCTAACTCTTCCCTTTCCTTCACCCTTCTCTTTCTTTGTGAGTGAGTCCCCCGCTGACCATCCCTCCACGTTTTTTCCATTCCTGCTAACCCTTTCCTTTTCTCTATTCTCCTTTTTCCATTCCTGCTAACCCTTTCCTTTTCTCTATTCTCCTTTTTCCTTTCCTGCTAACCCTTTCTTTTTCTCTATTCACCTTTTTCCTTTCCTTTCCTTTCCTTTCCTTTCACCCTTCCCTTTCTTTGTTATCTATTTCTGAGATTCTTGAAATTTAAATCCCAAATCCTCAACAAGAACTAATGGTAATTCATTTGATAACAATACTTATAACCAGAATTATTGTATTGCTATGGTGATTAAGCCAAGGTTTAATGTACAACATGTGAGGCCACTGAACAATAATAAGATAAAGGGGTTTATAACAAAAGACGCAACAGCTGTAGTTATATTACTTGAGATAATAAACTAAAGGTTGCCACTGTTGTTGAGCCCTAGGTCAGTTCTGATTGTGTACCCCTATATGATCCATGGTGTACTAGTCATGACCGTCCATTCTGACTAACAAGTAGGGTCAGTAAGCATTAACAAGATTAAGATTTTATGACAAAATATACCTCAGCTATTGTTATATTACTTCAACCCTTTCATTACCATATTTCTAATGAATGACACTCTTCTTCTTCTTCTTCTTCTTCTTCTTCTTCTTCTTCTTCTTCTTCTTCTTCTTCTTCTTCTAAATGTCATGGGAACAGAGTCGCCAATAAACCCTTCCAGCAGGTTCTGTCTGTAACAACCATCTCCCATTGATCCAGCTGGTCACTGCCTATGATTTTCCAAATACTTTTGTAAAAAATCAAGAATTTTGATATTTTATGATAAAAATGCTACAGTTATAGTTATATTGCTAAACTCTTCCATTACCATATTTCTAATGGAAGACATTGCCTATTATTTTTCAAATAATTTAATAAATAATCAAGAATTTAGCTGTTTTTAGTTATGTAACTAACTTTCTCATTATAAAGTTCCTGTTTGGAGCATAACACACACACATGTATATATATATATATATAATATCATTTCATCATTTTATTTTACGTTCGCTTTTCCCTGCTTGCAAGGGTGGGACGGGAACTGATTCTGGCTTGATTTCTACAGCTGGATGCCCTTCCTAACACCAACCTCATTTACAGTGAGTGCTGGGTGCTTTTTTGTCGTGGAATGATATGGACCCCAGTCCTATCATCTCATTTCTACAGCTGAGTAAACTGGAGCAATGTGAAATAAAGTGTCTTGCTCAAGGAAACAGCACATCACCCGGTCTGAGAATTGAACTCACAACCTTTTGATTGCAAGGCCAATGCTCTAACCACTAAGCCATGTGCCTCCATACATATAAATGGAGTAAAGACCCCCTTCGGTCACAAATGACCATGGGATTTGCACCTAGAAAACTCCCCTCCGAGGCACAAATTCGGGTTAGGTTGTTTGTGTGGAAGACATGCATACCAGTCTCCTCTCTTCATACCACTGATCTAGTCCAAGGGAAAGGCAATGACCAATACAGCTTGGCACCAGTGACATCACAACTTATTTCTACAGGATAAACTGGAGCAATGTGAAATAAAGTGTTTATATATATATATATATATATATATATACATATATAAATATATATACATATATAAATTCATCGCCGTTATATATATATATATATATATATATATATATATATATATATACATATATATATATATAACGGTGATGAATTACTATACACACACGCAAACGCATGCGCAGAGAAGACAAAAAAATAAACAAATAAATAAATAAATAAATAAACAGACTAAATAAAGATGGCGTAAGCATACAATACAACGGAAGGAAACTTAATAGCACCACTGACGATGTTGCAGATGTGCAGCGAAAGAACTTTGTTAGACTATATATATGTGTTTGTGTCTATATTGTATCTGTATTTTTGACTTTGGTCAGTCAATGGTAACATTGAGGACCGAATAAATTAAATTAACTGATATAAAAGACACAGAAGCGAAAAATAACCAAACAGTGAGTGTGTTCTGTTTTAATTCTGGCAATATTATTACACATGGCTTAGTGGTTAGAGCATTGGGCTTGCAATCGAAAGGTTGTGAGTTCAATCCTCAGACCGGGTGATGTGTTGTTTCCTTGAGCAAGACACTTTATTTCACATTGCTCCAGTTTACTCAGCTGTAGAAATGAGATGATAGGGACTGGGGTCCCTATCATTCCACTGCAAAGTGGACGTGGAGGTGCCATGGCAAAAAAAGCACCCAGCACTCACTGTAAATGAGGTTGGTGTTAGGAAGGGCATCCAGCTGTAGAAATCAAGCCAGAATCAGTTCTCGTCCCACCCTTGCAAGCAGGGAAAAGCAGACGTAAAATGAAATGATGAAATGGTAAATGATGATATATATATATATATATATATATATATATATATATATATATATGTAGGTGAGTTTTATTGTAGTACAATAAAGCAATGCAGATATCGGATAAGAAGCACTCTACAGTTTGTAGGACTGGAGTATACATAATATATAAGACCAAAAGATGGTTAAAAGAGTTCCATGTATTTTATTATGCGCATTTCAAAAACAAACATCATCATGCAATAATATTTGTGTTTTCATCAGATAAAATAGGAAGACATGATATGAAGGTTAAAAAACACTTGTGAATATTATTGCATGATGATGTTTGTTTTTGAAATGCGCATAATAAAATACATGGAACTCTTTTAACCATCTTTTGATCTTATATATTATATATATTATATATATATATATATATATATATATATATATATATATATATATATATTATTTATTTATGTTCATACACGGAACAAAAGTACTACCCAAGGTTTCGCGGTCCAAATTTGACCATACCTCCAGAAAACAAGAGTCATCAAAATAACTGTTTCTACTTTTGGCACAAGGCCAGCAATTATCCCAGTGTATTACTGGTACTTTATTTTATCGACCCAGTAAGGATGAAAGGCAAAGTTAACCTCGGCGGGATTTGAACTCAGACCATAAAGGGCTGTAACACTTTGCTGCAAAGCAAAGTGTCAGAACCTCTACTGATACTGCCAATCCATTCTTCAGGCACTTAAAATCATATAAGTGCTTGAAGAGAGGTCTCTAGTTTGATGCCTCTACTGAGTGCATTTTATTGTGGCACCAGCTGACGAGTCCTCCTGATCTTTTGTTTGGCAGGTCTTCTATGACTGGATGCCGTTCCTTTCATCACCCAGTTTACCTGGTACATTTATCATGTAGCTCACTAACAAGTCAAAATAACCTTTAATACCCCAATCAGGAAGACAACATATACATATGTATATTTTTCATAGAAAACTTTCAGAAAGCAATTTTACTGAATTAAATATGTCTAGACATTGTAGACAGTATAGACAAATAAATAAATAAAAAATAAAAAATTTTCTTTACTTACACCATTTTCTGCCCACTTATTTATTTTATTGATGATGATGGTGGGGATGGTGATGATGGGGATGGTGATAGTGGTCGGAATGATGATGATGGTGGTGAGAATGTTGGTGATGATGGTGGTGGTGGGAATGATGATGACAATGGTGGTGGGAATGGTGATGATGGTGGTGGTGGGAATGATGATGATGGTGACGATGGTTGGTGGGAATGGTGATGATGATGATGGTGACGATGGTGGTGGGAATGGTGATGATGGTGGTGGTGGGAGTGATGATGATGGTGACGATGGTGGTGGGAATGGTGATAATGGTGGTGGTGAGAGTGATGATGATGGGAATCATGATGATGGTGATGGTGGTTGTGGGAATGATGATGGGAGTGATGATGGTGATGATGATGATGATGGTGGTGGGAATAATGATGGTGATGATGATGATTGTAGGAATCATGATGATGATGGTGGTGGTGGTAGAAATCCTGATGATGATGGTTTGAATGATGATGATTTATACTCTTGTGATAGCATCTGTCTTCTTTTATTTTAATCCCACCATTAAGAAGAATCCATCAAGAAGTCAGCAAGTAGGTTGTCACATTAAACTTTACATCAAAACTTTCCTTTACTTCCACATACTTGGAATCGGTAATGGAATGAACTGCTGTCAGTTTCAATGGAATGGCCTTCTTCCAGCTGTTACATCAATGGAACAGCCTTCTTCCAGCTGTTCCATTGATGTAACAGCTGGAACAAGGCTGTTCCATTAATGTAACAGCCTTCTTTCAGCTGTTACACCAATGGAACAGCCTTGTATCAACTGTTGCACCGATGGAACAGCCTTGTTCCAGCTGTTACACCAATGGAACAGCCTTCCTCCAGCTGTTACACCAATGGAACAGCCTTGTATCAACTGTTACACCAATGGAACAGCCTTGTATCAACTGTTGCACCAATGGAACAGCCTTGTTCCAGCTGTTACATCAATGGAACAGCCTTCCTCCAGCGCTTACATCAAAGGAACAGCCTTGTTCCAGCTGTTACATCAAAGGAACAGCCTTGTTCCAACTGTTACATCAATGGAACAGCCTTCTTCCAGCCATTACACTAATGGAACAGACTGTTAGTAAAATTAACCCTTCAGCAGTTATATTACTCTATATTTACTATTATATTTTCATGGGAAACACTTTACCTCACATAATTATCTCATATAATATCGAATCTAGGCGATGAATTGTGGAGTCATTAGAACGTCCGATAGAATGCTTTGTGGTATTCGTTCCGGCTCCCTGCATTCTCTGAGTTCAAATCCCGCCAAGGTCAACTTTGCCTTTTGAGGTTGATAAAAACGTACCATTCAAGTACTGGGGTTAGTTCTTCCTCTATATCTCTTTCTCACTTCCTCTCTGTCACTTTCTCTGGAAGAAATCTGCTGTACTTAGGCCAGGCTTAAGATGCCCAAGAAACGCTGTATGTCAATACGGGGCCCCTACGACTCCATCAGGAGTTAAGGGACCATACCATACCAATATCGAATCTATGAGATTTTGATATTATTTATTTTGAGAACAATACCTTAACATCAGTATGAGCAGCTAGTTACAGCCGGTTTGAACAGAAAGAGATGAGAGAATATTGGCCAGATACGGCTGGTTTAAATGCTAAAGGGTTAATGTGTACTCTTAACATTAACATAATTCTCAGGGAGATTCAGCATGAAAGGCTGGGCCTTTGAATTACAATTACAATCTATCTGACAGATTCCAAACAGTTTCTATCTCCCTGATTTGACTCAATAAACATGAGTTAACCCTTTAGCATGTAAACCAGCCATATCCAGCCAGAATTTTCTCATCTCTTTCTATTCAAACCGGCTGTAACTGGCCACTCATACTTATGTTAAGGTATTGTTCTCAAAATAGATAATGTTAAAATCTCATAGATTCAATAGTATGTGAGATAATTATGTGAGGTAAACCGTGAAAATATAATAGTATATATAGAGTAATGTAAATGCTTAAAGGGTTAACTCGAGGCTATGGTAAATGACACTTGCCCCAGATATGATGGGATTGAACCTTAAGATTGTGAGACAAACTTCTTAACCATTCGTCCATACTGTATCCACAATTTCCGCATATAAACACATATACACACAAAGATGTGCATGCACACACTTATGCATAAGAGGCATGATGGGGGGTGAAGGCCTGTTTCTGTCCACTCGGGAAAGTTACACTCAGACAATTGCACACACACACACTTACCCATACACACAGGCACTTACACACTCACATTTACTCATATACACAAGCACTTACACACACACTCATATGCATATACACTCATACTAACATACATACACACAAACTTTTGAGCACATACACACCCTCAGATATACACACACACTTACACACTCATACATGTAGACACTTACATGCACATACACACAGACACTTAAGCACACACACACTTACACATACATTTAAACTC
This sequence comes from Eledone cirrhosa, assembly GCA_964016885.1. NCBI lineage: Eukaryota > Metazoa > Mollusca > Cephalopoda > Octopoda > Eledonidae > Eledone > Eledone cirrhosa. The sequence continues at coordinate 313,490,522 of OZ024742.1, forward strand.
ATACATACTCACACATACACACACATTCATAAGAGTTAAAATATGGAGCATTTAAACCAGAAGAAACTGTCCACAAAAAAGTAGTTTACAAGAATAAAATTATATCTAGAAATAGTAGTTATAATTTCTGTAGCTCATCAAATTACTTAAATTATCCTTAAATATTAAATAATTGTCAACATTGTTGAGTGGTTATTAAATGTTTTCTCTTGCTAATTACTTTGTTAATTATTAGCTCTATATTGTGTTGATTCTCTTCTCTTGAAGTTGTCTGCTTCAGTCTTAATACTAGCATTGGGAGAAATACAGTGATTTTGTTAAATATTACACATATACAGACACACAAATGCACACACACACACACACACACACTCTCTCTCTCACTCACATACACACACACACACTCTTTCTCTCTCACACTCTCACACAGACACTCACACACACACACACTCTCACACATACACACTCTCATATACCCCCACCCCCCAACATCACACATTCACACACACTCGCTCAGACACATATACATACACACACAGACACACTCACACATATATACACACACTCTCACACATAAATTCATAATCACATATATACACTGCTAACAAATTTTTATATAAAAAGGAAAACATTTTATTTAAACTAAATTGCAAAATCAATGTTTATTATTATAATTTAATTACTATGGTCACATGTGTGTATGGTTGTATATGTATGTATATGGCCCTATGTATGTATATATATGGTCATATGTGTATATATATATATGGCCCTATGTATGTGTGTATATATATATATAGTCATAGGTGTATGTATATGGTCATATGTGTATGTATATGGTCGTGTGTGTGTATATGGTTGTATGTGTATGATCATATATGTATGTGTTTGTATATGTTCATGTGTGTGTGATCATATTTTTATGTGTGTGTATATGATCATATTTTTATATGTATAGTCATACATGTATGTGTATGGTCTTATGTGTATGCATATGTGTGTGTATATAGTTATATGTGTATTATCATTTATGTATGTGTTTGTATATGTTCATGTGTGTGTGGCCATATTTGTGTGTATGTGTGTATGGACATATTTTATATGTATGGTCATACATGTATGTGTATAGGCATGTGTATGTATATGGTCATATATGTGTGTGTGGTCATATGTCTGTATATGGTTATATGTGTATGTGTGCATGTTAATATAAATTTGAAATCTGTTTTGTTTTTATATCATTTGATTTCGATAAAAATGAACACATTTTAAAAATCTACAACTCCACAGTTACCACACTCATCTCTACAACTCTAGTCACTCTACACTCAACTCTACAACTCCACAGTTACCACACTCATCTCTACAACTCCACAGTTACCACACACATCTCTACAACTCCACAGTTACCACACACATCTCTACAACTCCACAGTTACCACACACATCTCTACAACTCCACAGTTACCACACACATCTCTACAACTCTACAGTCACTCTACACTCAACTCTACAACTCCACAGTTACCACACTCATCTCTACAACTCCACAGTTACCACACACATCTCTACAACTCCACAGTTACCACACACATCTCTACAACTCCACAGTTACCACACACATCTCTACAACTCCACAGTTACCACACACATCTCTACAACTCCACAGTTACCACACTCATCTCTACAACTCCACAGTTACCACACACATCTCTACAACTCTACAGTCACTCTACACTCATCTCTACAACTCCACAGTTACCACACTCATCTCTACAACTCCACAGTTACCACACACATCTCTACAACTCTACAGTCACTCTACACTCATCTCTACAACTCCACAGTTACCACACTCATCTCTACAACTCCACAGTTACCACACACATCTCTACAACTCTACAGTCACTCTACACTCATCTCTACAACTCCACAACCACCACACACATCTCTACAACTCCACAACCACCACACACATCTCTACAACTCTACAGTCACTCTACAACTCCACAGTTACCACACACATCTCTACAGTCACTCTACAACTCCACAGTTACCACACACATCTCTACAACTCCACAGTTACCACACACATCTCTACAACTCCACAGTTACCACACTCATCTCTACAACTCCACAGTTACCACACACATCTCTACAACTCCACAGTTACCACACTCATCTCTACAACTCCACAGTTACCACACACATCTCTACAACTCCACAGTTACCACACTCATCTCTACAACTCCACAGTTACCACATTCATCTCTACAACTCTACAGTTACCACACACATCTCTACAACTCCACAGTTACCACACACATCTCTACAACTCTACAGTCACTCTACACTCAACTCTACAACTCCACAGTTACCACACTCATCTCTACAACTCCACAGTTACCACACACATCTCTACAACTCCACAGTTACCACACACATCTCTACAACTCCACAGTTACCACACACATCTCTACAACTCCACAGTTACCACACACATCTCTACAACTCCACAGTTACCACACTCATCTCTACAACTCCACAGTTACCACACACATCTCTACAACTCTACAGTCACTCTACACTCATCTCTACAACTCCACAGTTACCACACTCATCTCTACAACTCCACAGTTACCACACACATCTCTACAACTCTACAGTCACTCTACACTCATCTCCACAACTCCACAGTTACCACACACATCTCTACAACTCTTCAGTCACTCTACACTCATCTCTACAACTCCACAGTTACCACACTCATCTCTACAACTCCACAGTTACCACACACATCTCTACAACTCTACAGTCACTCTACACTCATCTCTACAACTCCACAACCACCACACACATCTCTACAACTCTACAGTCACTCTACAACTCCACAGTTACCACACACATCTCTACAACTCCACAGTTACCACACTCATCTCTACAACTCCACAGTTACCACACTCATCTCTACAACTCCACAGTTACCACACACATCTCTACAACTCCACAACCACCACACACATCTCTACAGCTCTACAGTCACTCTACACTAATCTCTACAACTCCACAGTTACTACATTCATCTCTACAACTCCACAGTTACCACACTCATCTCTACAACTCCACAGTTACCACACACATCTCTACAACTCCACAGTTACCACACACATCTCTACAACTCCACAGTTACCACACTCATCTCTACAACTCCACAGTCACTCTACACTCATCTCTACAACTCTACAGTCACTCTACACTCATCTCTACAACTCCACAGTTACCACACTCATCTCTACAACTCCACAGTTACCACACTCATCTTTACAACTCCACAGTTACCACACTCATTTCTACATCTCCGCAGTTACCACACTCATCTCTACAACTCCGCAATCACCACACACATCTCTACAACTCTACAGTCACTCTACACTCATCTCTACAACTCCACAGTTACCACACTCATCTCTACAACTCCACAATCACCACACACGTCTCTACAACTCTACAGTCACTCTACACTCATCTCTACAACTCTACAGTCACTCTACAACTCCACAGTTACCACACTCATCCCTGCTACTGATCACTCATCTCTACAACTCCACATTCACCATACAATTGTCTCTACAAATAAATATACCCTGTTTGAAGGCACATGGCTAAGTGGTTAGAGCATTGGTCTTGCAATCGAAAGGTTGTGGGTTCAATTCTCAGACCTGGTGATGTGTTGTTTCCTTGAGCAAGACACTTTATTTCACATTGCTCCAGTTTACTCAGCTGTAGAAATGAGATGATAGGGACTGGGGTCAATATCATTCCACTGCAAAGTGGTCGTGGAGGTGCCACGCCAAAAAAGTACCCAGCACTCACTGTAAATGAGGTTGGTGTTAGGAAGGGCATCTAGCTGAAGAAATCAAGCCAGAATCAGTTCCCGTCACACCCTTGCAAGCAGGGAAAAAACGGACGTAAAATGAAATGATGATGATGATGATATTTGGAGGCCCCTTCACATGTATAAAAAATATAACAACCTCCCTAGTTCAGGTGCCACAATAAAATTCACTCAGTAGAGCTTGGGGCCTTGTGTCAATGAGATGAAGTCTCCTGCTCTGTCATGGAGGTCAGTAGACATGCTAGAATGTACTTGGTTTATGAAAACCTGTCCCATTCTTGTTAGCAGGGAAAATGGATATTAAATGATGTTAATGATGTGATAATGAATGTTTCTATTTCAGCTATGATGTAATCATCGACAATACTCTGAAACCATGGTTAATTGAGGTGAATATAATATCTATTATAATATATCTGTAAATGTGGTTGGCATTAGGGAGGAAATCCAGCCAGAAACAGTTCTGTATGAACAACAATATAGAAGTACCTACATTAACATACATTTGTTTGCATTCATTTGATTTATTTTTATGTTTGCTCTTTTTTTTTAAAATCCCACAGGTGAATGCTTCTCCTTCTCTGACAAGCACCACATCCAGTGACCGTATTATGAAATATAATTTAATTAATGACATAATTAACATTGTGTTACCTCCAGGAGGTGTTCCAGAGTAAGTAGTTAATCTTATTACTAATTATAACATTAACCAACATTAACCTTTTGCAAGTTATAATAGATTAGAAAAACATAAAATAACTTTGCTAAACTCTAATAGTATTAACAAAGGTATATATGAACGTGGATATAATATGTTTATGTATATTTTTTTATTTTATTCAAATCAACAAGATGCAACCCCATTTACTTATGGAGTGGTGGGGAAGTCATCAGATTGGACCAAGGAAACGATGTTTCCATTGGTCTTTTCATTGCTGATTCTATCTACCACTTGCAACTCCTGGCAGAAGGAGCACATTAAATAAAGTATTTTGCTCAAGGACATAACACATCGCCCGGCCTGGGAATCAAACTCACAACCTCACAATTGTGAATCCAACTCTCCTACCAATAAGCCAGGTGCCTTCACTATCATTATAATAAACATATGTAAAATAAGCATATATTTAACCTCACTGTGAGTATTTAATCTGTGACCATATCATGGAGGCGTCACACTACATGTCCAAAATACTTCAGCTTACGATCCTGTGCTATCTTTAGCAGGGATTTCTGTGCTGTACCAAGTTTTTCCTCTGTTTGTTTCTGAACCTATTCACTGGTTCGTTTGTCCCACCATTTCACCTCGAGCAATTTTTGATAGCATCTCATTTATATATAAACATACACTATATGGGTCCATATATGCTTTTAATGAACTGGTCATAAGGTTATTTACTCTAGTAGATAACACTGTATGCCAATTACTAATTTAATAAGTGAAGGAACACAAGAATATGTAAGGAAAGCAGGAAGCAAGATGATGAGATGCAGACAGGAAATAATATTTATGATAATAACAACGATAAGTCTTCTCCACTGTATATGAAGGTAGTTTTTCTTTATTCGTGTGCTTGTGTGTGTGTTTATTACAATGGTTAAATGACATACCTGTGACTTGCTTTGTTAATCCTTGTAAGAAGGATTGGAATACATCTGAGCTGAGCCTTATGGTATAGGTCCTCAGCAGATGTGTTGCAGGTTGGAAAGGCTCGACCGAAAGAGAAATAAGATGCTAAGAGCTACCTTTGGCGTAGCCGTGCCTGGCCTACTAGGCAGGCAGCCAAAAGGTGAAAAGAGAGAGAGAGAGAGAGAGGCGTCAGAATGCTCCCTTATATACTGGCCACGGGGAAGTAACTCCAAATAGTCTGGTTCCCTGGAGAGATGGCACTAGTCACTACATGCTTTTATTTTAAATCACACTGTTAGTGCTATTGCTAATTAATACGAGCTAGCCAAGCTTGCACTATATGTAAATAAGCTTTCAACAAAAATAGTTTATTTATAAACTCTGTAAGACTTTAATGCTTTTTGTATCTCAGTATGTCGATATAAATATCTGCTGATGATGAATAATAATTCTGAAATATATGAATACAATGTTCTTACACAGAGCACATCATGAACAAGGAGGTCTGCAAAAGAATCACCGAGCATGTGAGTCACTTTTAAGATCTGCTGACCACGGTGAAGAGGAGAAAGCTGTGGTAGTATGGGCATGTAATAAGATCAGTTGGACTCTCCAAGGCAATTCTCTAAAGAACAGTGCAGGGAAAGAGAAGGCAAGGCAAACAAAGGAGGCAGTGGACAAACAACTTAACTGAGTGGACAGGAACGAACTTTGCCACAACCCAAGTACTTGCCCATGATGGAGGCAGTTGGTGCAGCATTCAACATTCCAGTGTCCCAACAACCTCGAAAAAGGTTAAGGGACTATGATGATGATAACACAGATCTTGAGGTAGCTGTGATATCAAAATACTCACAGCAAGACTAGATGTATGTTTATTATATGTAAACATAAGGGCACTGGATTGGCTAAATCGTTTGTGCATTGGATGAAATACATTGCGATATTTCATTATGACACTATGTTCTGATTTCAAATCCTACTCAGGTCAACTTGGCTTTTTATTCTTCTAGGGTCAATAAAAGTACCAGTCAAGTACCAGTCAAGTACTGGGGTTGATGTAATCAACTTTTCCTTTCCCTAAAGATTTGCCTGCATTCTGCCTAAATGAGAAACCATTAGTTGTAAACACTGTCTATAGGTTCATCTACAACAACTTTATTCAGAATCACACTGTGTTAGTTCTCTTACTAATCTAATGGTATTATTTTAATTTTGCTATTTTTTTCATTTCTAGTGTCAGATGGAATCGGACCCCAGCAAAAGAAGCTTTAGGCAATTTTGAACTTCTGTAAGTTTTTTTTACTTTTATTTATTTAAGAGTGGTGGATTAGCAGTATCGGTAGGACATCGGACAACATGCTTTGCGCATATAGTTATGTCTCTTTACATTCTGAGTTCAAATCTTGCCGAGGTGCACTTTGCATTTCATCCTTATGGAGTCGATAAAATTAAGTACCAGTAATGCACTGGGATTGATTTAATTGACTTTTCCTTCCCCCATATTATTACTGGAATGAGAGATGTAACAACAAAGTATTGCTGAACATGGATTCTTTGACAAAGAATTATCATCATTAAGTACCAGTAACACACTGTGGTCAATTTAATTGACTTCCCCTTCCCCAAAATTGTTGGCCTTGTGCCTAAATCAGAACGCATTATTATTTGGATTGGCAGTATCGGTAGAGGGTCGGACGCCATGCTTTCCAGCATAGTTACGTCCCTTTACGATCTGAGTTCAAATCCCGCCGAGGTTGACTTTGCCTTTCATCCTTACGGGGTCGATAAAATAAAGTACCAGTAATGCACTGGGTAATTGCTGGCCTTGTGCCTAAAGTAGAAACAATTATTATTATTTATTTACTGTTTGTTGTTGATTTACATTATATTTTGGTTTTCTTTTTCTTTCTAAGCTTGTCTGGCCCATGCAAGCATGGAAAATCGTGATGATGATGATGAGGATTTTTCCTGTTGCATGGAATGAACCAGATGTAAAATTTTCTTTTATCAGTCTCCAAGCTTCTCTGGGTGTGTTGTTGTTTCTATTCTCAAAATCATCCATCCACAGTTTGGTTGATTCTTTCATCCTCCAGATGGTTGAAAGTAGAGCACTGAATACTCTGGTGATGCTGTACATCTGAAACTATATTTGAGGGTGTCACTTCTGACTGTTGCCATTATTGTACTTTCCACAGTGAGTGTAGCACAATGAGGGCATCTTGGTAGGATTTCCTTACCCACTTCATTACAGATGGACACAAATGAAGTATAATTTTTCTCTTGAGTTGGCAAGGATTTAAATTTATTAACAATTGAGTCAAGGGAACTTCAGATGGCAATGCTGGACAAGGGTGAGCTGGAGGAAGAACCTAGTCATGGCACCAGTAACAGATGTGTAGACGAAGAAAGGAATTGAAAGATTAAGGTTCAAGGTTTAATCCATTTGATACCAACCCACTTGAGACCAGGCCTGGTTCAATGATACATAACCTTCCATTGATACCAAAATAAATATAAAAGTTATGAGTTATTCTTCATTATTTTCAAAATTGATAGAAACACAGAAGCACTGTAGAGCACTCCATTGGTTATGATGATGAGTTTCTAGTTGATCCAATCAACGGAACAGCTTGCTCATGAAATTAATGTGCAAGTGGCTGAGTATTCCACAGACATAAGTTCCCTTAACATAGTTTTCAGGGAGATTCAGCATGACACAGAATGTGACAAGGCTGGCCATTCGAACTATAGGTACAACTCATTTTTGCCAGTTGACTGGAGCAATGTGAAATAAAGTGTCTTGCTCAAGGACACAACATGCCACTGGGAATCGAACTCACAACCTTATGATTGTAAGTCGAATACCCTAACCACAAAGCTACGTGCCTTCACATAAGCACTATATTTCTTTAGAAATATCATAATGAAAGGGTTAAATATTAAATATTATTTTGTCTAACTTCAAATCACCAAAACATACAACTTCATCTCTCTCTCGTTTTTTTTTTGTAACCTATCTTAGCTATGATGAAGAGCTTGCTGCCAATGAAACAGTTCACCAGGATCCTAAGGGTCGTTATGGTAATGGTATACCAATGATTCGTCCTAGCAATCAAAGAAAACAAACTACAACAACTTGGAGATAACCTTAAGAAGATACCAATGGATCTATAAAGTACCAGTTAAGTCAGCGTGGAAAAGTGGACGTTAAATGGTGATGATGATGATGATGATCAAATGAAAGTAGTTAAAAAAATATAATTTAAGTAAGAGTTCAAAAAGCTGACCCTGTTCTGCAATACATTTTGAAGCAGATGTTTAAAAAGTTAACTGTGAATCTTACAATTAAAATGCATTGCCGGCTCTTTTACTTATGACTCACCCTGTATTATGGGATTGATCATGCCTTTTACAAGAAGATTAATTGTGAAACTGAAACGGTTTCAACTTGGAAATGAAACTAGTTCATTGACATTGTTCACTCACAGAGTCAAGAGCTGATCTCAGAATGCTGAACCCCAGGAAGGAAATGACAAAGGAACACAAGTTGAGGAAAGATGTGTAAGAGAAGACCTGGCTAACAATACAGACAAGAAAAAACAACAATAATGATGACATAGGGCAGTGGATTGGCAGAATTGGTAGAGCATCAGACAACATGCTTAGCAACATAAAGTTACGGCCCTTTACGGTCTGAGTTCAAATCCTGCCGAGATTAGCTTTGCTTTTAATCCTTACGGGGTCGATAAAATAAAGCACCAGTCACATACTGGGGTTGATTTAATCAATTTTCCCCTCCCCCCAAAATTGCTGGCCTTGTGCCTATAGTAGAAATAATTGTTTCTACTTTTGGCACAAGGCCAGCAATTACCCAGTACATTACTGGTACTTTATTTTATCGACCCCGTATGGATGAAAGGCAAAGTTAACCTCGGCGGGATTTGAACTATAGTAGAAATAATAATAATTATTATTATTATTATTACACTGAATTGGCAGAATCAGTAGAGCATTGGACAATATGCTTTACAGCATAGAGTTACGGTCCTTTATGTTCTAAGTTCAAATACTGCCAAGGTTAGCTTTGCCTTTCATCCTTACAGGGTTGATAAAATAAAGTACCAGTAATGCACCAGGGTCGATTTAATTGACTTTCCTTTTCCTCCAAAATTGTTGGCTTGGTGCCTAAATCAGAAACCATGGCAGTATCGGTAGAGGGTCAGACACCATGCTTTGACGCATAGAGGTACGGCCCTTGCCATTCTGAGTTCAAATCCCGCCGAGGTTAACTTTGCCTTTCATCCTTACGGGGTCGATAAAATAAAGTATCAGTAATCTACTGGGTAATTGCTGGCCTTGTGCCAATAGTAGAAACAATTATTATTATTATTGTAGAGGGTCGGACGCCATGCTTTGCAGCAAAGAGTTACGGCCCTTTATGATCTGAGTTCAAATCCCGCCGAGGTTAACTTTGCCTTTCATCCTTATGGGGTTGATAAAATAAAGTACCAGTAATGCACTGGGATAATTGCTGGCCTTGTGCCAAAAGTAGAAACAATTATTATTATTATTGTAGTTATTCTGAGTTCAAACCCGCCAAGGTTAACTTTGTCTTTCATCCTTACGGGGTCAATAAAATAAAGTACCAGTCACGCACTGGGGTTGATCTAATCGACTTTACCCTCCCCCAAAATTGCTGGCCTTGTGCTTATATAAGAAACCATTATCGTAGTTATTTATTTTAATACGTTGTATTATATTTTATTTTGGTACATCAAACAGTTCAGTATGCTACAGATGAGGGCAGCTGTAGGTAATATATTGTTCAATAATATCCATTATATGTCACGCGTCCTCTTTTAGTTGACAGATGTTACAACTCCTACGCTCAATTCTTTATTGCCAGCTACAGGGTGGAATTCAGGATCCCATACATTTGATTGCCAAATTACTGAAAAAAAAAAAAAATTTATATATATATATGTATCTGATGAGAATGCAAATATCATCCTATGATGATATTTGTTTTTGAAATGTGCATAATAAAATACATGGAACTCTTTTAACCATCTTTTGATCTTATATTATATATATATATATATATATATATATATATATATATATAGTGGTAGAACACTGGAAGGTAATAACCGTAGTGGTAGAGCACTCAGTCCATGGGACGAGTTAGGTGAACTAACTGTTGTGTAACCACTTCTATATATATATATATATAGCAATAATAATAAATTTGAAGACTAAAATCCAAAGAGGGTTCGATAAGGATAAATATATATCAAATATATAAGAACCGTAGAGCAAATATTTATTAAAATAACAGATTAAAGTTTAAGCAAAGAATCGCTGCTTTCACCCTTAACGGGATCTTCTGAAACTCAGAAGATCCCGTTAAGGATGTAAGCAGCGATTCTTTGCTTAAACTTTAATCTGTTATTTTAATAAATATATATATATGTAAAAGGTAAACAGAAATAACAACACAATCGGTACAGTATATGGAAGGTATATATTAGGTTAACGCTTGGTATAGCAGGAAGAGGGTCTTAACGTTTCGGACGCTAGTCCTTCATCAGAGATGGCTGAGAAGAATGTAGTAGAGGAAAAGTGGTAGAGAGTCGTGGAATATTTAATTATATATATAATTTAATAACACACCAAACAGAAAACACTCACGCAAACGCATGTACAATCAGAGACAGAGACAAGAATAGATAAATAAATGAAATAAAAATGGCGTAGACATTACAATACAATGGGAGCAAACATAATAGTGCCACTGATAATGTTACAGGTGTGTGATGAAAGAACTTTGATAGACTATATATATATGTTTATATCAGTAATAATAATAATATTTATACTAATATATGGTTTATATATAATTATAAATATGGAGGGTAGTACTAAGTACTAGCCAATTACTAGTAAGAGAAAAGGCTCAATGTAAATTATCAAATGTATTACAGAGCCAAGATACAACATATAAAACAATCAAATCTTAGTTTAATACATTTAATTGCTGTATTTTTAACCATTGGTCAATCAATGATAAACATTGATTGCCAAATAAATTAACTATGGAGATATCAAAAATACAGAAGCGAAAACCAATCCAAACCAAACAGTGAGTGTGTTTTATTATTATTTGTGGCAATATTATAACAATATGACCCTCCCCAAATATAACAATATATATATATATATAAACAAAGTTAACTTGAACATTGAGTTTGAGATGTGAATGTATTAGGATTCGTAGGAAAATAGGAAGAGTCAGTGCAAGGAAGCTGTTATTCCTTTCTCCTTTCTTCCTATCACTCTTCAAGCCAACTCACTTCTAGCTGCTTATTTCTATCCTTTGAGGTAAAAATTTTACCTGATGCTGTCATTGATGGCATTTTGCTATTTTAATAGCTTCTTTGCGCTGAGTGTTCCCATTTTGCTACAAATATATACATATACATATATATGTGTATGTATATAAAGAGAGAGGGTGATGATGGACTGGATGCTTTTTATGTTGTACCAGCACTACCACTTTACAGTGTAGGCTGAGTGCCTTTTATTATGGCACCAGCACTACCATTTTACAGTGTGGGTTATGTGCCTGGTTTGGAATAGGTACATTGTTGTAAGAAGCAATGAAAAAGGTTGGCAACAGGAAGAGAATCCAGCCATAAAGTGAAGTAAAAATGGTCTGTTGGGCATACTCTTTTAAAGTTAACCTTTTAACATTTAAACTGGCCAGAATTCTCTCACCCCTCTCTGTCCAAACCAACTGTAACTGGCCGCTTATACTGATGTTAAGGTATTGTTCTCAAAATAAATATCAAAATCTCATAGATTCAATATTATGTGAAAATATAGAGTAATGTAAATGCTAAAGGGTTAAAGTTGAAGTTTATCCTAAGCCATTTGGATCATCAGGTTGGTGTTTATCATTACTTTCATTTTTCATCAGCATTAAGTGATTGAGGATAAAACTCATCACTTGACAGGATGCCAGTTTATCGCAGGTGTAGACCCCAGCTACTGCTGGTACTTATTTTTAGCTGAGTGTACGGAACAACATGAAAAGCAGTGTTTTGCCCCAAAACACAACATACCACCTAGTTCAGGAATTGAACCCAAAACATTATGATCGTAAGTCCAACACTTTAACCACCTGACCTTTGAGGTCCATGTTAACTTATGTGAAATGAATAACAAAAATGAACCGTGAGAGTAGCATTAACCCTTTAGCATTTATATTACTCTATATATATACTATCATATTTTCATGGTAATATGGAATCTATGAGATTTTGATATTATTTATTTTGAGAACAATATCTTAACATCAATATAAATGGCCAGTTACGGTCAGCTTGAACAGATAGAGGTGAGAGAATTCTAGCCGGATATGGCCGGTTTAAATGTTAAAGGGTTAATTGAGGTGTGCATGAGTGATGACTGCAATGGTAGGAATATGTGAAAAATGTTTGTGTTAATGTGTCAAAGATGCATATCTTCATTACCAATATCTGATGCCTGAAGTTTAATTGATGGAAGAGGAAAACATTGATTTAAACAGCTGTTGATTGGATACAACTTCATTTCTTTTTCACCACAGCCCTGTAGATACATCACAGGACCTGCACCAAAGATGTCTACAGTCTCCTAAGAAAAAACAAAAATTATATGTATATACTAGCAGATTGTCCCGGTGTTGTTCGGGATTTGCTCTAGGGTTCTTATATATTTGATATATATTTATCCTTATCGAGCCTTGTGAAATAAATACATTTATTTATATTTTGTTATTGTGTATGCAAAAATATCTGTACACGAATATATAATTATATATATATATATTAAAATAACAGATTAAAGTTTAAGCAAAGAATCTCTGCTTTCACCCTTAACGGGATCTTCTGAAACTAAAAAAATCAATCTGTGAACGGAGAAGTAAATTTTTCGAAAAACGTTACACACTATATATATATATATATACACACATAGAGCGTCATAATGTTGTAATGCAGACAGATATTATAAGGGCGCAACATTATATCTATGTATCTATCTAAAAAGAAAGACTAAGAATTATAGAGAGAAATCGCTAAATCACCTAATGCGGTCCCGAGGGCATTGGAAATATTTTTGGCTCAAAACACTCACAGGACCATAAGTATTACATGTTTAAAGTTTGAAAACAATCGGTTGGGTGGTTCTCGAGTTTTAGGGAGACAGACAGACATTCTCTGTTTTAGATGTGTGTGTGTGTATCCATCTAATCATCATCATCATCCTCATCATCATTTCCTTGCTTGCAAGGGTGGGGCGGGTCCTATTAAGCACGGCATCCCTCCATTCATCATGGTCCTTTGACATCTCCTCCATGAGCTTCACCGATTTGAGGTCTGCTCACACCACCTCTGCCCATGTTTTTTTGTATATATATATGTATATAAAGAAAATGTTTTTTTTTCAAATGAAAAAAAACATGATGTCCTACATGAGTGAAAGTATAAGGAAAAGAAATCGAAAATACAATTGGAGTCTTTTTAGGAATATTTATTTGTTTCCTTTAACGGTTTCAGAGTTCTTATGCTTTTCAAAAGTAGAATTGAGATGCAGGGTTTGTGGTTTTTCTCGTATCTGCGAGACCCTCCAACTCAATTCTTTTGAAAAGCATAAGAACTTTAAAACAGGTAAAGGAAACAAATAAATATTCTTAAAAAGACTCCAGTTGCATTTTAGATTTCTTTTCCTTATATATATATATATTTTTAATATATGTATATATATATATATATATTATAAAGAAAAAGAGATGAAATCGAAAATGCAACTGGAGTCTTATTTTTTTTTTAAATATATAAATATTTTTTAAAAAAATAAGACTCCAGTTGCATTTTCGATATCATCTCTTTTTCTTTATACTTTCACTCATGTAGGACACCTCGGTTATTTTTCAATTTGTAAAAAAAACCTCACTTTCTAATATATATATATATATATATACACATATATTAACCACTGTAAAGTGGTTGGTGTTATGAAGGGCATCCAGCTGCAGAAACTAAGGTACAAGTAATACATGGTCACCTGCCTAACCTAGCCTGAAAATGTGATGACTTGTCTAACCCATGCAAACATATAAAATAGATGTTAAACCATGATGAGGATGATGATAATGATATCAAAATACTTGCAATTTTCAAACACATGAATATATAGTTACTATTCTAGCGTCTTAATTACACACTCGTGTTTCTGTAAAAATATAAAATAAGAAATGTTATTAAAATCTTGTTACTTGCCATTTTATATTGAGGTCGAGCAACTCCATCAATGACCAGTAGTTTTTCAATACCAACTTCTATGGTCTTCAGTAAAAAATTGGAGTGTGGAAATAATTTACGTAGAACATGGCTACTTCTATAATCCCTGGAGACCCTTCAGAAGAAGAAAAGAGTTTATAATTTTTTAATTTGTTTTGGACATTTACATATTGTTAGAATGAGAGGTGATTTGGCAGAGTAGTTAGAATGTCGGATAGAAGGCTTTGCCAGAATTGTTTTGACTCTCCACTCTCTGAGTTCAAATCCTGCCAAAGTCAACTTAGCCTGTCCTCCATTCGAGGTCAATAAAAAAGGTACCAGTTTAGTACTGGGGTTGATTCTTTCTCTATATCTCTTTCTCATTTCCACTCCCTCACACTCTACCTTTCTTTGGAAGAAATCTTGGAAATATTCAGACTTGGAGAGGAGATGGGCTCTGCCAGATTTAAGAATGCCTTAGAAATGTATGTCAATATGATACCCCTATGACTCCCTCAAGAGTTGTGGGACCATGCATGCATGGAAGAATGGGTGCATTTACACCTTTCTATCCCCACGGATGCAAGTATGGCTGAGTGGTTAAAATGCTTACTTTACGATCATGAGGTTTTAGATTCAATCTCCCTGCATGGCAACTTGGACAAATGTCTTTACATAGTAAGTTGACATGGGAATATGGACTAAGTTACAGGACATAAACATACAAATATAAGTAAAGAAGTATATTATAAGATATTTGTGTGAGAATTGAATTTATCCTCATTTATATAACACAGGCATGACTGTGGTTCAGAAGTTGACTTTGCAACAACATGCTTACAAATCTGATCACACTGCATGGCATCTTGGACTAGTGCCTTTTACTACAACATCAAGATAAAGAAAAAAGAGAGGAAGGGAAAAAAGAAAAGCACAGAGAGGAGAAAGAAAAGGACAAAGAGGAGATGAGAGAGAGAAAGTTTGGTCTGATATACTTACCATTTATATTGTGACTTGGTATTGTCTGTTAAGTGATGCTTAATGTCAGGATTAAACAGTTTGGACAATTCTTCTAAGATAGCCACAGAGAGGTGTAGAGAAGATGTGTTCTGTTTTTTGTGAGAGATTTCACAAGAGACAAACTTTTGGATATCATTAAAACACATTTTAGAGCCAGCATTCTGAAATGATTGGATAAGTTTATTTATGCTAAGTTCATTCTGGTATGGGGGAAATAAAATTGATTGAAATAAAACTATAGTATCATTATTCTATCAATAACAATAAATAATAGGAAGGATTTAAGGCTATTTTCCCTGCTAAAGCATGGGTTAGCCATATGGGTTTCATGATATGTTCCTTTATGTTTCCCTATCCTCTTTATTCCCTCACCTTTTCTTTGCTTTTCATTTACTTCTCTTTCTTCTTTAGCCGCATCATTTTAAAAATGATTATTATTCCCTTCCTCTACTTCTTTAAACATTTATTTACATCACTCATTTCATGTAGTCACTTTTGCTCTTTCTTAACACACGACTCATACATACATACATCCATACTCTATGCATGTACTGAGTTCAATGTCTTCTAGAGTAGCCACACACCTAGAATTATATATATATCATCATCATCAACGTTTAATGTCTATCTTCCACGCTAGCATGGGTTAGACGGGAATTGTCCCACTTGAGGCAAGATTGATCAGGTGACCGTGTCTCACTCATATAGAACTGTATCTGGCAGGTTTTCTATGGCTGGATGCCCTTCCTAACACCATATATATATATATAATTTGTGAGCAATATACTTTACATCTTGCTAAAAACGATTGGTAACAATCTGATTTAGAGAAGCTTATAAATATAGAAATATCTTTAATAAAAATAAGATGGTCAATTCTGTTCTTTTGCTCTCATGAAACTGCATTAAAGGGAACATTTGTTGAGTCTTCTAGCTTTAGGGTGTTTAACGAATACTTTACCCCTAGGGTCAGATGGTGGTGAAGTTTTTTTTTTGTTTAAAGTTTCTTTACTGGGATCTACCCTTTTGGATAGTATGTACTTTTATTTTATATATGTGTATATATGTATACATATATATATATATATATATATATATATATATATATATATATATATATATATACATATACATATATATATATATATACATATACATATATATATATATAACGGAAGAAATGTGGATGTATATATAGTGTATTTTGCAATACACGTTATGCTTAATTAAAAGCATTTTGAAGACCGTAAGCTATTGTTTTTTAGAGTAGTGACAAATTCACTTACTTTGATCTCAGCAAAGAGGGGAGATAAGCCGACAAGGCCTTGTTTCGCTTTTGTTGAAGCTTATCAAGGCTAACTACTCCCACCTGTCTACCGAGATCACTGATGTTATATTCTTATGATGTTATATTCTTATATATATACAGATATATACATATATATATATACATATATATACATATATATACATATATACATATATATATATATACATATATATATATAACCCATGCAAGCGTGGAACACGGACGTTAAACGTTGATGATGATACATATATATATATATACATATATATATATATACATATATATATATATACATATATATATATATATATACATATATACATATATATATATATATATACATATATATATATATATATACATATATACATATATATACATATATACATATATATACATATATATATATATATATATATATATATATATATATATACATATATATATATATATACATATATATATATATATACATATATATATATATACATATATATATATATATATATAGTAATAATAATAAATTTCAAGACTAAAATCGAAAGAGGGCTCGATAAGGATAAATATATATCAAATATATAAGAACCGTAGAGCAATACTTCTGTTATTTTAATAAATATATATATATACATATATATACATATATATATATACATATATATATATACATATATATATATATATACATATATATATATATATATATATATATACATATACATATATATATATACATATATATATATATATATACATATACATATATATATATATACATATATATATATATATATATATATACATATACATATATATCATCATCATCATCAGGTTTAGCGTCCGTGTTCCACGCTTGCATGGGTTTGGACGGGGGTTTTCCCACTTGAAGCAAGGGTGGTTGTCTTGCTCGCATAGGACTGTCTGGCGGGTTTTCTACAGTTGGATGCCCTTCCTAACACCAACCACATTTACAGTGTGGGGCTGGGAGGTTTTTACCGTGTTGCCTACACGGCCACATTACAGCGTGGACTGTCTGGCGGGTTTTCTACAGTTGGATGCCCTTCCTAACACCAATCACATTTACAGTGTGGGGCTGGGAGGTTTTTACCGTGTTGCCTACATGGCCACATTACAGCGTGGACTGTCTGGCGGGTTTTCTACAGCTGGATGCCCTTCCTAACACCAACCACATTTACAGTGTGGGGCTGGGAGGTTTTTACCGTGTTGCCTACACGGCCACATTTACAGCGTGGACTGTGTGTTTTTTTTGTCGTGACACCTACACGATCTCATTTGTTTCGGCCTGGATGTTGTGGGACCAA